>BMAV01022168.1:0-76550 GCA_019973955.1 Trichonephila inaurata madagascariensis | reverse complement strand
TTTTTTTATATAGCATTAAAGTGAAAATTACAATAGCTTTTAAAGAAAATGTCAACGTATAGAAGCTCGAAACACAATAACATCCCACGTAATAGTTATATTACCAAAATAAGAGTCTATTCCCTAGATAAGGTTGTATGCTATATTATTCAATTTACAAAATGTCAATATATTTATTTTCTTTTCAGTTATGTTTTGCGTAGTCTTATTTTTGCTTATTTTTTTATAAAATACCCCTTTGACAGTAAAAATGTACACTAACAAAACTTTTCTTGGGTATTTTTCTAATTTTAGAGACCCATTAGGTCATAAAATCTGCATTTACAGGCAAAATTCAGATTAATTCAAAAAATTTTCTTCGAAGGTGCTCTGTTACCTTAAATATTAGGATATAAAAAGCAACTTTTACAATATATATAATAAAAGCTTAAAATATTTTGGTTCAAGTTTTCAACCATTTAAATCGCAATTCATTTAAATAATAAAATTAAAGTTTCTAAAAAACAGCACACACAGGTGAGAGTTCTGTTTCATCAACTGTACTTCTTAATTTTAATTTTCTCTTTGTGTGAAATAAAAAAAAAAAATTCCTTTAAAAGCCAAATTTTGTTACAAAGAAATCTTCAAGCACTTTCACTCTCTTTTTCTTTCCTTATTTTTTTGTGTGAAGAAAATATATATATATATATATATATATATAAAAGCAGATATTTAAAAAAAATACTTTTTTAATCAAACTTTGAGGTTGTTATTCTTAAGTGCATTAAAAGAGTAATTAGCAAACTAACTTTTGCACTAAAACAAATGTTTAAGTAATTCCAAATACTTGTCATTTAAAAGTCTTTTTATACACACGGGATGAACAAAAAAAATTGAATCATAAACGTAGGTTTTTTTCTCTCGTAATGTCACAAAATGTTTAATTTTTCATAAAAAGTTTTCTAATTACACGAACTACAATGATATCTCAAACTCTTTGACAGATTATTTCTTCAATTCATCTTGCGATCCTTCTTTTTTTATATATATAAAATACAATGTTTTCATTCTTACATTAATGTTTTGAATCTAATATGCTCTAAAATTCAATTTTGAATCAGAAACTATGTATAAAATGTTTTCTTATGTAACATTAAAAAAATATACAAATTTATCACTGAATTAATTCAAAAACAAAACTCTATTTAGATTTCTAAATTTTAATTTAGAAAAACGTTTCTCCTTTTTCCTTGCATTTTCAATCAAGCAGGCAATTGTAGATTAAGAGTTTTACAGAGAAAATGGTGCGTACGAAATATATAAAAAGGGGTTGCATCTGAATATGAAACATTATTCAAAATAATAATTATTTTACATGTCATAAATTTAAACAGAAAATGTTGTACAATAACAAACAATACAATGTCTTTTCAATTTACTTATCTCTAACTACTGACTACAATAAAAATAATACTTTTGTGCTGTCAATACCATACGAGCTTTCAGATGGCAAAAATTCTTTTTTCAGAATTGACTGTACTGTGCTTCAAAAGGCTTAAAGTGGAGGAAGAGGACTTTTGAGAAGTGTCCAACCTTTTAGCTTCCTTAGGTCACATAGAAAGGAAAACAAGTTGTTTGGGGGTACACATAAAATATATTTACTTTAATGACAACTGGGCAGTGTCGCACACAAGAGGAGGGGAAGTCCTCGGGTCCAGACCCTCCCCCCATAGCCCTTGATTCTTTCTTTGATTGATTATAATTATATGTATATAGTACGTAAAATTTAATTATTTGTTATTAATAATCAATTTTACTAATTGACTCTAATTATTTATTCAATAATAAATTTTGTATTGTTTTTTGTTCCCGAAAATCGACAAAATCAAAAGAATATGTTGGGTGACGTATTGGAGCAGGATACGAGAAAGGTGGACTTTCCACTCTGGACCCCTACCCCTTGAAAAATTCCTGTGTGGGCTACTGCAACTGTGTGTGTGTGATATAAGGAAAAATAACTAGTAAAATATATACAGTTAAACATATTTCATCAATTTAAATTCTATTAACTCGGAGGGGGGAGGGGTATTATAGTAAAAAGGAATATGAAAAGAAAGTATGAAATAAAAGAGCTATTTGGCACTGCTTACATTAATCATTCTATACTTTGTTTGATGGAAGTAACTGCATTGCTCAGAAAAATTTCTTTTTAATCAAAGATCTTGCTTCTAGATTTATTTTACGGGCTTTTCATTCTCAAAAATAGATAGTCTTAAATACAGACACTTCCATATAGATATGATATTAATAAGTTCTGATTATGAAGCGAGAGATATGTATTTCCTATGGGAAAATATATCTTTTAGAAGTCCAACGAAGAAACATGGTAAGCTTTTTCTCTAAATTAAATGCATTCACTTCAAAAGTGGCAGGTGATACGTATATGCTAATTGAAAATATAATCGTAACCAAGACCACTTAGTGCAAATAATCACTTCTGTTGTTTTAACCCTTTAGGGTCTGACGTAGTCAGGCAATATCAATTAAACCATTGACTCTCAAAAAGTCTAGCACAAGAAGGGGATGTCTGCTTTTGAGATCCATGCAACGCATTATGTGTTGGGGGGAAGCCTGGGGAACTTGACACCTTGCACAGATGGAAAAGCTGAGAAGGAGAGGCACTTGATGAGACCACTAGCAAGACGAGAGAGTGTTACACACTTGAAGGCTAGCGCCGAACCGGGTTTATTACCAATGATGAGTGGGAGGCACCCTCCACTCCACCAAATTTTGAGATTTTTTTAACGAGTAGAATTCCAGATAGATGTGGATGGAGTTGGAGGATTCTTTTTCTAGTTTGTTCACCATTTCATTGCCGTAAAGTTCAACGTGAGATGGGATCCTCTGAAAATGGATATTATTGTGTGCAGCGATATATGTTTCAGTTTGTGTAAGATGAAGACACTGATTTTGTCGCCAACAATAAACCATTTGTAAAGGTGTTGAAGTGAACTACGGCTATCGGAGAGAATCTAAGGATCCCCTTAATTCTTCTTCGATAGAAAGGCCTCAAGTCCCACTTCAAGGGCTATGAGTTCATTTCTGAAACCTGAGCAGAAATCTGGTTTTTTCAGAGACAATTTTTCCTGGTGCGTAACGATATAGATACCGCTACTGATCTGGTTAGATATTTTACTACCACCAGTAGAAATCTTGAATGCATCTAATGTCTAAATGTCTAAGATGGCTAGATACAAATTTTTCTTAAGGACGGGTAAACTTAAGTAGAAGTGGAAATAGACCCTGGAGAGTCTCTCCGAAGAATTCAAGCTACATTGTAGAGAAGAAGACTCTACTTCTCTTATAAGAAAGTTCTGGGACTCAACTTCGTTGAAAAGGCTGTTTTTCTTTAGTCTTTGCCTGCTTGCCCAGTTGTTCAGGTACTTAGACGATTGGTTTTGTTGGCCGAAGCTAGAAAGTTGGTTTAAGGGAACCGGGACGTTCTCGATGACACAAAATGAGCAAAATTTGGCTTTTCGAAAGAACATTATTTTCAAAAACAGAAAGACTCCTTAAATAAAAAATTTGTGTCATACACAATCTATATATTTTTCTTAATATACTACAACATAAAATTATTAAATATATAAAATATTTTAAGAAATATAAGGATTCGAAAAAGTACACACCATAAATTTTTCGGATACATGGTGCTCTTTAGGTACATGTATCATTCCTTTTATAACATTTTTATAACATTTTATAACATGTTTTTCATGCATTACTTAGATTCTTAATGAACAAGATTTATCAAAAAGATCTTCCCTAATTTGAAATCGAAAGAATTCTTTTAATTTTAAGTTAGGGAAGAGTGTTTTTTAGGAATTTTTTTATAGTAGTAGTTTTTCTAGAGGTAAGACTACTTATATATAATCTCTCGATTGAAGCCCCTTTCTGTATTTAAGATGAGTATTTTAGTTTCATAAGAGAAAGGATTATAAAAAAAGGAAAAATAAACACCCACTCCTAATGAAATTGCTTCTCCCAAAACTTGAGAATTCTTAAATTGTCTTAAGAAATGCGAAGTACAGAATTGCGCCTAAAGAAGTTGAGTGTTCAGGAATTTGAGTTGCATTTGAATTTAAAATTTTCATATTGAAATTTCAATGTTTATTAATTACACACTTTGAAGCAACACAAATGGTACTGGCCACGACTACGTAATTTTAATGCTGTCTTCGGTCAATGTTACAGAATAGGACCCGAATTTGGAACATTTTTTCAGATATAAAAGAAATGAAGAATTAATATGATATTCTGGCTTCGCTATCCTTTAGAGAGTATTACTTTTTATCATACATCTCATTTTTAACCGAGTTGACCCATTTTTTCTGGTATCAAATGTGTTTCGAGTTTTTTTTCCAGTACCGTAATGTTAAATGAGCTATTCCTGCACGTATTCAAAAGAGAAATAGAGTATTCATTGAATATTTTGAAATTTTTAAAATCACTATATTGTTAACAGATGTATAAGTTATAATGTTCCAAATTTCCATGAAATTTGAGGTATTTTTCTGTCTGAAAATATGCTTCGCGTTTAGTTCATGCTCTCGTACTTTTGCCGAAAACAGTCTTAACCCTTAACTTCGCACTGTTGCATTTCTACAACATATGATTTATTTTAATTTAACAGACTCAATATTTTTTTTAATTACCTACAAATCACTTATCTGAGAAAAAAAAGATTACTGCAACGAAATACATACTAATTTTGTCGCTAGATGGAAGTACATTTTTTCCAGAAATCACAACAATTATAAAAATCTCTGATGCCTCAAGAACTGTGTTTTTGCTATAAAAAGAATCCATTATATTTTATGCTTCCTCTTGTTTATTGACGAAATAAATTACCAGGTAAGAAATTTAAACATTTTATGATAAACATAAATGAATCATATAAAAAAAAGTTTTGTAATTTACAGCACTACTGCGCAATATTAGACTTCTGCAATAAACAAAAAAAATGACTGAAATTCAATTTAAAACTGCTTAATTTTTTTTTATATTTTTCCCTTTTATTACTACTTGAGAACTAGCTGAAATAATTTTTTCATAGAAATTTAAAAAGTTGCGAAGTTAAGGGTTAAGACACTGTGAGGTGACGAGGACAATACCTGAGCTGGTATCCCACTCTCCAAACTTCTACGCCCTACCAATGAGAACCAATTAGAACGCACCCCTTGCAAAACGGTTTGAAGAGGAATCAGGATTTAAATACGCTGTTCAAGCATCGTTTTCATAGACACTGGAGGAAGGATTTTTATAAATCATTAAATTTTCTAAACATTCTTTCTTCCTAATACGATTTGTATAATATATAATTGCATGCAAATGTATTGCTACTTTTATTGCATAATTATATTACATAATTTATATTGTCCTATAAAATAGTATATATATATAATTTGCTTAAAATTATTCCAGTTGAATTTTATTTCTCTTGTATCACTCCCACTGAGCTGAAACGACCTGAAGGACTTCTTCTATAGATTCTGTCATATATTTTTAAAAGTTTATTAATAACAAAGAACATATTACTATTAATTCATAGTAAACTTTATAAGAATGCCACACGTTAATATTTTAAGTTCCTGCGTACCTATCGCGACATTACGTCCCGTTTTCATGCAGCTTGTCCCCAAGCACAGCCCAAATATCTTGTTTTCAGACACAGAGAAATCCGCTGGAATACTTTGAAAAGAAAGCGTGAATTTTTTTTAAAAAATCCTGTTGTCTAATAGCATTTTTCACAGCTGCAATTTGATCAGAGATAGTATTTTAGTATTAAAACCATAATAAAATATCTCCTCTCAAGAATTTCATTGTTATTTTATAAATCAACACTATAAATACACTTTTAGAAAATTTTCTCTTCAGAAAAATATAACGGATAAAATATTTTTATATGCTCGTTTATATTGTCCTCATTTATAAATAAAAAACGAATATGAGAATACTTCAATGCATTTACTATTTTCTAAAAATTAATAGATGTCTCGTTTGGAGAGCAAAAATAATTGGTCCCTTTGTGCATAGTGTATCAATACTCTATATTTTTCTCGGCATTTTATTTGTTAAAATTCTAGAAGGAGAAATAAAAAAAACTAAGAAACTGTTATTTTTAATGTATTTCAAATGGAACTAATGAATGAAAATAGAAAAAAAAACTTAATGTAAAGGAAAAAAAACAAAGAAAATTAATTAAAATACATCAAACTAGATGCAAGAACACAATTACAGAATCACATGAATAAGAAAGAAACATTGCTTTAAAACACTATCTCTAAAATATGATTCTCTTTTCCTATTAAGTAAGAATAGAAAAAAAATATATGTTTAGTATTTCAACATGCCATCCAAGGTTTTCTCTCCTCTAATTAAAATAAATAAATTTAATTCTTACTTGTTTCTACTTGAAATGAAATTTCTTAATAATGCGTTACTTAAAACAAAAATATAGATCTCAAATATCTGATTATTGTTAAACAAAATTTTCAAAATTTATTTCTTTAAAAATATATGACAAAGACTAAGAAAAATTTTAAGTATAGAAATATTGAATTTTAAATTCTTAAACTGCCAACACAAGTATTTGTCACAATCTAAAGAATTCAAGTTCTAAATAAGATCATATGTTTAATAAAAAAAAAATGCTTATGCTTAAAGGGTAATAAATAATTTTCTGCAATTCGCGCGAAATGCGTTTTACATAAGGCTGTTTTCGCCATGTATACGAGAGCATTATTTTACGTCTAGCATGCCATTCTTGGACAGAAAAAATGACTCAATTTTTATAAAAATTTGTGACATTTGTAACTCATAAATTTGTTTGTAATATAGTGTTTTTAAAATTTCAAAATATTTCATAAACAATTAGTTTTTTAAAAAAAAAATGTAAAGGGATAGCTCATTTAACACATTACGGTACAGAAGAAAAAATGCCAAACACATTTTATAAAAGAAAAAATGTGTCAAAACTAGGATAAAAATGAGTAATATGAAAAAATCAGGGATTCTCAACAGGATAGTAAATATTAATGTTCGAGTACTTTTATATCTGAAAAAGTATTCCGTGAATTTGGGTCCTATTCTTTAACATTAGCCGATGACAGCCTTAAATAAAAAATGAAATAAGACAACACCGTAGCATCTCCATTAAATTTTTTCTGATGATAAAAACGAAACTTTTAAGGTTATTTTCCTAAATGCACAATTCCTAATATAAAATTATATATATATATAATATATATATATATCTATATATATATATGCAATATTGGTTCCGAAGGCCAAGAGTTTGCTAATGTATTACTGTGGCTAATATTTCTTACTGCCTTGACTGGTTATACTTCGGCTTATAACTATTTGTATATATATAATTATGTATTATATATATATATATATATACTCTTGTTAGGAAAATAAAAATGAGTAAGGCTTACAAACAATCTATCGCATTCATATATTTTCTAATACTACCAGAGTTAGGACTCTATTTTTTCTTCGCACACTTTTTCTGTCGTAAATAATATTTCAAAAACCGACATTCTATCAGTCCAGTTCCCATTTGTAGTGAAAAGGATTATCTAAAAGAACTACGTCCAATGAATTATCTCTCCCACTAGAGTTTCTTTCTTCACACTCCTTTCTTACGCATCCTTGGGTCGAAAGATATTTTCATGAAAGTTCGAAGATAAATGACGAGAGATGTCGCCAAAATATAAGATGAATTTCACTACATGCCTCCAAGATTTTTCATTGGTTATACTAGCAGAGAAAATAAATGGGGAAGTTCTGTGAAAAGTACTTTTCTTTGGGATGGCACTTATTTTAATAGTTCAGAAGAATTTGGTTTGAACCGGATGATTTATTTAAAAATAAATATGAACCTGAAACACAAATTGAAAATAAGCTTTTAGGGTATATTTGTATACTAATAAAATTTTTATATTTTCACACAAAATATATAATAATCTCTTCTTTCGTTAGGATTGATTGTTTACGTTGAAGAGACACGTGTCGGGGGTTCGAGTCCTGCTGCCACTCAAGGCCTGCAACATAGAAGCCGATGCGCATTAAATCTGTCAAAGCTCAATGTCCTCCCATAGGTGCAGTGTGATAGTTAAGAGACGGGGGTTGCAGCTCAGGTGTCGTTCTCGTCACTTGACCGAGGTTCAAAATGACGAGGTCCTTCACCAGTAGCCCCAGTGTTGCTCACAAACAGAAAGATCTAGTTTCGTAAAGGATGTGCTCTGTGCGTCATTTTCACACCGTTAAAATGATATCAAACCGTTGAAAATATTCATAGACAAGTTGTAACAGGTCGACTGAGATAGCAACCGCTGACAAGACCGATTTCCGTCCTTAAATGTGCATTATAACCAGATGATGCATACCAGGCATCTGCTTTGAAAGATTTCTACAACACAACGGGAACAATAATTTCCAGACAAACATTTTTTAAAAAAAAACGAGAGAGAGTGGCCTGTGTGCTAGACTTCTGTTTGTGAGTGTCATAAAATTGTCTGCAAAGGAAAGCCCTCTTACGACGGACAGGAACATTGTAAACAGGATTTGAGAGCATCGAAAATAGGCAAACAAGCAATGAAACTATCTAAAAAAAATTTGTAGAGTTATTCTCCTCGTGATTTAATTTGAGCTTTTTATTGACCTTTGAATCTGCACTAGGGATAATAGAGGCGGTAATTTTCAGCCGTGTTCAAAGCACGAGGACCAACACCTGAGCTACACCAACGAGAGGGCTTTGAGGTGTGACAGATTTCCCTTCCCTCTACACAGCGGGGTTATTCTCGTCGTAGCATAGTGTGAAGAAAGCATGAAACGCTCTACCACCCTCATAACATGACGCCCATCTAGAAGAATGGTTAGGGACACTGACTGCTATGTCGTGGGGCCTGGGTTCGAATCCCGGAGAAAGCATGGAGGTTTGTAAATGTATAGTGCCTGTGCGGCATTAGGAGCATTCTAAATAGCTTTCGAGCCGCAAATCCTCTCGTGAGGTGGGTGGAAGGGAAAGTGAGTTGGTAGACCCCTTGCCACCCCCAGGATATTCTCCCTCAAAATTGGGATGAAACCTAGACAAATCGTACTGTCACATATAGGGTTCTCAAAGCCCTAAGCGTAAAAACAGGTGTACAACTAGCCCCTTGCCTCAATGAACTTCATCATGCTTCTATCTGACACCGTCAGTCAGATGTGGCATTAGTAACAACAATACAAGTCTCATAACATCACTGCCAATGTGACCTCTCCATTTTACACATTCTAATAAAATGTCCAAAATATTAATCTAAAAGAAACACCTTTTTTAAAACCAACCTTTTAACTTTGACTGATTTGGTTGGGGAAACTCCCCATCTCTCCCATCTCCAAATCTTTTTGCTTTTTTACGTTCAATTGACATTTTACATAAAATATAATTTTTAAAGATTTTATTATACCATTGAACTTCATTTATACTTTTAATTAGATTTTTAATATTATATATGTATGTGTGCATGCGTGCATGCATACATGCATGCATGCATGCGCATATATGCATTTACTTTATGCATTTTTAAAAGAAAAAAATACTTTTTTAACGAGTGTTTGGCGCAGCTTGGCCGAGATTGGCCCTTGCGCCATTAAAATCCACATTCACTCACTCACTCATAACATCACAAAACGAAATAGGTAAAGTGGTAGAGGAATTTTGGTTTGGAAGGGTAAAATACTTTCTGAATATAAACAGTTTCACGAATCTTTCAAGGAGGTTCTTTTAATGAAACAATATTCAGAGGTAGAGATCTGGAATTTTGGCTCAAAACCTGTGATGATTCAAGTCTGCATCAAGAACTTTTGTAAGAAACAGTTTTATTTTGCGAACAATCGACACATCTTTTCGCTGAGAAAAATGAACGCCAAGTGAGACCCGATTTTTTTTAAAAGAATACTTATTTCTAGAACTGCTACATAATAATTTTAGCTTATATTTTTGATTAGAAAGTAAAGTGCTGAAGTGTACATACGAAGACTATAAAATTTAATGAGCTGGAATTGAAATTATTGTGTTTAGAGTCTGTTTTCTGAGAAATAATTAGCTGTTTAATTTAAGACTCAAATATGTTATGGAAAATAAAAGTTAACTGGTAAAAAGAGATCTTGTTTTAGATATTAGTTAATTATCCTTACATATACCAGTACATTATCCATAATAATACGCTGCTGTTTGTAAAAAATGCAACACCATGAAGGAAACATCAGAATTAAATGAACTTTGCAGCAAATATAAATTATAGGATATTACGTAAAATAGTAAAGTTTCAGAGCCACACACACCTCGCATGCGTGGCGTGCTGAACTGATGCTGAAAGCGTATAAACAGAGGGCTGTAGCGGGACCGTTAAAAATATTTAATGATTATTTGTTAGTGGTGAACGTTTATTGAGACCTAAGTATGCATCCACGACGAAATAAGAAGAAATTCCAACAACTTATAAAGTTTGAACGGGAGATTATTATCTGCCTTCGAGAAGGAGGATTTTCCTGTCACGCAATAGGAGCTCGTATGCAACGGAACAGTTCCACACTGATGCGAGTTTGGAAACAGTGGACCGACAAGCACCGAACAACTCGAAAAACTGGCAGTGGACGACGGAAAGTGACGTCAGCGCGCGACGATCGACATCTGCTCCGCATGGTGGTCAATAACCGTACAGCTTCCTTCAGCCAGTTGGCAGTACGTTGGTCTACTGCTACAGGTGTACTAATGTCGGCTTCATCAACGTCTGCTGCACCGTGGATTGCTTGATAGGTGCCTATCAACAGCTGCGTCTGAAATAGGCTCATAAGCACAGAGCCTGGAAAGCTGATTGGCACCAAGTTGTCTTTTCAGATGAATCACGCTTCAATTTGTGGGACCATGATGGCCGCATTCGTGTTAGACGCTACACCGGTGAACGCTGCCTTCCAGAGTGCGTTATCGAACGACATAGTGGCCTAACACCCGTAGTTATGGTTTGGGGTGTGATTTCATATCATGGACAATCCAATTTGCTACGAATTGAGGGTACTCTGAATAGCAACAAGTACGTCCGTGAAGTGCTACATCCCGAAGTCATTCCCTTCCTTCAAGGCATCCCTGGAGCTATCTTTCAGCAGGATAATGCACGCCCACATGTTGCAAAGACTGTTCAAGACCTGTTCAGACCAACACATGCAACTTCTTCCTTGCCTGCTTATTCGCCGGATATGTAGGCCTATTGAACACGTGTGGGATTTGGTTGGTCGGCGTCTCGATCGTGATCAGCATCCTGCAGCTTCAAAAGACGAATTTTTGCTGCACATACAAGCAATATGAAGCAGACATTCAAAATCTGTTTGACTCCATGCCACGTCGTATAGCAACAGTTATTGCAGCGCGTGGTGGCTACACCAAATGCTAATTTCGGATACTTAATATTGTTTTTTTTTTGCTTTGAAAATTTCGTCATTTATTTGTACTAATACAAGTCTCATTTGTGCATTAAATTTCATTTAATTCTGATGATCCCTTCATGGTGTGTTGCATTTTTTACAAACAGCAGTTTATATACAAATATTTCTAAACCTAAGTATAACTAGTCAGAACAGTAAGAAATATTAGCCACAGTAGTACAATAGCACACTTTTGGCCTTAGCAACTAATATTGCAGGTTTAAACATGTGACCAGCCAACTTTCACCTGTAATTTGCCTATACACAAGACCAACCGTGATGAACCTTTATGGAGCTACGTGCCATTTTGTTTTCGAAGGAAATGTTTGATAAGGTATAAATGTGCCGTCAAATAATTTTGACTTGTGATTATTGGGAAAAGATTAAAATTAATTGCTAACAACTTAAAACTATTTACTACAAAAAAATACATTTTGCACTATATAGTATTAAATGTACTAGTTATACGTGTAATTCGAATTATAAAGCACTATCAGTGTGACTTCTGTTGTTGCATATTAAATGACAACTTACATTAGAATTGTAAGATGTTAGTTTTAGAGCAGAATCACAGTGGCGTAGTTACCACCGTATCAGCCGTATAAATGATACGTAGCCCCCAAGTTACAACGTGTGTAACTATAGTCCCACTAACAGGACTCACATATCTAAAAATAGCCTCGAAGGGATTTTGATACAAGACCTTCTCAGAGCCAGTGAGCAGAATCCTTGCTGAATTCGAGTCATCTACCAAAACGGTTTATAAGTAAGTCTCTTATGTTATTCATCGTTAAAAATGATGATTCACAGGCATAGGCAGATAAAAATATGGTTAAAATAGTATACGCCAGCTTCTGCAAACAGTTAAATGGGACTGGAATCGAATTCCATGTTTCGAAAATTTCGTTATTGGCATTTTTTACTTAGATTTCTTGTTAATCTTTCTGTTTCAATCAACTCCAACTTTTTACTTGTTTACCTAAAATGCTGAATCCATATTGAACTAGACTGGCAATCAATCAGTTGCGATTCAAATTCTTCAATTTTCAACCCATCGAATAGGGACAAGTTCAGTTTATCAAATGAAGTCACATCAAGATACAAAAATAAACGAGCGTTTCTGAAAATTCATGAAACTGAGAAAATCTTGCTGAAAATTCCTTGATTGAAGAATTGATTACGGAAATATATATAACTCTAATAAAATCGTAAATATAACACAAATAAATTTTAAAATACAGTTGTATCAACGAAATTGACTATGATATGCGTAGACAAACTTTGCATCATTAACAATTCAAGTCCACAACGTAAATAACGTAACGCAATAACAAATGAGTGTGCTTCTTGCGACCGATCCCTCTCATTTGCTCATAGTGAACTTTGTTATTTTGCATTAAAATGCAAACCGTTTTGATCGGTGCTGTGCCCAAAATATTGTGTGGCGTTCCATCCATGGCACGCTTGCCATTGGTTCGCTCTCCCTGCACTAGACCAGTGCTCCCCAACCTTTTCATCGCCGCGGATCGGTCAACGTCTGATCATTTCACCCCTGAGGGTGGGATGATTGTTTTCATTTTAGATTGTTTGGATTTAATAATTTGACTTTAATTGTGTGTGTGTGTGTGTGTGTCTTCAGAACAAAATACAGTTACACTAAAAAATTAATATAGAATGATTTAACGTGGAATATAAAACGATTTCTATGGATATTTACACAAACCGGAGAGAAATACACCCCAGTAAGCAAAATAGATAGAATTGAATGTTCCTTGGGCTGCCATTTGATCCACGGAGCAAAATCGGACCGGGGGTTGGAGACCACTGCACTACACCATACGGAAAGGAAGAAATACTGTAAATATGTAATTATTACCCAAATAAAATACACTAATATACTAATTAATAATATATAACGATAAAATTTAATAGACTACTTACTAGTATAGAGCTAAAAATCTTTGTAATAAAAACTGGAAAATGATGAAACCTACCACGTGAACACAACATCTAGTTAATGTTTCCCGCAAATACAAAAGGAAGTAATAGCAGTACGGCATAAAAGTAAAATTAGTAAATTAAGATAAAATAAAAGTAAGTCTATAAATATATATTTAAAATCCTTAAATATTGATATAAAATTTGTTGGAATTAAAAGGACCTCCTAACATACACAGTGATACTAATAAAAAATAAAGTATTAGGTAATTTTATTAAACAAGTAACGCTCTCTTGTGAGAAACTATATAATTAATTTTTAAAAAACCTTAATGCAAATATTATTACATTTTGTCATTTAACTGAAACCCATTAGAAATGTAATTGTAAAAAAAATAATAATACGGTATCCATGTTCAATACGATGACTAATAAAGTTATTAAAATTTAAAAAGATATTAGATATTTATCACTAACTAATATATTATTACTATAAATGTAGTTAAAAATAATATTTCTATATATAGAAATTGATATATTAGAATTCCAACACGGCACTTTAAGAATATTAAAATCAAAAGTATATCTAATATCACAAATATTTTACTATGTTATAATCCATAATATATAGTGATACATCTAAGTAATCAATTTTAAATGGACTATTGTTAATCTTAACAAGATTTAAGTAATCAGGATAAAAGACAATATTGAGGTTTAAATTATTATTTTTACCAAAATTAGTTAGATCATGTTTTTTCTAAAAATATAATAGTCATTATTAATAATATATTTATTCTCATAAAAATGTAATTATAAATTAGCCAAACTAATGCTGGCAGGTCCACCTTGTAGCAAACTTTTAATTTGTTTTTCAGAGAACCATTAAAGTTGATGTAGTTTTCTTTTAAAACTAAATCTATGAGAGTTTTAAATTTGTGGAAATTAATAGTAAGGTTATTACTGTGGTTTTCTAAAATTGCCTTAATAGTATCATTGATATCAATGGAATTGAATAGATCTTCAAAATCAAAACAAGGAACGGAATATAAATATTTTTATTTTTAAAAAATCTATAATATCTTTACTATTTTTAATAACCGCTTTATTATTTTGCTTATTGATGAAGTTTTGTAGAATATTATACAGCATTTTACCTGCAGTAGTGATATGTGTTTTAAAACCATTTGTTCAGAGCGAAATTTAACAGGATTTTTATAGAATTTACGTGTTAAAAACACGTAAGGAAATTTAATCTTTGATATGAAAATACATAATTTTTTTTATACGAGTATATAGTAATAATACGAGATTACTAATTTCTGTATGTGTCAAGTCCAATTTTTCAAAAGATTCATTGTTCAAAAAGTGTTCATTTGGCATACTATTAAAAAATGTTTACAAATTATAGCATAATTACCAGGCACTTTGTCAATGTAAACAATAATAAAAAATTCCTTTGTAAATCATTAATCATCTGTTTTACATCTGTATAAGCAAATTCTGTGTTCGATTGGTAATTAAATTTCATCATGTATTTTAATCAATTGTATTTAAATTCCTCTATACGTAAACCATATTTAACTACAACGTAGGATGGGAAATGCTCTTCTAGGCGACATTTGTCGAGATACCACAGTACAAAACACACGCACGCAGGATGATGTGTGGGGATGGTACTCTTTGCAGATGTTATTGGTGTAAGCCTTCACGCGTTGCACAACACGATGAATCACTCCTTCTACAACAGCAGAGATTCCTCGAATGGTATTTAATTCTATGCTGTCACTCGTGACCCGCCCTCACTAGACCTCCTAATGATCACACAAATTCGGGTGCAAATTAGTAATCATTCGGTGTATCTCCAATGGGTGCCTTTTGTGATACAATCTGTTTGCTGCTCGTGCATTTCTTTCTGCCCATCCGTAAAACTGGTGCATATCTGCCAGCTCTATGTTCGTAAAACGCTCCATACTCCTCTGCGGACAAACATAGCACAAATGACAGCGGTAATGCAGGTCTGTCCCCTCCAATGCTCTTGTGAGCAACGCCACCTAACGCCGAATGAATCCATTGAATCTAAATTCTTGTGATATTTCCTACCACCCCATAAAGTTTGTTGCAATAATCCTGGGACATGCAGTATATACACAGTCAAACCTCTATTTAACGAAGTCGCTCCATAAATCATATTTTTAAACACTATATATTGTTTAAAAAAATAATTATTCCCTCTTTATTTATTTTTTATTTATTTATTTATTTTGTAAATTTTGATATCTAGTATTTATTTCATATATCTTACCCATCAAAACGAAATCTTCAAGGAAAAACATTGTCCAGGAATACACTGTATTTTCAACTTGAAAAAAATTAATAATTTTATATTAAAATGAATGAAGTTTTTAATGACATTTTCTAATTTTAAGCCTACTAGTAGGTTTAAACTTACATTATCTTATAACCAGTCATTTCAAGCATACATTACCACATGCGTCCTTAAATTTAATTGTTGATAAAATCTGTTAATTTTCTGGAGATTTTTTGTTTGAAACATTACGGCAATCGGTGAGTTAGGCACCTGGTAAAACCAATTCAATGGCATGGATCACCATAAAATGTGTTAAAACGGAGAATAATTTGAAATGTCGAAAAATATCTTAGAACTCGGGAGGAGAAATAAATTGAATCACAAAAAAAAAAAAAGTTTCGTTAAATAGAAAATGCACCTCGGGATTTGGAGTATATTTTACGAAGAAAACAGTAAAATGATCTTGATTCCTGGAAAAAGTTCACAAAATAGAGGTTCGTTAGTTGGAGGTTCAACTCATGTAAGGAGACAGAAAATATAAAGAATAGATAGTCTATAAACAATTCTTATATATCGTTCAATTTTTTTTTCCATTATTTTCTTAAATTCTAGATAATTTAGATATATAGTAATATATTTTAAGATGAATAGAAGCTTCGCGTAGAACACACGTTTAAATATCAGTTTGTATCTGTTTTGAGCCTTCGCATCAGTTAAATTTCTAAAGAAGGCACAATTTGGTTTCCATTGAAAAGAAGCACAAAACAAGAAGGGTATTTTCCCTCATATAAAACTCAATAGGAATATATATATATACATTCGAAAATGTTTGTTTTCTTTCTTCCTCGAGGCTCTTTTAAGAAAAGTAAGAGCTTGTCCATGTTGGTACAGTATCAATATTTGATTGTGGAAGTTCGTATAAAATGTAAAGTTTCATTGAATAATTTTCAGAAGTGCCCGGACCCCCTGGTTATACTCCGTTGGCAACATCATTGAAAATGCTTGCGTCAGTGCACTTAAAAAATATCCTGCCAAGTACTTAAAATGCTAAAGTGCGTTTTAAAATCTATTCAAAATTCAATGCATTATTTGTTGTTGTTCTCCAAGGCGCAGTTAGCACTTTTTAAAGCTCGATTTACGGTTGTTTTGATTCCCACACTTTACTCTCTAAAAGGGGATATTGCCTGAATATTTTAAGAACTCAGCAGGACTCAGCGGTAGGGCAAGGGAGGTTCCGTAACTTGTCACACACGAGGGAATGTTTGATGGACGGTCCCCCGCTATTCAAAAAGTCCCTTTTCTCTCCCTCCAAATCAAAGATTGGGCTGCGGATAAAGCTAATGTACCAAGTGGGAAAAGGCGGAATGTAAAAATCAGTCCCATGTTTCCCGAGGTGACCGTACGATCGTAAATCAGATTAAGACGGGGGAGAGGAAAACAGTCGCGAAAACATTAGTGGACACACGGAAGGATTTTCACGCTAAATGAGCCATGACTCGTACAACGAAACCGAAAGTCTCTATCAGTAGAAAATGGAAAGAATCATTTTTATTTATTGGATCGAGTTTTTTATGCCAACTTAAAAGCTCTACGTGGTGTAAGTATCAAAGTTACGTAAAGCGGAAACTCTTTGGAAAATTGGTTTTCGAAACGAGTTCCCTATCTGAATAAATTTCTTTGTTTCTTAGAAGTAGTATTATTTTCAAATGCACTTACAATTTTTTTTTTTTTTTTTTTTTTGAGGGAAAAAGATGGAGTTGTGGTTTGACTTGAATTAAAGACATGTAGAGTTAAATTTCCAGAAATTGAATAACCAAACTTTGAATAAATATCAATATTTAGTTTTTTCTAACTAACTTATATTTATTAACATTCAGCTTGTGAGATATGAGACAAAAGTTATATATAGACAACCAGATGTATGAAAGAGAAAAACGCAAATAAAATAATCATTAAGTTGCAACTAAAATTTCACTAATACATATATTTGAACCTAATCCATATCTCCTTTTTTGCTTCTTAAAAGAGACTTACGCAGAGAAACTGGAAGATACAGTTTTCTTCATTTCTTTATCAATTTGCATGAACAGATTTTGGAAATGAATGTGGGCTTCGTTGAAAAATTGACCGGACAAAACAGAGTCAATTCGTATGAAAGGAACGAATTTCAACCAAAATTTCATTTTTTCAATTCTTACATTTTAATAAAATATTAACTTCTTCTATAATGATGTCAAAATTACCATTCTACGTGCAAATATATAAAAGTATTTTTAAAATTTTTTTAATTGTTTTTCCATTTGCCTGAACTCTGAGTGCTACAACCACTCGTACCGTAACAGACTGTGGCCGTGGTAGCCTAGTGGTAAAGGTATCGGATCGTGGCTGGCATGCCACGAGTAAGAGCCCAGTACCACTAAAGACCCACCGTGTAGGGGAGTGATGCACGTTTAATCTGTCGAGAGCTCGAATGACCTCCTGTTGGTGTGGTAGTTTGGATAGGTGGTGCCAGCTCAGGTGTCGTCCTCGTCACTTGGTTCAAAATGACGTGGTTCGTCCCCCAAAGCCCACGTATATGTGAACAGTGCGACGAACAGACTTTTCTCTACGCATTGTAAGCGTCACAGTTTCAGAATTAAAATGCTCTAAAAAGAGTAACTTTTAGTAGAAGAGATGAAATCTGTTTGTGAAACATGCCGTGTTCATGCTGTTTGAAAATCCTTACTTAGCTTTTATTCTTCCTCGTATTTTGAAATTTTTACTAGATTTACTGGTAATTTTTGGTTTGTGTTATACATTTCTACTTCTAATATACAATGCAAAGATTGAGAATTGAGTGTCTAATAAATTGAATAATGGAGGATTCAGTTCTCATTTGAAAAAGGAAATTTTGAATAGGATGAGGTGTATAAATCAGTGTTTATCAAACTTGCAATGCTTGTGACCCAATATTCAATCATAATTTTCCTCGCGCCCCCCTCCATACAATAACAATGCATTGAATTCAATAATACTATACTTTAACACTAAAGCTACAATACTACTTTAACCTCTGAAGTACCACCGGAGTATATAAACTGGCGTATATTCGTACGCTCAGCCAAAGCCTTAATTACCCTGGACGTATATATACGTATTTCCGAAGTACGATCTTTCCAGTGCAATGCCATCCATAAAATTATTCCGAAGGCTTTGGAATGCATTAAAAGGACTTTGACAGTGTTTGCAAAGGATTTACTTCAGAAGATTTGCCTTTTCTCCCTCCCCATACATCACATACATGCGCTTACGTGGAAAACGATGGCAACGGGGAGTGAATTGGGTAACTTTTAATCGGCAGTTAATTATAAAGCGTACGAATTATCCAGAGGAGTGTTAATTTTATATACGACAAGCCCATGGAGTTATTGGTAATTATTAACTTACTTTATTTAAATTAATTGTATCAAGTACATTGCGCAGTACTGATACAGTTATAAGTGTATTGTATTAATGTAAATGTGTATTATATTTTTTATTATGTCAGAATGTATTTCGTTTGTTTACGTTTAGTAAATTAATATATTTTTTTTAAATAATTTTTTGTTTGCGAGTTTTCAATATGCTAGCGCCCCCTCGTAGAGTTATCACGCCCCCTCAGGGGGGCGCGCCCCACAGTTTGAGAAACGCTGGTATAAATACAAGAACATGTCTACCATCAAAAATGCTGGATTGTATCAAAGGTGTGTACAGGGACCTGATTTCTATACCAAATGCTCACATGGAAAGACACAAAACTGCAACGAGAGTTGAAACAGAGTAAACGTCAAGGAGATACCAAAAAATGATTTTGTGCGATTGAATGAGTAGAAAAAAATATTGTCTTCTATAATCAAGCGAACAACAATGAATTTCATATGCTTCCAATATTAGAGGTATCTCCATGTTTTTACACAGCTGGGTAAGGAAAGCAATTGTTGGGGAAATTGCAGAAAGCGAATTATGACATTTCTTGCAAAAATATAAAGAAACAAGACAAAATTATGGGAAACAAAAATTTTATTCAATGATAATTTAATTGTAAAACCTTTAACCTAAGACATGGTGCTGGAATGCACTAAGTACATACACACATACACAAGGAAATTTCTTTCTAAAATCAATTTTTCTCAAAATTTTATGGGGCTTTTTTTCCGTTTAAAAAACATTTTTTGCTAAATTACTTAGCTTAACATCTCTCTTGTAACTTTTCATAATTAATTATAATACTCTACTGGATACTTTAAGAAATGGATTTTTTAAAAAAATTATTCTTTCTTAAGGTATCCGACTACGTTCGGAACCGTGATTTTAAAAAAGCGCATAAATGGATAATTTTAATGATATTTAGTGTCACTTAGATTAGACATGTAAAATGTTTTAAGGATATTTTGAAAAAAAAATTATTTCACATACATATTTTGTTTAAAATTAACTTAGAATAATCTTTTTTCAAAATGTTCTCCTTTTGGGAAAAATGATTCTAATATAATAATATTTTATCAGCATATAGCTCAGCCTCTTTACAGAGGCTCAACTATGATTTTTGAAAAATTCACATTATTTTCAGAATTACAACCAAATGAAATAATTATCGGCGTTTTTTTCTTAAAATTGCTCCCCTCTGCTGTCGTAAAATATGGATAAACCCACTTCTAAGTTTTGTATTTCAAAAATTCTAGTTGAGCCTCTGTAGAGAGGTCTGAGCTATATACAGGAATAATATTATTATAATAGAAGCATTTTTCACAAAAGGTGAACATTTCAAAAAAAATTATTCTAAGTTAATTTTTTGCCAAAATATTGTATATAAATAATTTTTTTGTCAAAATTTCCTTAAAACAATTGTATACATGTATTCTAATCTAAGTGACACTAAATATCATAAAAATTATCCATTTATTCGCTTTTGCAAAATCACGGTTCCGAGCGTAGTCGGATACCTTAACTTATAGTATTAAACATCACGAAATTTTAGCATTTTTGAAAAAAAGCACTAAAGTTGAAACAATTAATTTTTAAAAAAATAACTAGGCATCATACTTATAAAATTTCTGTTCAAAGTTGTGACATAGCCATCTGTCGATAGCTATGTCTTGGGGGTTCCGCGTAAGTTAGAGGTGTGGGACTATCGGAAGGATATGAGACATTCTATAATTCTTAATATGACTTTTATTAAGAATTTAACTTAAATTATTTATATAACGAACAAACTTATATTAGTGAGAATAAAACAAAAGTACGCCGATTTATAAGTCAGATCGCGCAATTAGATCACTTATAAAAATATAACTAATTATCTGCCAAATGTCGCTTCAACATTATACTGCGTTCAGAATACAATCTTCCAAATTGGAGAAAATCATTAACCAATCAACTTAGATATTCAGGGGGGGAGTGCAATAGTATGCACCTTGCAACGGGCATCTGTGATTTGGTACCCGTCAATCACATTCCACCTTTTTCCAACTAAGTTTTCTAAGATTCCCATTTATGTACTAAACTTTCTATTTTTTTTAAAGACTTATTTGCATTGTTTTTTCTTTTTATTTTGTTTTGGGGGGGAAAAAGTTTACCATTAATCGGCCGTAAAAGAACGTAGGAGATGTTGAAGAAACGCGAGAAGTCCAACCCCCAAAAGAAAAAGGGGTTTTTTTTTTTAAGGGTTCTCAACGCCCAAAAATTCATGCCTAAATTTTTATTTCTGAATCTCCCCCGTTTCAAAGTTTTTTTTTAAATTTTAATTTTTAACCTCATTTTAACTTCTATAATTTCCAATATTTAATTAACTGAAATTTTTCATTTTTCATTTGAATTAAATTTAATTTCAATTTAATTTAAATTTAAACTGTGACAGAAAAAATAAAATTTTACCCATTAACTGGGAAATAAATTTTGCTCTTTAAAATGTATATTCTCCTTTTACATATGTATTTAACTCTATATTTAACGCTTAAATATTCAAAACAAACACCCCGTGCATTTTTCCCTGTGGCAGACCCAAACTCTGGGCAGGACAAATATTCATTTGTGAGTGGGGGACCGGCTCCACTGCCCGAGTTGAGGTACATATCAGCTTGGGAAAAACCGGGTTTTCCCCGAAATAAAAACCCTTTTTAAATTACTTTTCCCAAAACTATATTTACATAATACCAAAAGTTTTAAATTTTATGCAATATATCATTTTGGGGAAATTTCAAAAAAATTTTTTCATCCCGTCTGGTTCCATCAAACCCCCATGAGCCGCGCAGCACTGTTTAATATTATTGTTAAAGGCCCTTTACTCGCCCGTTTCCTGAACCAGATGCATCTTAATAGAACAAAAACAACAACATATATATACATACATTATAAATTCAAACATTTTTTAATAAATCAAAAAACAAATAACCAAAAAATTTGTGCACCACAAGTCATCATCGAAGTAAACAAAGGATAATAGTTTTTTTCCAAACAGAGAAAAAACAAGTCAAAAGTTCAAAACAAAAATAACTATTTTAGTGTCAACTTTTTCGGATTATAACTTTTAAACACCGCCGAGACTTCCTTCTTTTCAATAATTCTTCCGACCACTTATGGAAAGATCATAAAAATGAAACAATACAACCTTGATTTTATATTCAGTCCCCTAACATGACGTTCAAATGACGAGGGTATACTTCACTGTTCTTCTCATTCTCGGTTGCACTGAATTCTCTTTATGTTGCCTGCTGTAGGCTGTAGTCTCCCTTTGTAGGTCGGCTTTTTCTCTTGCTTGCTCGCAGCGTACTGTCGGTCGGGACTCCATCGTTTCTTTAAGGACGCAGGTTGTATCTCTGTCCATCTTGAACCCGTTGTCTCCCTGGTTCTGTTCTTCTTCCTACTTATATAAATATTACTGGATGACAATGGTCTTTTGTTAATATTATTAGTCCATTTTCACTTCTTCTGTGGTCCACTTGCCCCCGATCCATACGACCTTTAATTCCTTTTATCTAGCCGTTCTCTTTTATTTTTGTTTCATTTGTAAATGAGCTAGCAGCGATCTGGATAAGTGATCTAAGTGCCATCGGCCCCATCCGCGAAGGTTTTCTTAGATTGTTTTGACTGGAGATTTATCCTCTTTTTCCTCTAACCTACGCTTCACCGCAGATCTTTTTTTCCCATATTGTGACACACATTTGGATCTCTTTTGATGTACATTTTCCAATCCACGTCCACGCAGTCCAATACTAGCCCGGACCACCTGTTCCTTAACTCGACCTTCGTCATATCCTATGACGATATTCTTATTTTGTTCAACATACAGTTAATTTTTTTCCCGACTGCTATTACAATATTATTATTATTTCACTTCTACAGCCCAGGCATCTTCAAATTTTGTTTAAATTTGGAACAGATTTTATTAGCTGAATCCAGCGGGTAAGCTCTACAAGACCCAATCATTTACCTTTAATTCTGTATATCCCGTCTTCGTCTGTTATAATATCTTCCCACCTTTCCTGCTTAGCTTTCGTACTTTAGTCTAGCTTCATGAAAGATTTTCCATATCTCTTACTGTAAATTCCGATCCGTCTGAAATCATTACTAATTTTGAAATGGGGTAATCAATTTTCGACCCAAAAATAATTCCGCAGGGTTTTTCCTCCGTTGTTTCATTCACCGCCGCACGATTAGCGTAAGTAAACCTTACGTAAGAATTTGTCCCAAGTATCGTATGTTGATCATTACAATTTGCAATCATTTGCACTATATCTCGATTAACTCTTTCAGTCCGATTTGTTTGTGGCCTATATGCAACAGTCTTCTACATGCCTTATGCCTAATCTTTCACTTAAAATGTTCAAAAATTTCGGATATAATTTGGGGACCGTTATCACTTATTTATTTATTAGAGCTCCAAAACGTGATATAAAAATTATCAAAAAATATCCATATTATACGAGCTGAGGCTCAGAGGTATAATTTCAGCTCATTTGCTGAAAAATGATCGGTAATTACTAAAATATACTGACGATGGCCCAGCTCGATATAGATACGGCCTAATAAATCTAACGTAAAATCATCTCATTTTGGATAATTTGATAATCGACGAATCGACCAGCTGGTACGCTTTATAATTATTAACTTGGCACATATGGCATGTAGAGACATATTGATCAATAAATTTTCATATACGGAAATAAATAAACGTCCTGAATGCGATAGTTTTAAATCCACTCCAGATGTCCCGCAATTGGTTTGTCGTGAAATCCACGTAGGATGCTGTTTCTTAAAGACTTTGGAATGTATACACGCATTTTCACCTAACGACGCTAAAAAGTATTTCGTAGTTAAAACAAACAAGCCTCTACAATTAGACGCAGAAGTCGACCAATTCCTCACATATCGTCGCATTAACAGAGTTATCTTCCGGTTTCTAAATATCTATAGATATGACCCAATTCTGGGTCATGCTTTTGTTCTGTTATTAACTGTCCCCTGAAGTGAGTACTAAATTCTGATTATTGCACACCAACGTTTTCTTCCTATTATACTTTCCACAGGGTTCCTTGATAGTATATCCGCCACCGCATTTGAGTTCCCGGTCTATGTTCCATCTCTATATTAAATTCCAAGCAATTATGCCCATCTGATCATCCTACTCGACACCTTATTCCATGCGTTAGACGTGTTAAGGCAGTGACCTGTACAACTTTAACTGCCATCGCCCTAACATGTTCGAGTTTTCAACGCCCATACCACTGCCAGACATTCTTCGGTTACTGTATACCCGCTCTGCGTTGTTCAGAGTACTTAAAGCAAATATAACGGGTCTTGGTTCCTGATTAACCGCTCCCAAAACTGATTGGAACTGGCATCTGTAAATAACCTGAAGGCTGAAACTGGCAATTTTAAATCGTGCTCTTTTAACGGTGCCTTGACCGCTTCGAATGCCTTCTACGCCCCAGTGGACCAGACGAATTTTTATCCGTTTAAGATTATAAAGGCTCACAAAGATCAGCATAATTTTGACAAATTTCAAGTGTACCACTGGACATACCCAAAACTTGACACCTCCTTTGAGTTACGGGTTGGTTTCATCTCTAGTATGGCTCGAACCTTGTCTCATCCGTTTGGATTCCTTTTACTAATAATTAATAATAAATACCTCAATTCATCGCACCCAAATTACATTTATCTTTATTTACGTCAACCTTGCATCTTAAACAATGAAAACCTTACTTAAATGTTCAACATGGTGAGTGAATGATGCAGACGTAATAATAACGTCGTCCATATACACTACAAACTTCCCTATCACCGAAGTTTTTAGGATTAGTCAATTGCCTTTGAAAATTGGGAGCTGCCCCTGATAAGCCGAATGGCATCCGCCTGGAAAGCATAAGTACACTTTTACTACGAATGTGGTCTTAACAATATCAATTGGGGTTTACTGCCATTTGAAAATACCCAATTTAGATCCAGAGATGACATTATTGTCGTATAGGGGATGTTCGTTTTAAATCATCTATTAACGGTAAGCGGTATCAGGATACATTGTGATCGAATTCTACTTCCTGGCAGTCTACCGCAAATCTATATGCTTGGATTATCCGGTGGTAACCCATTATTTTTCTACAACACAACTGGTGACGCGTACGGGGATTGAATTGGAACAATCGTTTCCTCTCGTAACATTTTTGTATATGAAAATCACTATTGCTTGTTTCTGCCGGTCATACGTATGGCCTGGAAACTACTGGTGGATTATCTCCCCGTGTGAATTTCATGGTATAAGACATTATAAGACCTGGTTTGTCTGAGAATAATCCCTTAAAAACTACCGCTAAAACAAATTTTGTAATTTTGTTTTTAGTATCCTCCAATTTTGTCTTAGACAAATCTATTTCAACATTTTCCTCTTCAATTGATTCAACCACCCTATTTATCTGAGAATCGGGAATTTTCAACGATTTCGTTCAAAATCTAGCTATCCTTGATCCAATTTATATAAAACACCTAGAATTATGGTATTCCAAATCCGTCACCACATGAAACTACCAAGGTTTAACAAATTCTCGGATTTGAATAATCACTCCTACAATTCCTATATTTATATTTCGCTCCCTGTGCTGTGAACACCTGGCTCGCGATTTTTAACTTGTTTATAAAAAATATTTTTATATATTTCTTCCGATATAAATGATTTATCTGCTCCGGGTGTCCTATAGTTAAGCCAAAAATGTGTTATTTTAATGTGTCAGTGCAACGTGGGAAGCTCGACGGGTGATGTACATATCGGAGAAAGCTTAATTGGTATCCACTGCCGATTCCTTTGAGTATGAACTTCATTAACTTTCACAACACTCAATCGTCCCTACATCCTATCGCCCTGACTGAAATTTTCACTGAACCCCTATTTCATGGTCCCCCTATTGTGTCATCATTTCGAAATTGGTATCCCCTCTTTCGCTGGAATCTCTGATCATCATTCTGAAATCTATTCCTCCCTTCCCGGACCACCTATTACTACCCATATTCATAAGTACCTCTAAAATACTTTCTGCCATTATTTGTCTACGCCCAACCTCAGAATTTCTCCAGTTTCTGCGATTAAAGCATCAAAATTAGGCATCCTATGCGCGTTTGACTCCGTCTTCCACATTATCACTATTCTGTGAACCCCTTTTAATTTGTAAGAATACCTCTCTTCAAATTTAGCCAATATTTCCAAAAGTTGTAAATTGTGTTCTGTGGATTGCGAACTTCCACATAGTCCTGACTTGTGGTTCGAGTCTAACAAAAATGATCATCCACCTGCCTGCGACATCCTTAGCTTTAAACTTTATGTATTTTTAGCAAATCGTAAACAAAGTCTGTTGGTTCCTGATTTCTTCCTGCTGTGACGCGAAAACCTAGCCTCCACTCCTCTTTCTTATTTTTGATTGCGGGAAAGCTTTCTGCTAATTCAGCCTTTCTGAGCTGCGCGAACTGTGGCTGTATCTGAACTAGCACCGATCCAAATATTGAGTACCAATCTTGAGCCCCTTCCCGGAGAGATGTACATCTCAAATAAGCACATGACAGGTTACTTGGTATTTCAAGTAACTGTATTTGATTATCTATAGCCTCGAGAAATTCGGCAACATTCTCAGACCCGGAAAACACATTTCTGGTAAAAAATACCAAACCCCTCCTGCATTACCTAACCCAGAATTATAAAATTGTGACATAGCCATCTGTCGATAGTTATGTCTTAAAGGGGTTCCAAGTGTAAGTTAGAGGTGTGGACTATCGGAAGGATATGAGACATTCTATACCTCTTAATATGACTTTATTAAGAATTTAACTTAAATTACTTATATAACGAACAAACTTATATTATGAGAATAAACCAAAGTATCGCCGATTTAATTAAGTCAGATCGCGTAATTAAATCACTTATCAAAATATAACTAATCTGCTCAATCTCGCTTAACATTATACTAGCGTTCAGAATACAATCTTCCCACCTTGGTGAATAATCATCGATCCAATCAACTTCCGATATTCAGGGAGTAGGCGCGAGTGCAATAGTATGCACCTTGTACAACGGGCGTGATCTCCGTGATTCCTGAGTAGCCGTCTATAATCACACTTCCACCTGTTCCGAACCAAGCTTAAGATTTTATTTATGCTCACTAAACTTTTCTATCCTTTTAAAAGTTATCTTATTTGCATTGTTGCTTTGTTTTACTTGGATTTGGGTTGGAAAAGTTTTGCCATTAATCGTGGCCAGTCAGTGTTGGAACGTAGGGAGTTATGTTAGAAGAAGAACGCGAGAGATGTCACAAAGTATGTATTATTGTTCAACAAAAATTGAATAATAAATTTGAAGATTTTATTCAATACAGCCTCTATAAATGTTACCTAAAAATGCCAATTTGTAACATTACTGAGATATAAACTGTGTTTCGTGAACCTACTCCCTTAAATAGAGTAACAAAAATAAAAATCTCAAACTTAAGATCAAACGAAAAATGTACAAACACGGACTTAATTCTGAGTCTAGGAACAAGTCCGTTTTAATTACGCTTTCAAATTTTTAAATCGAGTAGAGTAAACTAAAATAATTAAAAAATATTTATACTAAACGTTAAAAAAATACTTACGTGAGTTAAATTGTAGAAAAAACAGGAACTTGTATATTCTATATAAATAAAGCTCAAATTGTTTTTATATAGTCTTCCTTACACGACTTGTTCTTGCCAAGATTGTTCAAGAATAGAATAAACTCTTTATTTTATCAAAAATTTCTGAACGAGAAGAAATGAAATATAACTAATAAATGTTTGCTCTTCATTTATTATTCTAATTATATATAATTTGAAGATGAACTAGAAAATACAAAAAAGATTAAAAATAAGTGACGACAATTAAAAAAGATATCAGTTCTGAAACCAAAACAGTGCATTTTTATATAATATTTTTAAAATAACATTGAAATTTATTTCAGAGAGAGAAACATCTTATTCAGTTGAGTTCACTCTAATAATAAATACAACAATAGATAGTAATAAATTATATGAAGTAGTTGCGATTTTTTTTTTCATAAGAAATTCAAAGTATATATATATATATATATATTGAGATAAAAAAAATACGTATCTTTCATTTCAGGGCGAGAAGGGGGAGGGGTAAAGTAACAATTTACTACATGTTCATGTTTGCATGCCAGTTATCTATTTCCAAAGCTTAATTTATATAAGCATACAAAAGCTAAACATTCGCTCATTATGTCACCATCAAATAATGCCAACTTCTGAACAAATTTATTAATTATTTACTCTATTATAAAGGATATTTCACATAAAGCGTATTTTAACATGAAAGTATTCAAGGACCATTGCATTATGCGAATTTTTATACATTTTATTGTGATTAAAGAAAATAATATGGTTACCAAATTGAAATTATCCAGAGCCACATTCACAAAATACTTCAGTTATATATATTTTTTTTCATCAATGTTATATTGTGTTATTACAGTATTTTATGAAAACTGGTGTTCTTTATGAGCAAAAATGGATCCTTTTTTTAATCTCTGAAAGGTACTAGATGTTCTTTTATAAGAACTTCAAGTTAATTAAAATTTTCTGCAAGACTGTTGCGAAAAATAGAGTAAACACTACAAATCGACACCTTAAATAGAGTTCAATTAAAATGCTTTTTTTACCATCTCTTAAATTCTTCCTCCCTTTTCGCTTTTTCCCTCTTCAACTTTATTTTTTGTCATGTTGTTTGGCTCCATCTTTTTTTTTTCTTGTAGGTTGTATCTATATTAATAATCCTTAAGGCGCAGAGTTCATTTTTTCCCTTTTAAATAATAGTTAAATATGCTTACGTTCATGAAGATTAATTGTATTTTTGTGTGCTATTTGATCCTAGGAAGGTTGTGATGAAACCTCAAAAATCTGAATAACTAACTTCGAGGATTCTGTACTTGAAAAGTCTCGGTTCTCAAACCCGACACAATGTTAGTGTAGAAGCCATGACAAATCCCAAACACAAATATACTTCACACAGATAAATTTATTTATTAAGTAGCTTAAACTTATGATGGGGAGAGAGAGAGAGAGAAGATCAACAGTCACTATCCAATTACAAAGAATTAAACCATTTTTTACGAGAGAACGCACACAGACCATCTGGAAACATCTGCATTATTTCGGATCAATAAAACTTGAAGATCCTTCTTTAAAACGTCAGCTGGAAGCAACAGAAACGGGCTCTGCAATCTGATCAGACGAGCAGCAATTCTCTCCTATATTGTTATATTTAACTTCACTTACATATATTTTATATAAATACTAACATTTACATATCACGTTTCCTCCGTCAGAAAGAGGCAGTTAAAATTTGATAATAACTTCAAAATAATATCTTAAGGTTATTTTAAAAGGAAAACCTCCCGAATAACCCGTTACAAGACTTGTTTAATATTAACAAGTCTCATCAATAACTGTTAAATACTTTTCTTTAAAAACAGATGAAATGCGCTTACATGCATGAAGAATGTCTTGTGTAACTGTACCATTGTATTTTTTGACCTATTTTACCCTAAGAAGGTCATTAATGCATTTGATAGAATTAAAGGCAAAAAGGGCGGAAATTTTACTGACTAATTAACATCCTTCTTAGTTATATAAAACAGGCTGTTGAGTGTAGAAAGTGATAAATTATTGTTACTCATAGAACACAACTGTATGATATTAGGAGTTATATTGATATACTTGTTCTGAGTACATCCATTGATGTTCAGAATTAAGATAGATAATTTGAGTATTTTGTCGAATTTTATGAAAATATCTGAACGAAATGTAAAAATACTGCTTCGAAACAAATCTTGTGTACGTGTTTGGGGGTGAGTAACATGATTCATAAGAGAGCGTGCCAAAATCCAATATTTCGTTCGCCAGAACACCTCACCAAATTTCTTGGTGTTTTTTTTTACATCCATCGGTTAAATTAAAATGCAAACAGTGTAAAAATGAGTAACCAACAATGTTTAGAGGATGGAATGAGGGGGAGAATTATGGGAGGCTAGAAACAGGCCAGTTTCAAATCCAAATTTGTGGAAATTTCAATTTAGTGCCCAGCCTCGTGTTCAACTTATGGAGACAATTTCAGGAAATCGGATTCATCAAGAGAAAGCCTGGGCAAGGTCGGCCAAGAGCCACTACGACTAGAGAATATCGCCCTTTATACATTATAGCGACACATTACTGGGAGGCTACAACTTCTCAGCTCTCTCGTGAGTTGTATGCGGCCACAGGAACCTGAGCTTCAATTGTTACTATTTCCAAAAGACTTCGCGAAAGAAAACTGTTTGTAAGACCTGTTGTTTACTTCCCTCCCAGTTTTGTGAACAGTAGAGTCCCTTTAAAATGGTATAGAAATCATAGAGACTGGACCATGGATTATTGGGCGACCGTTCTCTTCACTAAAGAGTCTCGTTTTCCAGTGATTGTTACCGTACTTTCATATGGAGAGAACCATGAACCCGCTATCTGCCCTCCAATATCTGAGAAATTGACCATTACGGCAGCAGAGGGCTTGATGATCAGAGCAGGCAGTAAATTGGATGATCACACACACCTTTATGTCTTTGAAAGAAGCACTGTGACTGCTGTGAGGTATAGAGATGAGATCCTGAAGCCTTATGTTTGCCTTTTCTCAGGTGTAGATGCCCCTGATTTTAGTTGAATGATTGACAACGCAAGGGCTCATAGAGCTCATCTGGCCGACGAATTTCTAGAAAGGGAGGATATTCAACGGTTGGATCGGACCAGTCATATCCCCAGACCTCCCCTATAGAGTAGGCCAGGGATAGTCTGGGAAGGACAATTGCAGCTCACACCCCTCTCCCCTTCCGGGAACTATTCAATGCCTTAAAACAGAGTTACTGAATGAGTGGGATCAATCGTCAAAAAAAAAAAAGAGAGAAAAATGGAACGAGCTTTTCTTTATCAAAAGTAAACATTTCATACAAATGGATAAAAGGAAAAAGAAGTGGTAAATTATATAAAATTATAAATATTAAAACTTGACACACAATGCTATAAAAACAAGTCAGCTGGATAGCGTGGTTGGTTTGTCGCTGGCCTTTTGTACCCAAGGTTGCGGGTTCAACCCCGGCCCAAGTCGATGAATTTTCATGATGCAGAAAATCAACAGCGGCCATGTTGTATGATTATACGGCATGTAAAAGATCTCTAGGGGTGCTCTAGGCAAAATTAAATCCTAGTACAAGTTCGCATCGTCAGAGCTCAAGTGCCTTCCTCTAGGGACGTCAAAATTACCTGCGGCGATTGGTATCCACCTATATGGTGCCGCACTAAAAAGAGACACCTGCTTTCGGGAAATGCACTAGGTAGATTGATGAACTCTGTTAACTGTTCATAATCTGCCATTAGAAATAAACAAAAAATGTTATAAAAACAATTTCCTTATTTGTAAGATCCTTTTTTTAGTCAGCCCTACAATAAATCAGTTTTTTCTTTAAAATCTCACACTATTGACTGACTATACACATTTTCAAAACTATCACGTGAACTCTTCAGCTACATGTTTGTGAGTTTCGAAAGACTTTCAAAAGTGACGTAAAAATGAATCACACGTAAAAGAACTATTTTGAAAAAAGTTTCAGCACAAAAACATTTTGTATCAAAAGTTTCTAAGAAAAAAACATTTAATATTAGTTGAAATCAGTTGTGTATGTATTGTGATATCGCCCCCCTAGGGTTCCCTTCTCTTTGATTATCAGTGTGAGCTAGAGATGTAGGATTAACGAAAGAACTAGAAGATTCCATAATCTTATAATTTGGCTTTATTAAGATTTTACAACTTAAACTGCTAACAGATTAGATAATAATATTTGGGAGAGAATCTACGATGACTAAACACACAATATATATAATACCGAATTAGTTTAACCCGGACCACTCTCAATAACTAACACGCCTAAACTCAATTCCAATAATATCTCAGATCCTAATATTAAATAGTCAATCCTACCTTAACTTCTATCGTCGATCCAATCTTAATGGAAGTTGCGTTTTTACTCGAGCACAATGGTATGCACCTTGACCTAATGGCTCTATCTCCGGAATAACTTCTGTTAGCTGTCACTTCATAATTGTATCACGCTCTATCATAACGTTCCCCAAATTGCCACACCGCTTACTCTAACTTCTGATACTTAAAAGCTTTCTAATTTGCATCTTTTATTCACGCTTCACACTTCTTGGGTTTTGGTTGGAAAAGAGTTGCCATTAATTCTGGTCCCAAAGAACCCAAAGGATATGTTAATGAAAAGACGCGTGAGCCCGTCACAGTATCTTTAAATAAATAGACTTTGATTTTTTTTATTCATATTTTTTAATCATTTTCACGTTTGTTTCTTAAATGATTTGATCTTATAAAATTGTAACTTTCACAATAAAATTTAAAAAGTTTTCATGCCCAATATTATTATTAGTCTTCATTATTCAGAAACACATAACACGATGGATTAAATTAACTTTTTACTAAACACTTCCTTTTCAAGTGGGAGATCACAATATCTGTAAAACTTAGTTACTCATTTTTTTTTTTACTTTATAAACAAAAATTTTCTACTGCATAATTGTTCTAGACTCTGATAATGGATATTTTTTTCCCCATGTTATTAATTTAGAGGCATCTGCAGAAAAACTTTTCCTCGTTGCAATACATGAGAAATAGGCAAAAGGGAGAGAGGAGAGATTTTAGCAATTGTGCCAATGTAAAACATTTTTCATTTTAAATGACGTTAGAAAGAAACAAAATAAAATTTGAGAAATGATTGGCTTGGGAACAGAACATACCGACATTGAAAGTGAAGAAAGAAAAATTAATAGATTTCTACAATAAGAAAAATTGTTTTTTTGAATTTGGAGCCTAAAAAGCAACCATTGTAAGAAGGGACATATGATCTATTTTAAACATTATATACTAGAAATTTTTGTCGTTGAAGAAGTAAAATTTACTAACACATCATTACTGTAAAGAAAAGCATTAAAAATATATTTTAGTCCATTAATTCAGTGGTTTTAGAATAGAGTATTTTGAAGGCCTACCCGCTAACTGGCAAGAAAGATGTCAATATTCTCGAGAGAATAGGTGGCCGAGGTAGCTTAGTGGTTAAGGGAATGAGCTCGTGACTGGCGAGTCATGAGTTCGAGCCTAGTACTGATGAAAACCTGCCGTGGAGAAAAGGTCGATGCAATATTAAATTTGTCGATACTCAAATGTTCTCCCGTTGGCGTGGAAGCTAGGAAAGGGGAGTGCCAGCTCACAGGTGTCGTCTTCGTCACTTGATCATGGTTCAAAAGGACGAGTTCCTTAGCCAAAAGCCCTTGGATAGCTTTATAGTGTGACCTAACTCTCACACTCAAGATAACATATTCGTACATTCTACGCATTGTTTTCATTTTCAAAAAAGTTGCGTTACTCATACTTTTCTTATATCTGTCACGCACCTCTTTAAACGCGTACACCTAAGGGTAGCCATTACACATCCTGAGAATGATTGGCTCAAAATCTGAAAATACACTGTTATTTAGTATTAAAAAAATGTTCACTATCGGTTGATTATCCCATAGTACTCGACAGATTTTATAGAAATTGATTATGCATATAGATTGGTATAGTAGAAAAAACCATACAATAGAGTTACTGCTATAGTGTTATATAGTTACAGTATACTTCCAGTTATATGTGTGCAACTCATCAATGCAAATAAAGGTTGTAAAATGGAACAATAAGTGTGTTATTAGGAGTATATAGTTCCTTTTTACAGTTACACAGCTTTCACAAAGGGAATTCACAATCAAATAAGTTAGCTTTTAAGTTCCCGTGACAGTCGACCCGTGCCCCTCTAGCAACCATTTGATGGTTCTGGTAAAGGAAAAATAAATACGATTGCCTTACAAAATCACCCAAAATATGTTCTGTAGCATTAATGTTTGCAGATCTGATTATATATATATGTAACTAACACATCCAGCGAATATCCTCTCTTTCTAGTAACTGTTAGGCCAGATGAATCCTATGTGGGAAAGCACTGCCATCCAAAAAAAAAATCAAATCAGGAGCAACTGTACTTCTTAAAAGGGAACATAGGTCTTCAAAATTTGCACCCTATCCATCATGAAGTCTTTTTCAGTCACTGATATTTGCACACCCGTTCAATCTGATGCCTGCCCAGAATCAAATCTCTGTTGAAATCTTTTTTGGATGCTGGAGGACATGTACCACATCTCTTGTTCCCACCAGCTGAAGACACATCAAGAATTGATGGTTAAGCTGAATCTGAATTGTTAAGATAGTCTTCCCCGCTTCCTCTTGTTTGAGTTTCAATGTTCCCTATACCATGCTAAATTAGGCTCTTCTTTGCGTAGAAGTGAGCAAGACCGGAAACAGTAAGTCTTCTTGCAAACTGACCTTTGTTACGCAATCTTCTGGATACAGTAACTTAAAAACTTGAGTTCCTATTGCCGCATGAAGATCATGAGATAGCTAAAAACCTGTTGCTCTCCCTGTAAGTTTCATCGTAATAGTCAAATATTCTTCCTTGTTTTCGTCGTGTTTCTTAGAATAAGTTTCTCAAACATTCTTTTTACGCATCTGTGATATCCTTATACTACCCATCCGTGAGTTCTCTGGATGTTACATTTAAGTTCTCTAGTTTTCCCACAATCTCTTTCCATTATCCAAAGTTGGCTGTTTTTGAATGTATTTTTTAATTTCACCGAATCCTTCAAATAAATACTACGAAATTATTTTATAGTATTTTTTATGAAACTAAAAGCGTAAATTGACAAGTGCACTTACAAACCATTTTCCTTTAAATGCATGACACACACGAACATCTACACATATATAATTTTAACATTTCCATCTTTGTAATAGAAATAATAGTTTTGCTTTTCGTCCAGTACTTTTAAACAAATTCGACTAAATGTGCAAATTCTATTAATTTTGTATATAGTATAACTCCACTGTCCATTGAGGTTAGCTCATTCTACTTGATATTAATATTATTTAAAATTTTAATGAAAGCATTTATAGTTGCAGAAAAGATAATTGTGATTACATGTTTATTGTATTTATGAAAAAGAAAATACGGTCTTCATTCCAAAAAAAAAAAAAATCGTCTTTATCTCCCTAAACCTCTTGAGAATTATTTAAGTGTTTAAAAAAATTTTAATTTAATGATTATATGCAGATTGATGTATATAAAAGAAGGAAGTTCTTAGAAAATAATTTTTTACCCCTCTGAAAAGAAAATATATAATAGAGTATATTAAAATAATAATATATAAAGAGAGAATTGCATTTGATCTTCTGAATGTATACAATTTGCTTGTTGAAAGTAAGGAATCAAATTCAGTATATGTAAAAAAATAAATCAGTGAAATTAAAATATTCCTCTCTTTATCTTTTTTAGGAAAGGACACTGAAAAATCAATAAAATCCCTGACAAGTATTCGAGCTTATAACTGAAGTATCTCATCAAACTGCTGCCATGGTGATGGATGAACTAGTGTCTTAAGGATGTACTGATTTCATCAGAATAAAAGGTTGACCTTGGATTGCATCAAATTGTATATTAAGAACGTATTCTGTGTAAGGAATATCTCTCAGATATAATTCATATCCTAAGGAAAACGGAAAACATTCGTAAAGTAAAATTATAACTGTCTCTCCCAGTTTAACTATTATTTTACATTTTTGCACAAAATTACATTAGCAAGTAAAATGACTCAGTTTACAGAAAACAAATTGTCGTCTGAGGAAGATATATGTGATTTCTGTCCATCGGCTCTTCCATTTGTGAATTTTTCAGACATGGTCCTTACAATTGATGATGATGATATTGACAGTAATAGTACGTGGAACCTTACTGAGTACGTCCCTTACGAACAGAGGCTCGAAACGTATGTTGTTCCTGTAGTTTTTGCCTTTGTTTTTGTAGTTGGACTTTTAGGAAATGGTACACTTATCTCCATATTTCTTCTGCACAAAACCATGCGAACCGTTCCAAACACTTACATAATCAGCTTAGCGATTGGAGACTTTATCCTTATCGTAGGGACCGTTCCTTTCATCAGTACAATCTACACGTTTGAAAGTTGGCCATACGGTGAGTTCATGTGCAAGCTGAGTGAATTCTTAAAGGATATATCAATGGCTGTAACTGTATTTACTTTAACATTGTTAAGTTATGATCGTTATATTGCCATTGTGCTTCCAATGAAAAAGCATACAGGAAGTCGTGCTAAAACTAGAACCATTATGATTGTTTTCAGTATATGGTTTTTGTCTGTTATTCTGGCTTGTCCCGGAGCCTACTTTTCATTTTTATGGCAAGTACCAGTCAGTCAAGACAGAATAATATATGTTTGCTATCCCTTTCCTAAAGATATGATGCCCTGGTATCCTCGTATTGTAGTCCTAACGAAATTCTTACTCGTATATGGTATGCCCTTGATTCTGATTGGCTCGTTCTATGTTATGATAGCTTGGCATTTAATAACTAGTTCAAGAAACAATATAGGTCAAAATCCTTCCCATGTGAAGCAATTGAAATCTCGCACAAAAGTTGCAAAGATCGTTTTGGCTTTTGTCTTAATTTTCGCAGTCTGTTTTTTCCCGAGTCACGTCTTCTTAATTTGGTATTACTTCGATAGCAATCCTAACGAACACTACAATGGATTTTGGCATAGCTGGAAGATCATGGGTTACGTTCTCACATTTGCTAACAGCTGTTTGAACCCCATTGCTCTATATTTGATCAGCAGCGTCTTTCGAAATCACTTTAAACGGTATCTTTTCTGTTGCTGTTGCAAGCCTGAGGAAATTCGGAAAGAAACGGTTACCTTGCATAGTACAACACTACGCCATACTCCTGAAGGCACCATTAAAAACGTGTAAAGTAAAATCTATCTTCCCGATTTGTGTTATTAATGTGTATTCAAGTAGAATGTATTAAAAGTAAAAATGTATTGTATATGTTATTCACTATTGTATGTTATTCTTTTCACAGTCCAATAGATTGCAATCTGTGTAAAAATGTATCATATGCACATTCATTCCAGCGGTGTTGTATTTGAAAATGTGAACAAATAAATTTTGTGAACGTAGTTTTTATTCTTTTATTTATGTTTTAAAGCATTGCGATCTAAATAAATAACACTTATGCTGTGCTTTGTACTTTAAAGGAACTTAAAACTGGAGAGCCTTAATGTCATTCTTGATGCAATACTCAATAAACGTATTATGTGCTCAAAAATATCTAATTGGAAACTCTCAAAAACTCTTAAAATATATAACTGAATTTAGTTAAAAATTAAATGCATTAAAAATAATCTAGTAAAAATCACTTAATAATTTTAATTTCATAAAACTTCTGATCAATTAATTGTGTTAAAAGTCAAGTTTCTCAAATATTATTTGTTTAAAACCTAAATTTTGTTTTTCGCACGTACAAAATTTAAAAGACTCGTCAAATGTATGAAATTTTTATAAATGGCCTATAGATAAAATAGTAAGTAAAAATCCTTTTATTTTTTTATACTTATTGAAGTCTATCAGCATGTGAGAACAATAGTAAAAAGTGATGACTTTTATAATTTGAAGAGTCAGTTCGATTCTATTCAAGAGGCATTTTAAGTTTATTTAATTATTTGATTTATTCAAAGGGCGGTTTGAAATCATTTGTCTCATAGTTTTTGACCAAATATAAAATTTATAATTCTAGAATGAGTCAGTGAAGAACCGAACAGATCTTTATTGAGAAGCAGTTTCTCTCCTCCTTTCTGAATACAAAGAAATGTAGAGAAACCTTATTTTGATTCCTTAATGGAAAAATTATTTTCTCTCCATTATATATGCAGCAATAATCCTTTTTAATTCATTTCTATTTAATTTAATGACTTCTTAATTCAATATATGTTAAAATAAATATTAATACTGGTGCGTGTGTGTGTGGTGTTATTCAAATAGTACTTGAGTCCAAGTTGGTCTTTACCTGGATTTATTGGTAATAATAGATAAACTTTAATAAAATAAAACTTAATAAGCTTTAACAAATTAGATTACCACAAGTTAAAATATTAGACTGTGTGTGTGTGTGTGTGTGTGTGTGTGTGTGTGTGTGTGTGTGTGTGTGTGTGTGTGTGTGTGTGTGTGTGTGTGTGTGTGTGTGTGTGTGTGTGTGTGTGTGTGTGTGTGTGTGTGTGTGTGTGTGTGTGTGTGTGTGTGTGTGTGTGTGTGTGTGTGTGTGTGTGTGTGTGTGTGTGTGTGTGTGTGTGTGTGTGTGTGTGTGTGTGTGTGTGTGTGTGTGTGTGTGTGTGTGTGTGTGATGTATTCTGGAAAAAAAATCCTACTAAACAACGGCACACTTAGTTATGATTAAGAACAAGGTTAAGACTAAGGCAGAATCCCTTACATATGGTTTTCGTCGAGATAGACCACGTGGGATCCATAATTCACAACATATGTAACAAAACTACAATAATATAGTTGGATTAATTTCTATTATTTTAATGTACGAGCTTTTCAAAAAAAGAAATTACATTTTAAAATTTTAAATTTATGCAATTCACTGTTACTTCTACTCAGTACATTTGATCAATGGAAAACCATTTTTTCGTTGTTAACATCATAACTGAAAAAAAAAATGTAATTTCATCTCCATAGAATTGATCAGAATATATTACGAGAGTGATTTTTTTTTTCTTAAGAAAATATGGTGTTGTTCCTCCAACAAAGTCACACTAGATTTTTACTTCACGTTCTTTCTTGAAATTGAACATATTAGTTACAAACAGTTGTCAAGAAAATGGGATGATTTACAAAACTTATTAAAATTGGAACCTATGATAATGGCACAAGGGAAACGTATTAAAGGTTGTCTTTGTCAAACGTACGAGTTTTAACTAAACGCAAAGAAAACAGAACAATGTCTCAATTTTCATACAAATTTCCAACATTGTAATTCATACATTTTCTTATGATATGGTGATAGTAAAATTTGAAAGCATTCCATAGATAAAAAAAAATGTTTTAAAATGTAAAGGGACAGCGCGCGTTTAGTTTTATGGTATAGAAGAAAAAATATGAAACACGTTTTATATCAGAAAAAAATGGCTCAACTTGGATAAAAATTAATAGCCAGGATATAATAATAGTGTTGGAGTACTTTTATACCTGAAAAAATATTCCAAATTCGGGTTCTATTATTTAATTCAAAGACAACCATAATTAACAAACATAATTAACTAGCTTTTTAAAAGGATCTTTTCATTATGAAACCCAATTTTCTCACTTATCAGATTATCCATCTTTAAATTAGCTTAAATTTTCATTTAAGTAAAACTATCAAGAAAAGTGTGTGAGATATAGAGGTTTAAAAATGAATCTCATATGTTACTTGAGGGCTTCAATCTTTAATCCAATACTAAAATCTCTACTTTTTTTTGACACTTTTTAAAGATATTTACACCGAACTACAGGTATACTTTTTTCAAATTTAAAAACTGCAAAACAATAGAAAAAAACTAATATCATTCTAAAAATACAGAACATTAAGTCAAGTTATAAAAAAATCATAATTGTGACCTAAAAAATGTTTCTAAATTTGAAATATACACTCATTGCAATAAACATTTGCGCATCGCGAAATAATTGTGGGATCGTAACGAAACTTAGCCTGAAGGTACATGTCGGGCTGATATGCGCATGATTAGAAATGTAGCGTGATTGCGCATTGCGTAATGCCACTAGAGGGCGTTGAACTTATTTCTCCTAGGAGTAAAAAAAGGTAAGCACAGCTTCTTTGAGTGTACTTAATCTTTTGCAAGGAAAACATTGAGGTAGACAGGCCGTTACACTGCCTTCGAAGACAATATGAGCAGCTGTCAGAGTTCGAGAGGGGAAGAATCATCGGGATGATGGAAGCTGGGTGGTCAGCTCGTGAAGTAGGGAGTTCTAATTTGACTGTGAGGAGGTGCTGAGACAAGTAGACAGAAGAAACGTCATTTACACAATGACCAGGCTCAGGACGCCCTCGACATACAAGTCGTCTAGAAGACCATCACATCATACGACAGGCACGCGAAGAGCCAACTGCCTCATTGGCTGCTGTCCAGACGCAGGCAGCAGTATCACTACCGGTCTACTCATCTTCTCGAACCATCTGAAGGCGCCTGGATGAAGGACATCTGGTATCGAGGCACCCATTACGTGTGCTACCAATGACACCCACCCACCGAAGCCTCCGATTGGAGTGGTGTCGCGCACGACGAGATTGGGCTGCAATGGAATGGAACCAGGTCGTTTTCAGCGACGAATCTAGAATCAATTTGAGTAGCAATGACAATCGTGTGGGAAGGCCCCGTGGTGAACGCCTCAATCCTGCCTTCACTTTACAGTGACATTCTACTCCCACAGCTGGTGTGAGGGTATGGAGTGCCAGTGCTTACGATACACGATCACCCCTAATATTGATCCATGGCACAAAGACAACCCAGTGGGTCATCCATAACATCCTTCAACCACATGTGTTGCTACTCACGGCAGGACTCCCAGGAGCCCTTTTTCAAGAAGATAATGCTCGGCCATACACAACAAGAATGCCACAAGACTGCCTCCGCCACATTACCACCCTTCCCTGGCCTGCTCATTCCAAAGATTTGTCACCAATCGCGCATATCTTGAATCATGTGGGACGGCAAATAGGACAGCCTACGAGTTTGGTCGAACTAGAGGCGCGTTTACAGCAACTACGGAATGAGATGTCTCAGGACTTCATACGAAACTTGTATGCCTCAATGCCCCCACTCGTATCGCATCGTGCATTCCCGCTAGATGGGGTCCAAGAGAGTGCTAAAACTTACATTCATTTGTACTTTTTTCTGATATAAATGGGATCCTTTTTTATTCTCTAATCATTTGCTTATATCATTGTAGTACTTACATATGTAAAATTTCATTTTATTTTGAGGACTCTCTTGGTGCGCAAATTTTTATGGCAAAGAGTGTACAAGTAATGAAGTTTTTTTATATTTCATTTTTCGAATAATTGGTGTAGTTTTTATTTTATTGATATCTTGTACTATCATAGTTGTATGATATAATTTCTTTTAAAATCAAATCACTACATAATTGTATATAATCTTTATATTTCTTCAAATTACAAATAAATTTACGAACCAATAGTAGAAAAGGATATGAAAAAATGACATCTTTTTACTAATTAAATTTAAAGTACGAGTTTTTTTTTTAAAGTGTGCCTCTTAACAGTTTTTTTTTAATATAATTTTGTGATATGGTCGTTCTATGGCGACCATATCTTTGATTGTCAGCGTGAATTAGAGCTGTGGGATTCTCGAAACGAATCGACATTTTAAAATTCTTAATATGACTTTATTAAGAATATAACTTAAATTTCTAATAAATTAGATAAATTTATATAAAGTGAGAATAAACCAAACACACAGCTGTAGTTAAACCTGATCGTGTAACTTGGATCACTTATATAAATAATTATACTATCCACCTACTTTCAATTCTGATAATATTACAAGTCCTAATATCAAATAATCAGTCCTACCTTGATTCAAGCTAAGGTTCAATCACTGTTCAGAGATTTTTAGGCGCGCGTGCAATAGTATGCACCTTGTAGTAATGGCTGGAAATCTCGGTAATCTTTTGACAGGCCGTCAATTCACACTTCTATCTCTTCTAAACATAACTTTCCCTAAATTGCCATTCTGCTTACTGAAACTTCTGGTCTTTTTAAAGCTATCTTATTTGCATTTTACAATTACATTTCACTTCTTGGATTTGGGTTGGAAAAGATTTGCCATTAATCTTGGCCGTCAAAGAACTCAGAGGTTATGTTACAGAAAAGACGCGTGAACCCGTCACAGAATGTTTTTACGTGCTTTTCGAACCAAAAACCCCATTTATAAAAAAAATTACAAAAATTAAACTTTTATACCGTCCCAGGTCCTATCAATTATATTTAGGAAAAGATGCAGTACTCAAAACAAAGTAAACACAAAAAGTTTCATTTTATTACGATAAAAACTGACCGAGTTATGCCTACATAAAGTTGAAGCATCTGAATTGCTCAGAATAGGGGGTCTTATACAAATTGAGTTTAGAGAACAGTAATTCACTATGTACAGAAAGATCAAAAGAAAAACATCATAGCAGTGCTTCTCAAACTTTCACTACTGGCGACCCAATTTTCAATCATAATTTTCATCGCCCCCGAAAAAATAATAATGTATTGAATGCAATAATAATGCACTTTGAGTATTAAATTTTGTTTGCGTTACTCTTAAGTAATATATATTTTAAGCAAATTACACTTTTGAATAATAGTTATAATGTTAGGTTATTTTTCCTTTCTCTAATTTTTAAAAAAGAACAGATTGCAAAATGATATTTAATTAAAGATTTATTTCCACCATCATCCATTTCTAAAAGTACAAATGTCATTAGAACAAGCAATATCAAAAATAAATTTTTAAGTCAATTCCTATACTTAGGCCAACAAAGAAAAATTTATTTAATTTACTTTTTATTAAATAGTTACAATTAATACAAATATGTAATACATATGACAGAATCCCAATGTTAAGCTACAAAATAGAAAGCAATTTTCCTTGCCATTTTTCATTTTCCTTTCTATATATGGTATTGGACTATTCTTTTTTTGTGTGTGTGTTACTATTTATTCATTAATTAAATTTAATTAGTGCAAGAAAATAGTATAGTAAAGAAGAAACCACATACATTCTCAGAAATTTAAAAAAAATAAAGAAATAAAAAAAATGTATTTGAACTTGAATGAATGAATAAAAAGTAAAGTATTTTATCAACGATTGAAAATTTGAACAAGATATATATGAGAGAGTGAACTTATAGTAGAAATTGAAAAATAGTCTACTTTATGTAGCGCTCTATCATATACATTACATCTGTCATTCTCACGAGCGTCTGCGTGAGTCTGGCCAAACTATCGGACATCTGCGCAAAACATGTAATAATGCTGTACCTCGTACAATTCCAATCAGTCTTGGTCGATTCGATGCTTCTATAGCTACCAAATCTCTATCCTGAATGTACATTTTATAATTTGCTCTTTAGTTGTAATTCATGGTATTAAGTATTTACTGCAGAAGATTGAAACAAAATCATGGATAAATTTTTAAGTCGCAAGCAAACATTCGACGATAATAAAGCATCAACAAGTGCACAGACGAGCATAGTTCCGAAAATTAAATCAAGGAAATATTCTCAAGAATACTTGAATTTTGGATTTACCATTACTGAAGTAAATGGAGAAGAAAAGCCCCTGTGTGTTATTTGCTCAAAAATATTGGCAGCAGACAGTATGAAACCTAATAAACTTAAAAGACATTTCGAAACGCTTCATGGTGAGTACATTGACAAACCTCGAGAGTTCTTTGAATTAAAATTAAAATCATATGAAAAACTAAAAAACATTTTTTTAAAAAAGCTTTGTCAGTGAATGAAAAAGCTTTACTTACTTCTTACAAAGTATCATATAAAATAGCCAGATGTAAAAAGCCTCACACTATTGCCGAAGAGCTTATTTTGCCTGCAGCAATTGAGATTGTAGAAACTATGTTTGGAGACAATTTTGCCAAAGAGTTGCAGTCCATCAGTCCATACCCCTATCAAATGATACTGTTTCCCGTCGAATTGATGATATCGCTGAAGATGTAGAGCAACAGCTTTTCGGTAAGTTGCGTGATAAATTGTTTTCGATTCAGCTTGACGAGGCAACAGATAGCAATAAAGATGCTCATTTCATTGCGTATGTTCGATTTTGGGATGGCATGTCAGCAGTAGAAGAACTACTTTTTTGCAAACCAATAAAACTTAAAGCAACAGCACACAATAGCATTATTTGATATTTTAAATAATTTTATAAACGAGGCAAATATAGAGTGGAAAAATTGTGTCGGAATATGCCCCAATGGCGCTCGTACAATGTCAGGAAGATTTAAAAGTATACAAGCACTTGTGAAACAAAAATCTCCACTGGGCATCTGGACACATTGCATGATCCACAGAGGAGCTCTGGCTTCCAAAGAAATGAGTCCTGGTCTGAATATTGTGCTAACGACAGTTGGGACTGTAATAAATTACATAAAAATGAGACCCCTAAAATCAAGAATCTTTTCTGGACTTTGCAAAGACATGGGCGCATTGCATTCATCATTGCTATTTTATTGCGAAGCAAGATGGTTATCACGCGGGAAATGTATGCAACGTGTTTATGAATTAAGAAATGAAATTACCATTTTTCTAGAAGAGGAAAACCTACCGGAAGCTGAGAAATTTCGTGATGGTTTATTTCTGATGAAGTTGAGCTACTTAGTCGATATATTTGAGAAATTAAATATATTGAATCTTCAACTTCAAGGATCAAATGTACATATGTTTGACACGAGGGATAAAATTAATGCTTTTTGTAGAAAATTAGAATTATGGAGCCGAAATTTAAAGCAAAAACCTTAGAAATGTTTGAAAATGCGGATAAATGTGTAAAAACTTACAAAACTGAAGAACAACATGTGGAAGGTGTTTATAAAACTATTGAATATCATTTAATTATGTTGGCAAAAAATTTTAAAAATATTTTTTGCTGAGGACAACTTGATAGCAAGTTACGAATGGGTTAGAGATTCATTTCAAAATACCCCAGAAGGGCTCTCAACTACCGAAGAAGAAATTTTCATAGATTTCAATATCCAGTGGCGAAATTAAGACAATTTTGTAATAAAACTCTTTTTCAATTTTGGGCAGAAGTAGATGATGAATTTTCTGCACTGAAAACAAAAGCATTTCGTATACTATTACCATTTTCAACATCGTACCTTTGTGAAACCGGATTTCTGCGGTGGCTGCTTTGAAGACAAAGTATAGATCTCAGCTAAATATAGAAAAAGAACTCAGAGTGTCTATTTCTAATATTAAGCCTTCATTTGAAAACCTTTGCTCTGCAAGACAAGCCCATGGAAGTCCCTAATAATAATTAAACTTGTTCTTAAATTAGTATTAATAAATTAGTTATAAAATACATTGTGCAGTACTGATACATTTATAAGTACACTGGCTGAAGTACCCGTTCTGCGATTATTTTTTAAAAAATAATATATTATTCTTGATATAATAGCTTAATTGTAAGGAGAGTAAAACCAAATGCACAACAATGTATACAAAAATATAAAATGATTTTTTAAAAATGAATGCTCCTATTATAAATAGTTTAAAACGAACTGTAATTTTAAGCCTCACAGAATTAGCATTTAGAATTAATATTAAATAAGGAAAACGAATGTAAAATTCCAATGAAGAAAAATCGTGTTATTTTTAACATTTAAGGGGTCACATACCTTTTAAAAAGTCGAAAATGGTTAAAAATAGTGAGCTCTTTAAAGCTCTATAATTTTTTTATTATTGTTTCCTGGAATGTAAATTTTGGAGGAATAAACAAATAGATATTACTTTACTTAAAACATATCCAACAAACACATTTTTAATTAGGATAAATTTTTAATTAGATAATTACAAAAAGAAATTTTGGTTTTCTTTTCGCAAGTGATATGCATTACGCGCAGCTTTATAAAAAAAGTTACCAATATTTTTTGATGAAATTTTTGCTCAGTGTTGGAAATTGTATTATCTTTAAAATGACGAAGCATGAAACACTGATTTAAAATTTTTAGTAAACTATAACAATTTAAAATTTAACTATAAAATTTTTAAAAAATTTTCGCTATTTTTTATTTGTAATTTTAAATTTTTTCATTAAAAATTCAAACTGGTTCGTTATTTTAAGTACAGATATGGTCAGAATCTCCAGTAAAAATTTTATCATTTTCCATGGAACGGTTTTGAAAATATCATGCGCGTAATGAGAAAAAATGACGTTCTGAGAAAATTGACATCAAACATAAAATTTACCACAGTTATATATATATACTATTCTGGTTACTCAAACAACAACTAAATTTTAAATTAAAACTAATGTGAAGTTTTTATAGTCAATAAACTTCAATTTATTAAAATTATTATAACTAAAAACATATATTTTACCAATGCAGTACAAGCATCGAAACGATATCAAAAGCTACAAAATAATCAAAATACAACAAAGTGATTCATTTCTTCAAAATAAAGTTAAAAATTTATAAATATTACTTAAAAAAAACAATTAATATCTTAATTAACAAGTACTTACTATAAATATTAAATAATTTGTGATATGAATGCAGTGTATTACTATGATTCTAAAATGTTAAAATTCGCCACATGCATACGATGTTCCCTCTTTTTCAGTTAATTTTTTACAAGTAGCTTTAAATTGCATTCTTTTAACCTGTCGCACTTCTTTTGTGCGGAGATTAAAATGTCGCTCTGCAGTCTGAATTCTTTTTAAATCTACAAGTGTAACAAATTTTTGCGCAAATTTACCAACAGTCAGACCAAGCGATTGCATAATTTTTAGTCTGCCTTGATTGCCATCATTAAAAATGACAATTGCCTCATTTGTAGAAATATCAACAATCTTTCTACCACAACCTAAAGTTTTTGGGCATAATTTCCATATTAATGAGTTAATGGATTCATTATTATTTTGGGTTTTACCCCCTAGACATTTTTGTAGGAGTTTAGGTTGTGATAGATCATTAAATACAGGTTTTATGGCATCCATTACTGCTGCTGGCAATTTGTTACTGTGTTTAAAAGTTTCCACACTACCCTCTAATACTTGATTTTGATATTTACACCAAGAATTAGGACCATAGGACAAAAACTGTGCAATGGTTCTTCGTCACTTGAACGTATATGGAAATATACAGCCCAAACAGCTTTTCGCATATCCGACAAGCATGTTTTATTTTGTCGGATTGCATTTCCATAGTATGTTGTGATTAAGTCGATCATTCTGTCGGTCAACCTTCCCTTTCCACCAATCGACTTCCCCATCACCGAGTTTGGATCTCATTTGTTTTAATTTTCGTAAACGAGTTCCCATTCGTTTTTGAACATGTCCAACACATTCAATTTTTGAAACTGTGATATCTTCTCCATACGGATTGGATGCAGTAATAGATGAGAATGTTTTGGAATCGCCATCCCCAATGTAAGATGTATATCTCACAGAACGATGACTTATTGAACGCTGAAACATACGAACCATTCCCACAGTCTCCATCATGCCAGCTGAGCCATTGTGGTTTTTCAAACATTCTTTAACGTGAAGAATTTTCCACTTTTTGTAAGCAGGTGACCCTTTTCTTCGTTTCCAAGAATCACATCCCTTACAGAAAGAAGACATCACTTCCGCATCAATACACTTTCCTGTTTTGTCTCCTATAACAGCACACACACCAACACGAGAAGAATAGCCACGGGTTTTCCACGTTCCATCTCCACTAATTGTTATATCAGAAGAATTTGTCAAAGTTACCTCTTCCAAAGCTGCACTTTGCATTGAAGCTTCTGCAACTTCTTTACTACACAATTGCAGTTTGTTTATAATATTATTATAGGATTTTTCAGCAACTGGAGGAGGAAAGTCCATAACACCACAGAAAGTTGTCATTGCTGCGACCCTGTCCAATTGTCCTCATTGCGTACACAAAGCGTCTGTTTATTTCTGGAATGTTTTTCTTTACCCAGCATTTTGAATTTCTAAACGAACATAAGTCTTACAGTTCTTGCTTTCAATCGAAAAAACACTTGACAAACCTCTACCACATTTTTCTGTGAGTTCAATATCTCCACCACATTTTTTGCAAGAAGCAAAGTTTTGAATGTTTGTAAACATAATAGTTTTATCAAACACTCTATAGCCATCAAAACCGTCATCATGTTCAAAAAAAGATGAATCAATATCTTGCAACTGAATCTTTTTCCAGATGCACTGTTGTTTAGTGTTTCATCCATACTGTAGCCAGCTTTGCACCTCGTGTGATATTACCAGTAAACTTCCTTTCTTGGGACGTTTACCAGATGGTCGTTTGGCAGATTCAATCGAATTATCATTCAAAAGTTTTAAAAATTTTTATTTTTCCTAAAACTTATTTTAGAATAAGATACTATGTGAAAATCAGAAACGAGCGAGTATAGAATCACAAATCACTTTTCAAAACAAAACAGCAGTTTATAAAAGTAAGTAGAAGTTGTAGTTAATGTTCAGAACAATAATAATAATATTTGAGGCTTAGATTCAAGCATTTGATAATAATTAGAATGAAAATATTAGAAACAGAGAAACACAGCTGTCACCAGCGACATGACAGCTGTCACCCTGGAGCCGAAATGTAAACAATATTTAAATTACCTTTTCGGCTCTTTTTATTTTCTTAATAACTTCCGTGATATTGGGAATATCTGCATGCGGTTTCTTTTAAAAAACTCAGAAAGGTTTGCTCTATAAAATAAAATAATAATAAAAAAATCGATTTTCCGGAAATTTTAAAAGGTATATGACCCCTTAAAGTGAGAAACCTTCGAAATGTTTCAACCCGGGAGCAGGCGCCCAATCCACACTAACCTTATCGGTCGCGCAGTGTGACTAAGTCACCCCAATCCTTTTTTTATAATTATTTTTACTATACACGATAAAAATCACAATTCCAGTGAATAATTTAACTAAGAGAAAATATACTTACCTACTTACAAGGACTTTTTAATTTTTCTTTGATGATTTGAGAAAAAATCCAATAAAACTAAAGAAACTGTTCCAAATGTGCGTGACCTTAATAAAGAACATAAATCACAGACACTTTTGACTAACAATACAAGAACGCTATTTGCCAGCAAAACTGTCACACATATGTTGCTCACGTTATTGTAATTTTGCTGTTCTTTGATGATCTACAAATGGCATGTTGAACCTTTTCTTGCTTGTGTCTTTTTGGTAAGGCGAAGTGTTACATTTATGGCTTCATAGTTTTCTTCATAGAGTTCTTTAGGCAGCATTTGAAATTTTCAATTCAACTCAAGCGTTTTATGTTTATCGCTTTACTCATATTTACTTTCGCTATCACGATTAATATGCATTATTTCATCAGGTTCTTCAATTGCTTGATCAGTTTCAACTTCCTTCAATAGAGATCACACATGCCCATTTTTTTTATATTCCGCTCATATACATTTATAAACCATAATAAGTCGTACAACACAGCAATCAAAACCACAAAGTTAATCATAGGGGAAAGTATAGCATATTCATAGAAAATATTTTTGAACAAAAGTGGTCGTGTAAGAAACTCGATCAAAACAAGTACCTTGATTATAAAAAAACGTTTGCCACTCTCAAAAAAGTGACATACATGTGACAAATTCATTTTAGTTCCCCTTAAGACTGTCTACTAATAGGAGGATACTGTCAAGGTCACTGTTAACGAATAAACACTTTTACCAGAATTAACAATTTCGTGAGCCTGGAGTGATTAAGCGCCTCATGCGACAGCTCCCATGTAAAAAGTGTATTCGATACGAAAACATCGATGTCAGTTCTAAAAAAATAATTGTGTAAAACGTTTTTCATTATGCATTATATGTTTCAGAATACTCATAAAATTACATCTTGGCCAAATAATCCTTCAAAGTGCTCAATATGTGCTTATCCATTTATCATAAAACTCATTCACATGGGGAAAAAAGGTACAGAAAAATATTATTTACAAGTTTCCTAAAAGAAAAAGAGACGGAGTTAAACATACCAGTAAGTTTGAAGGTCAAAGAGATGATAAACAAAAGTAGTATTTTGGGGATTAAAAGAAACGTAATAAAAAAATCTCTCATCGTGAGATTACAGCAAAGCAAATAAAATGTCTTTTTTATTTGGTTTTAGGATCAAAGATAACTAATGAGCGTTTGAAGTGGAATCTTTTAAAAGTGGAAAACCAGATGATATATATAAATTATATCAGTGTAAATGTGTATTTTTTATTTTGCCAGAAAGCATTTTGTTTTACTACTTTCCAAAAAATTATTTTTTTTAAACCTTTTATTTTCAATATGCTCGCCTTTTATTTTCAATATGCTCCCCCCCCTTGCAGGGTTATCGCACCCCAGGGGGGCGCGCCCCACAGTTTGAGAAACACTGCATCATAGTAATATTAAAGCATCGTAGTAAACATCATAGATTGATAATTTGTATTGCTATATAGCAAATAATAAAAGTTAAATTAAAGAAATACAACTTGTACCTAAAAGATTTAAACAGCTTGTTTAAACAAATAGCAGCAAAAGAATACATGATTTGCCGTTCAAATTATAGCATACGTGGAATGATGCTCCAATCAGGGCTTCTTTATTATATCAGAATGACCAAATTAAATACTGTTCAAAATGCCTGCCTTCCGCAGAACAGTACCAAACCCGCTCTTCCAGAAACTCCGCTCGTAGCTTCTGCAACCTTCTGACCTCCGTAGCCGATTATTCGAGTGTCAAATGTCTGCTCCAAAATGTACATGGTTGCGCAGATTTATGCGGGGGGCACCCATCATGCTGGTACCCGTGCGTGACAACCCGTAAGCAAACTTCATCTTCTGGGTAAAAAATCGGCTAACGGTCCAGATGAAATTTCCGTGTATGATTCTGATGTTAAAGGTTCATCGAAATATATTGGGCCAATTAAGGTGCTCTTCCATATTCCGCACCACACATTCACCGACCAACGCACTTGGTGGTGATTCGGTCGTATTAGATGTGGGTTTTCGAGGGACCAATAATGCCTATTCTGTGTATTAATAGTGCCTAGCCTCGAGAACTGGCATTCATCCGACCACAAAACTTCATTTAAAAAATCTGGATTTTCATCCAGTGTGTTTAACACGAAATTGCAAATAACAAAACGACGCTCCTGGTCTCCGGGCATTAGTTCCTGCGCCAGGACTGGACGATAAGGATATGCACCGTACGTATGTAATATGTTCCACACCGTCGATTTTGAGTAGGAACAAGCCTTGCTAATATCCCGACACTACTTTCAAGATGAGCCAGGGCATATCCTAGAACATCCTCAGCGGGTATCCGCAGAAGGTGTGGCACGAGATAAGGGAATACGTCTATGACAACTTCCAGTTTTATACAAGCGTTGAACAGTACTGGCAATTGTACAATAAGGTGGATGTCTTCGACTGGGAAATTTAATGGCATAAGGCAGTGCTTCTCAAACTCTATATACTGGCGCTCCCCTTTTCAATCACAATTTTTATCACGCCCCCCTTATACATTAAAAATATACTGAATGCAATAATAATGCACTTTGACGCTAAAGCTACAATAAGCGTTCTTTTAATTATATAAACCATACAAATTAATAACATAAGTATTAAATTTTGTATACGTTACTTTTAAGCAAAAAAAAAATTAAGTAATAGGATAATTATTATAGATATCAGCTAAATATAGAAAAAGAGCTCAGAGAGAGTCAATTTCTAATCATAAGCATTTCTTATAAAAATTTAGCTTTGCAAGACAAGCCTAATTCTTAATTTAGTATTAATTAATTAGTTATAAAATACTCTGTGCAGCACGCGCACACACACACACTGATACATTAAAAGTATACCGGCTGAAGTGCCCTCTCTTTGCGCGAGTTCATTTATAAGAAAATAAAACTTTATTGATATAATAGCTGAATTGTAAGGAGAGTAAAGCAAAGTGCGCGACAGTGTTTACAAAAATGTAAAATGATTTTTTTAAAATGATTGCTCAAATTATAATTAGTTTTAAGCTAATTGTAATTTTAAGCCTCACAGAATTAGCATTTATAATTGATGTTAAGTAATGAACAATAATATAAATTCCGATGAAGAATAATTGTATTATTTTTAATATTTAAAGCGAAAATACTTTTACCCGGGAGCAGGCGCGCACTCGATACGGTCGAGCGGGGTTATTAAGTCACCCCAATCCTTTTTTTTTATATAATTATTTTATTGTACACGATACAAATCGTGATTCCAGTGAATAATTTAATTAAGAGAAAGTAAACTTACTTACTTTCAAGGACTTTTCAATTTTTCTTTGGTAACAAATAAACAGTTTTGCCAGAATTAACTATTTCATGATCTCTGTGTCCCGCGCGACCACTTCCGGGTAAAAAGTGTATTCATTATGTATGTTACTGCTAAAAACGTTTTTCGTTCTGCTTTATATGTTCGAGAATACTCATAAAAATAAGTCTTGGCCAAGTAATCCTTCAAAAAGTGTTCCCAGGTTTTCCCAAATATCATAAAACTCTTTTCGATGGAAAAAAGCGCAACAGAGAAATACATTACTTACAACTTCCTTTTAATGAGAAAAAAAACACATATAAGAGAGGGGTCATAATTAACTGTACCCAATAACTTAGAAGGTCAAACAGATTATCAGCAAAACAGATTACAGCTATAATGTGCAGTATTTCAAAAAAAAAAATCAGTGATGAATTTTTATGTTCCTAAATTTTTTCGATTCTGAGTCTGGATTTGTTTTTCTCTGAAAGATTTAAAAAAAAAACTTAATAAAAAAATTTTCATCAAGGGATTATAGCAAATCAAATAAAAGATTTTTTATTTGGTTATAGGATCAAAAAATAGCTAATTAGGTATTGAAGAAGTTTTTTTTTTGGGGAGAGATGACTTAATATCGCCTATAAATTATATCAGAGTAAAAGTGCATTTTTATTATGTCGAAAGTATTCTTTATTTAATTCATTCCAAGTAAATTAATTATTTTAAATCTTTTATTTTCGATATGCTCGCACCCCCGTAAGATTATCGCCCCAGGGGCGCGGCCCACAGTTTGAGAAACACTGGCATAAAATCTTGCCGCCTCTTCTTATTTCGACTATACCGCCCATACAACAGTATCATTTTCGCAGTATTCTTCATTTGTATACATCTCGTTCCTCCCGTACTAGAATTCGTAATATTAGAATACGACTGTATCACTGCAAACGACTACACAACAGATTTTAATGTTCGCCATGATCAGTTTCCGCAGCAAATCAGTCTGGCCACAAAAAATAAAACCTATTTTTGGAACTGCTTTTGAAATGTTTTTTTTACTCCAAAATATTTTATTTTGTCTATTTTTCATGTACATAATAAATTTTATTTTTAAGTACTCAATTATTTAATATTAACTTTAAATTTTAAAAAAACGTTTACATAAGAGTGACTTGCAAGAGCGAAAAATTTCCTGGCAAATTTAAAAAATTTCATTTGGCGGGCCCCTTTCTAGCTTCTTGAAAATTCCCCGAAAAAAGCATGAAATATGTGATTTTCAAAGTTCCATAATCGGGCCCGTTTTTTTTGTAAAAAATGAAACTTTTGTGTTTATTTTTTTTTTTGTACTGCATCTTTTTCCCAAATATAAGTGATAGGACCTGGGGACCGTATAAAAATTTAATTTCTGTAATTTTTTTCTAAATGGGTTTTTTGGTTCGAAAAGTACGTAAAAACATTCTTTACATTTTTTAAAACATTTTTCAAATTGGAAGTGCATGTCTAAAGTGAACGGTTCAGAAATTAGCTATTGGGTCACTTTAAGGCTGGGCACCCTGTATATATAACAGGGGTGGACAACCTTTTGGGGAAGAGTGCCACTATCTGATAAAAGAGAATTATGCGTGCCACTTCCAACTTCTCCAACGAACAAAAGAATATGAAAAGGTGAAAAAATGTTACTTTTAGGCTCCCACACACACATTATGAAATTTTTAGGCAAATATCAAAATTTTAATGCAAGTTTATATATAAGAAGTGGAAATTTAAAAATAATATAATAAATAAGACGAAAGTACAAAACCTGGATTTTATTGTTAATAAACTTTTCATCTAATCATTTAGTCTAGTTATTAAATATAAATGAATAACTTGAAACATTTAATTCTAAATAATTATTAAACAGGAGGGTAACATTTATAATTTTGCACAGAAATTATGAAAAAGGATGTATGAAAAGTTCAGCATTGTCTTAATGATCTTGAAAATCATTAAACCTAGCTCTGAATGAATCCTGCAAAATGGATATTAACTTTTTAAATCTACCATAGCTCGGATCATTATTAATTTTGGTAGATAGTTCCTGCATTAATGTGAAATGTGTTAATATTTTTTCTACAAATTCAAGACAAAAAATACAAAAGTTTGTTCCCTAAAGAAGACATAGGAGGGAATAGGGGAAGTGTACAAAATTTTTTCCTTGTAAAAACTTAAATTTAAATTATTTAAATGTCTCACATAGTACCGGTAATAAAAGCTATATCAGCCAAACCAAAAATCGTTCTTGAGTTTCAAGCACTGATTGGGGGCATTCTGTTCTTCCAGATATTTTAAAACACGCTCCATAAAACTCCAAAATCTCACGCGTGCTTTAAAAAGCCAGCGCACAGAACAGTGAAGGAGTATATTTACTACATACTAATTTTTTGTTGTAATTCAATTGTGTTTAAAATAAATGTTTTTATTTTGTCCGAGACAACCACATTTCAATAAAACTGTAAAAAATTGGTATTTATTATTTTTCCTTTTCTAAATTTTTCAATAAGTCTTCGCGAGCCACTGTTACACACACACACAACTCAACCGTGCAACACTGTGGCACACGTACTGCGAGTTGGCCATTCATGATATATAATGTGTTCTATAATGGTAATGTATTTAAAAATATGATTGAAGTGTATTTTATTTCTGAGTGGCTTCTTTTCTTAAGAAATCCACATTTCCCTTTCTTTTGCATCTGGAGACCCTTAACTGGACCTTATAACCCGCAATTACAAAATACCTATAAGTTATCTATACGAGTATGCAAAAGATAGTATTTCCTTTTAAGGAAGAAGGATATTTCTAAGGGCTTAAATTTAAACTCTCATGCACGCTGTAATTCCTTTCGGAATGCGTTAAAATAATGGTCAAGACTATTCTCTCTCTCCTTTAAAATAATTAGAGCGTGAAGAAAATCATTCCTCAGATATCGATATATTTCTAGGGAACCAGGAACTCTACATTTTTTAATATTTTCTTAGGAAAGGAAGTTTGTTAAAGATAAAAATAAGACTTTAAGAACAAAGAAACAAGGTTTTCCACTCGGAAAAAGTAGGAGCATTGAAGTTAGTAAAACAGTTTATAATATATTTTCTGCACTTTTTGGAAGATTCGAATTTTTAAGAAAAAAGTCTCATTTTATATATATATAAAATTTAAATAAAAAACACATTCAGTTTTTTTTTCTTTAAAATAAATTAACAATTCAATAAAGATCAAATATCAATAGTCCTTCACCAATCACACAGGAAACAAACGTGAGAAAATATACTGTACTAAAAACTCGTTTAAATTTATTTATTATACTGATGCATTCTAATAACTCCAAAGGAGTAAATGGATAAATGATTCTTACTTCCTTTATTAGCGCCGCACTTGGACTTGCATTGAGACGGACCCTGGCACTCTGAACTCTGGTGAAGCGACGAGGACGAGACCCGAGTTGACATCCCTCTCTCCAAATTTACACATCACGTTAAGATGAGAACTTTTAGCCTGGACAGATAAAGCGTGCATCATCCCCTTAACACAGAGTGGCCCCTCAGGTACTGGTGGGACTGAACTCATGAACTGGCAACGCCACTCAATGATTCCTACATCCTGAATTACCTGAAATCCAAATTAAGCCCCAAAAGTAAAGGATAAGAGAATGCTTACGAAAACTGATAATCTATAAAAGAATTACCGTTAATTAAAAAACAGAAAGAGAATGCAAAATATAATTCAATGAAATAAAAATTGACAATCTGAAGCCACTCACGATTTAAAATAAGAAATTAATGTAGGTTCGAAATCGCAAAACATTTGTTACACCGCTATTTCCGAGTACTATACACCGCTATTTTTAATCGTACATCTTATCCTTAGCATCTCATGTCTAAAAGGAGCGATTACATACTTTTTTTTAACAAAAAGGAGCACTTCACATTCAAATGAACAGTAACAATTGCCTTACCTACAGCTGCATGCCATTTGTAATGCCAGTGAAAAGTATACTCGGGAAAAGATTCAACTTCTAAGTAAGTATTTTATAATTGAAATGTAAATGGCAAAATGTAAATTGTGGCCAACCTATCTACAATTCTGGGGACGTTTGTAATAAAATATTTAAAACAAATTTGCATAGGATGTGTCCAAGACTTTGTAATGCGCGCTATCTTGTGAGGATTTCCTCTTAAATCAACATGAGGTAGTATATTATTTGAAGTTTGCTTTCCTACCGCCTCCTTACAGTAGAGGCGTGTCACGATATATGTTGGTGAGGTGGAGATCTCACACTTATCATTGGGGTTCTCGGAGAGATTCAAACGGACTAAGTACCTTGTAGGAGCATATAAATCGGAAATGAAAATGGATTACTAAAAAAAGGTATTTGAATTTTACTTTTATTAATGTAAACTCTAGGTCTGATTACGCTATGTGGGACAAGACAAACTAAATTGCAAGAAATAATGGGTACTTATCTTAACCCTTTATCTACCGACGGTACTCTATACCTTACCCCACTTTAACATCATATTATGAATAACCAGTTTTATGAATACCCAACGATACTTTACTACTAGGAATATTCTTTTAAATCCACTCCTTCCAAGATATACATGCACAGATTCCCATGAAGAGCATTCTTAACAGGAAAGGCGAATAGTCTTTTATAGCAAAATTGCGCTTTTAGTAATTTAAGTGCTCTCTGAAGTGGATTAGTGGGCGAGATTGCTTGCCTGGTTCCGGAAAAATTAGTTGATGCTGCAAAGGTAAGTAACTCATTTTTGTATTTCCAATGAAGACCTTAGGGAAACGATTTGATTATTTATTTTAAGTATAAGTGTATAATTAATTTAAGCAGTGGAATATAATCACTCAATTAATTAGCCAAAAAGTTGAGTATTCTGGGTTTATGTATATCCTTTAACTTCTAAATGCAGGATTCAAAAAAAAAAAAAATATTGCATGAAAAACTGCAAACTGGCCGCGGGTAGATAAAGGGTTAAAAGTGAGTTGCAACTTCCGGAATCCTGCCAAAGAGAAATCCTCTGATATCTTCTAACAGCTGAGCGACTAGAATTCTGGAATACACTAGTGTGATTAATTGTCCACAAGCAAATAACCTCTTTCTATCATCTCTACGAATCATTTAGTAGTGGATGCCCATTTTGTGGAGCTGGAGCTTGTTCGAGCCTGTGCCAATATGGCTGGAAGGAAAAAAGCTGAGTTATAGCCCTCATGGATGCCCTATTGCTACAAACGAGGAATGCAAATTAGGTTCTAAAAAATAAAAGGGAAAGGCAGAAGAATAAGAGTCAAGTAAACAGCTGTTAGTTAATTGAAAGGTTAACGGTTAGTTGTAAGGAGATTTCTCTAATACAGGGGCGTCGTTCCAAGCACTTTCTGACGTTAATAGCGGAAAGTTCTCGGACAAGTCTTACTGATCGTCGGATCAACGTACCTAGGAGAGCAGCTGTCTTTTCGCGGAAGCAAGCGTTCAGAGTAGAAAATCTATCAGATTAGTCGAACTTCGATTATTTAAATTATAGTTGATCCCATAACTCTTAAGAAAGATAGATTAATAAATTCATTAGCTTGATGATGATTATTCCAAGTGTCTGTCTCACGGCATCTACTCCTATTGTAAGATTGGGCTCGAATCCTAAAATATCGAGTGCGGGACTCTCGTAGTTAGATAGGCCAACTCTGTGTTGAAGGAGATTGATACAACTTTTCTCTTAAATCCACTAGATTTAGTCGTAAAGCTGTATAGGAGATGATGGGTGCGATATATGTGATTTCTGAAGAATGTCATGCTTTGAAATTGCGAAAAAGTATGATGACTCAACCATTTTTTGGTGATATCTGTGGAATAACGCTCACTGTGAACAATTATTTTGAGTCTCCCTCCGATGCAAATGGAATGAGTCAACATTGAAATTAAATAAAAATTTTCTAACTGTGTGCTCTTGGAGAATCAACACGAATATGTAAATCTACTATTTGCTAGCGAGAAATGAATAGAACGCAGAGCTCCATTACAAATAATATTCATCTTGATGTGTTGAACCAATTTTCTTCTGTTATAGAAAGAATTTTTCATTTCCCCGTGGTACATATATTATATCAGTGCCATATAAGAACAGAGTAATTCATAATTTCTTCCGGAGCTTCGAAGCGCAGTAGTAAAAAAATTCAGCATAAAAGAACATTTGAATGAATACAGAAACAATATTCAATTTTATTTACATACGAGGTGTGACACTAAAAAACGAGACTAATCAAATAAATCATTGTACTTACAAAATCAGTTCTGTATGGCATTTTAACCTTCAAAGTAGTCCCCTTCAGCATTCACACACTTCTGCATTCGGTGCTGTCATTGCTGGTAACAGTTCTGGGACGAAATTTTTGGAAGGCCCTCTAGGAGGTTTTCCGTTTTTGCCAGAAGCTCTTCAACTGATGTAAAATAGGTTTCCTTAATAGCAAAATTTAACAGTAAAAAATATAAAAAAAAAGTAGCTTGGAGTCAAATCAGGTGAATAAGGAGGATGTTCCATCACAGTAATATTTTTGCTGGTCAGAAATTGCTTGAGAGATAGGACTGTGGGAGCGAGTAAATTGTCCTGGTGCAAACAGCCATCCATTACATCACAACCGTGGCCTTTTTTTTTCCTGATTTTTTTACGAAGTCATTTTAGTACTCAATGTAATAGTGTTGATTAACAGTCTGACTTCTGGGAACCCATTCAATCATTACTTCTATTAATGTCGAAGAAGACAATTAACATTGCCTTCAATTTTGATTTTGACATGCGTGCATTTTGGAGTCTGGGGGATATTGGAGACTTCAACTGCATCGACTGGCACTTACTTTCTGGATTATAGATAAAAAAAACCATGTTTCACATCATATGTTATAACAGAGTCCAACAAATTTGACTCGTTAGCAATGCGTTATTACCTGTCCACACACAAGTCTTTACGTCACTGTTCTTGGTCATCTGACAAAACTTTTGAAACAACCTTCGCACAAATGTTCCTCATCTGTAATTCGTCAGTTAAAATGCGTCGAACAGCTTCCCTTTCCAAGTTAACCAACTCCTCCCCTGTGTACGAACACTTTATCTTTGATCACCCCGGAACACAACATGAAATTGGTTACCATTTTTGTTTGTAATCGCTGACCTTGGGCACCCAGCATGTTCAGCATCTTCCATATTGTCCCTTCCCCCTAAAAACCGCTTACGGTATTCAAACACACGTGCATGAAACAAAGTTTCATCTCCATAAGCCTTGCTTAACATTTGAAATGTTTCCGTGACTGTTTTTTTAAGTTTCTCTAGAAACTTGATGTTGATTCATTTTTTGTTCGGTTTTTACATTAGACATATTTCCGGCAGAATGCAGTTGCACGTGTGGTGGAGTGATATCTATATAAACTATTACCAAACATTACGCGAAGACTATCGTTTTGGCGAGATCGATAAAGTACTCGCGTACGGAACGGAAGGTACCCAGATCGAATCTCCCTTCCTACATTGGTGACCCTGGCCGTGCAAAGTGAACCGCGCCCTTCACGCGCCACAGTCGTGGTGCCATCTATCCACCGCAAAAGCAACTAAGCCGTCAGATACAAATGACGCAATTAAGCCGTCACACAAAGCCGTCTCACACAAATGACGCAATTCTCAAGCCGTCACGCACGAGTGACGCAACCCTCAAAGTGACGCAACTGCACACATGCTCGCCACGAATATGGTATTGTTCGTTCGCCTATTCACCGACTCACTGGCATGGGGGTATGTGATGGTGTGATATCTATATAAACTAGTACCAAACATCACGCGAAGATGATCGTTTTGGTGTGGTTGATAAAGTACTCGCGTACGGAACAGAAGGTACCCAGATCAAATCTTCCTTCATGCACACGAATGACGCAGTCTCATAAATGACATCATCCGTTAAGTTGAAACTGGCCGCATGGATAGAGGAGGTGTATGGGAGGACGTCACCAAAACAGTTATTACCAACTCTATTCTTTTTTCAAGTTACACACTTAGTCTCGTATTTTTTGTGTCACACCTCGTACCTTACAGGTGTTCTACGTGTGATCCCGTGGTCACACAGAATACACCAATGCGATAGTCCAGCTCCTGCCACACTCTACTTAACGTGGCACTATCAACGTTAGTGACAGCACGTGTCATCCTTTCACGCAGTTCTGCTACCATACATCAATTTTCTTGTCAGTGGATCCCTGTGTTCAACATTTCGTACGAAATGCCCGCTGAAACAACACCACTGATTCAGATTATGCTAAGGTAGAAAAAAAATTTCTGTTCCCCTGTTTGTGCAAATACCATTATTTTTTTTAACTAGCTGCTTTTAGCGGTACGTGTACTGCAATTTGCCAGCAGCTGCTGAAAATAAAACTTTAGTTGTGTCTGTGTGTGTTCCTTCAAACGTTCCTTTTTGGTTGCGTTCATTTAAATTTTTTTCCTATAGTGCTTCGAAATCCCGGAGGAAGTTATGAATAACCTAGTATATTTTTTCTTTCGCTTTTGCGTAAATATATTATGTTCTTTTCCGATGAATTGTACAAGAAAATAGATTGATCTTTTACTCTCCAATTCACTTGCAATTTTCTATGGGTATATTTGTCTAACTTTAACAAGAGTAAATAACTATGATACGTATTAGAAATTGCCAAAGAACACATTGAAAGATGTCATTTCTGATGTCAAAAGGTACTTCTTTGAAATTTTACTTTATAAAAGTGTATGCGGAAAACCCTCTCTTAAAGAAATATTCTTATACACGATGGAACACAAAAGACGGAAGATATAAAATAAGCTGCATTCAATGAGATTCAATGAATTCAGTGAAAACAAAGAGACGCGATGACAGTTGTAATACATTTGTAAAAAGGGAAGAAATAGCTCGAGCGACATTGTCTACTAAAACCCTTAAATACTGAGGAAATCGGGGGAAAAAAAGGGAGAAAAAAAAGGAAGTGTTTAAAAGGCAATATATAAATAAGTGTAAGGAAGGAATAAAAGAAAATATTTCCGTATTGAGAGGTATCCTTCTGAAAGGAAGACTCATCGTGTGTGTATGAAGAGATATGAATTATTACATTGGCTTTCTATAATTAATTATATTTTTGTTTTATAAACCTTTCGAGTGGAACCACTTTAGAACATCTATGAGCAGAAAAACAAAACAAAATTACCCTTAACCAAAGAATTCCTTAATCTCCATTTCCCTAAGTCTCTTTCTGGGTGTATTCTTTCCAAAGGCTTTCCTTTTCAACTCTCTCGATTTCAGGAGAAGACATGTTAACTCATTACGGGAATCGTTAACTTAGTTTTAGAAATCGAAAATCAGTCGACGCTCAAACAATGGCTGAAAAGCGATCCTCTCTTTGGCCTTTGTGCAGACCCCTCGGCTCAATCTTGTTCGAACACACCCAGTGGCGACGATCCCCGAAAGTCGTAATTGCCGTCAACCTCAGGGACTTTAATTGGGAGCAGAAGTAGGGGGTGAAGGATGACACGCATTGGATTGTAATTAAAAGCGTCTCCATTGTCTTCTGTAGGAGTTCATCAATTATCCTGGACATAATCTGTGGTCTTCCTCCCTTACGACGGGAGACCCAAAAATTCGGAAAGGGAAGGCGGATCATTACTTGAGAGAAAACATTTGACATGCATTAAAGGATGAACAGGTTGCTCGTGGAAAATAGTTGTTATTATGTAAAAGATAATAATAGCACAAAGAAAAATGTGGAATTTTCAAAAACTATTTTGACCAATACTCTAAAGATAGGATCAAAAGGCTTAATTAAAGAATGATATTAGAAATTTTCGTTTTTTAATATTACAATAGAAAAAAGAAATGTAAAAATCTTTTAATTGCTGTCCATCCCGAAGGGAAGGAATGAAAGTTGCCAGAGCCTGAAACAGATTGGACTTTTGTATTCCACCCCAATTTTGAGGAATAACACCCTGAGAGAGGTCAGAGACCTCCCACCTTACTAGAGGACTTGCGGCTCGATGGCTATTTATAGTACCCCCATACCGCAAAGGCACTATACATTTACAAACATTCATGTCTTCTCCGGGATTCGAACCCAGGCCCTACGGCCCAGCAGCCAGCGTCGCTAACCACTATACCGGATGGGCGACAACCTTTTAATTATTTACAGATTATAACAACTGCAAAAGTAGTAATTTAATAGAAAAAATTATCATATAACATAAAATTAGCATGCAAGTTAAACATGAAATTTGCATGAAATCGATGCACAATATCATTACAGAACACGCAATCGCATGACATGAGCAACAAATAAATGCTGATTTATACCAAAGTATAAACTAAACAATTTTCAAAAATAAGTGTCTTAAAAGTTTCAAAAAGTTCTTTTATCTGTGAACTTTTAAACTACAAACTTATAGTAGGTTACAGTGCTTATATAAAATAAAAAAAAGAAAGAAAAAATCTTAAAAAGGTTGCACTTCCCCGCGCGCGATACTGAAACATTCTATTGTAAGGTATAGTCTGTCAGTGAAAGATTTTATCATAAGTAAACACATAGCCTTGAAATATATGTAACGAAGACACTATGTATTAATGCATGATCCTTTAGAAAATAAATTTTCCATTTGTAACAATAGGCTGACTTCGACAGTTTGCACGTACACACAGTGAATTCTTTTCTTGGTATCTTTTCCTTCTTTAAAAAAAATACATCACAATAAAAGAATTTTTTTTTTTTTGCATTTTACCATTTAAAAATGAATCTATTCAGTTTTAAAAAATTTAATGGTAAATAAAAAAAACTATTTCTTGAAAATTTGTAAACCGAGTTCTCTCTTCGCTCCTTTTAACTAACTCTCCTCAAGGAGAAAAACCTTTTTAAGAATTGTTTCACTTTGAGAACCGCTTTCTGTGAAGGAACCGTGACGCAAGCAAATGATTCTTACTATTTAAAGTAAAGTGAAGCAATTTCACGGAGGATGTTGATTTAGCAAAATCTTAGAAGACAGGGATATTTTAAAATATATAATTATATTTGTGTAAAAGTTATAAATTATAGGTTATAACATATGAAATGTCCAATTTCCACCTAAGCGTTTTCTTAGATTTTTTTAATAAGACTATTTATATATAGATAAATTTATGCAGGGGGTCCAGCCTTAAAGTGACCCAATAGCTAATTCCCGAACCATTCGGCTTAGACATGCACTTCCAATTTCAAAAATGTTTTAAAAAAGGTAAAGAATGTTTTTACATACTTTTCGAACCAAAAATCCCATTTACAAAAAAATTACAAAAATTAAATTTTTATACGGTCCCCAGGTCCTATCAATTATATTTAGGAAAAGATGCAGTACACAAAAACAAAGTAAACGCAAAAAGTTTCATTTTATTATGATAAAAATTGACCGAGTTGTGACGTCTCTCGCGTCCTTCTTCTAACATAACTCCTAAGTTCTTTGACGGCCACGATTAATGGCAAAACCTTTCCAACCCAATACCAAGAAGACAAACGGATCAAATATGTAAATGAGATATACTTTAAAAGGATAGAAGCTTTGATGAGAAGGAGCGGCAAGTTTAGAGATAACTTAGTGTGGAATCATTCGGATCAAGAGTTAGATGTCCTATAGCTCTGGAAGAAGGATACATTCATATATATTAAATTATAAAGAAGTCTGAATCTTCTCATCTAAAATTAAGTTATAGGTATTTCCTCAATCGATGAAGGAAGGTGACACTGCAAAAGGTAATATTTTGTATAGGAAGTTAGATTAATCAGTTAATTTATTATAATTAAGATAAGTGATCTAGTTGCGCGATCTGACTTGAAAATAAGGTTTAATTGGGTGTTAACTCTCACTTTAAAAAGTTGTTAATTGAAATTAAGTAATTTAAGTTATTTTTAAATAAAAGTTGTGTTAAGAATCCAAATGTCTCATCATTTAGATAATCCCACACCTCTAGCTTACGCGGATCCTAATAGACATAGTCATCACAGGAAGGCTATGTCTCAATCCCGAACTTTTTAATTCTGGGTTAGGTAATGCAGGGGGAATGTTAACGTACTACCTGAAATGTATTTTTCGGGGTCAGAGAACATTTTAGAGTTCCTAGAATCAATTGAGAAAAAATACAGTTACTTGAAATCCAAGTATCTGTCATGCTACAAAAATCATCTCGGGGGAAGGGCTCAAGATTGGTACTCAATATTTGGATCGGTGTTAGTGCAAAATACAGCCACGGATTTCGCGCAGCCCGGCTGAATTAGCGAAGGTTTTTCCCCGCGGTCAAAAAATAAAAAAAGAATTACAATCTAAATTTTATGCTTCACAGCAGGAAGAAATCGGGAACCGACTGATTTGTATATGATTTATTAAAAATTGAGAGAAATTTAGAATTAGGAATGTCCCAAGCAGAATTGGTGGATCATATTTTAGTTCGACTCGAACCACAGATCCAGGACTATGTGAAGGTGCGCAATCCACAGAACACGGTACAACTTTTGGAAGTCTTGGCTAAATTCGAAGAGAGGTATTCTTGTTAAAAGGGTTCACAGAATGATAATATAGAAAGACGAGGTCAAAACGCGCTGGGATGCCTAATTTTGATGCTAATGGTAGAAACGGGAGAAACTCTAAGTTGGACGTAGACCAAATAATAGTAGAAATAATTTTATGAGAATAGCCGTCAAAGTAAAGAGGGTTCGAGAGGAATAGATTTCAGAATAGTGATCAGAGATTCAACAAAGGGGTTACTCATTTCGAAATGAGCGAAATGATAATTTTAATAGAGGGCCGTAGAAATGGGGGTTCGAGTGAAAATTTCAGTCGAGGCGATAGGATGAAAAAGGGGACGATTAAATATTGTAAAAGTTAAAGATCAACCTCAAAAGTATCAAAGAGAACAATTAAGCTTTTCTCCGATATGTATATCACCCGTAGAACTTCCCCACGTTCCTATTTTATTAAATAACAAAATTTTTGAAAGCGCAGGGACACCGGAGCAGATAAATCATTTATATCGGAAGAGTATATAGAAAATATTTTTATAAGCAAATTAAAAAATCGCGAGCCCAGGTAATAACAGCACAGGGTGCGAAATGCCAAAACATGGGAATTGTAGAATTGAATATTCGCATCAGAGATTTTGTTAGACCTTGGTCATTTCATGTGTTGACGGATTTAGAATACCCATGTATTCTAGGTATCGATTTATAAGTGGGCCCAAGGATTGTATTAGATTTTGATCAAAAATCGTTGAAAATTCCCAGATTCGAAAAATAAATAAGGTGGTTGAACCAATTAAGAGGAAAAGGTGGAGATAGATTTATCTAAGACAAAATTGGGGAGGTAGAGAAACAAAAACTACAAAATTTGTTTAGTAGTTTTAAAGGATTATTTTCAGACAAACCAGGTCTTACTCATGTTTTATACCATGAAATTGACACGGGAGATAACCCACCAGTAGCTTCAAGGCAATATAGGTACGACCGGACAAAGCAAGCAATAATTGATTTTCACATACAAAAAATGTTACAAGAGGAAACGATTGTTCCAATTCAATCCCCATACGCGTCACCAGTAGTGTTATGCAAGAAAAATAATGGGTTACCACCGGATAATCCGGAAGCATATAGATTTGCAGTAGACTATAGAAAACTAAATTCAATCACAAAGTATCCGCGATACCCTTTACCGTTAATAGATGATTTAATAACAAACATCCCATATACAACAATAATGTCATCTCTTGATCTAAGAAGTGGGTACTTTAAAATGGCAGTAACCCCAGTGATATTGTTAAAAACCGCATTTGTAGTAAAAGTGGCACTTATGCTTTCAAGCGGATGCCATTCGGTTTATCAGGAGCAGCTCCCAATTTTCAAAAGGCAATTGACATAATCCTAAAACCGGTGATAGGGAAATTTGTGAGTGTTTATATGGACGATGTGATTATCTCATCTCCATCATTCACTCACCATGTTGAACATTTAAGGGAAGTTTTTTCGTTGTTACAAGATGCAGGATTGACATTAAATAAAGAAAAGTGCAAATTTGGGTGTGATGAATTGAAGTATTTAGGATTAATTATTAGAAAAGGGAAGGAATTAAAACGGATGAGACAAAGGTTCGGGGCCATACTAGAGATGAAACCACCCGTAACTCAAAAGAGGTGTCCAAGTTTTTAGGTATGTCCCAGTGGTACGCGAAATTTATTAAAAATTATGCGGATCTTTGTGAGCCACTTTATAATCTTAAACGAAAATTAAAAAATTTGTCTGGTCCAATGAAGCACAAAAGGCATTCGAAGAGGTCAAGGCGGCGGTAACAAAAGCGCCAGTTTTAAAATTACCAAACTTTCAGGAGCCATTCGAGTTTTTACAGAGCCAGTTCGATGGGTTTTTGGGAGCAGTGCTTAATCAACAAAACAGACCCGTTGTATTTGCTTCACGTACACTGAACAACGCAGAGAGGAATTATACGGTAACCGAAAGAGAATGTCTAGCAGTAGTATGGGCGTTAAACAAATTCAGAACATATTTAGGAATATTACCCATTAAAGTAATAACGGATCACGCTGCCTTAACACGCCTAACACATGGCAAAAATTTGTCGAGTAGGATGATTAGATGGGCACTCAAATTAGCAGAATTCAATATAGAATGGGAACATAGACCGGGAACTCAAAATGCAGTGGCTGACATACTTTCAAGGAATCCCGTGGAAAGTATAGTGGGAGAAAAAATTTATTGTGCCATAATCGGATTTAGTACTACTTGCGGGAACAATTAATAACAGAACAGAAAAATGACCCAGAATTAGGTCATATCTATAGATATTTAGAAAACCCGGAAGATAACTCGGTTAACGCAACGATATGTGAGAATTGGTCCCACGATTTCCGTTTAATTGAAGGATTGTTATTTTATTAGAAACACGCAACGTCATTAGGTAAAATGCGTGTATACATTCCAAAATATTTAAGGAATGAAATAATGAGAGAATTTCACGACAGGCCAATAGCTGGACACATGGGAAGATTTAAAACGTATCATAAAATTCGGGACGTTTGTTATTTCCCGTACATGAGAAAATTCAATGATCAATATGTCTCTACATGCCATATGTGCCAAGTTAATAACTATAAAACGCGGTTTCCAGCTGGTCGATTAAATCCAATTATATCAAATTATCCAAATGAGATAGTGACGTTAGATTTGTTAGGCCCGTATCCTATATCGAGAATAAGACGTAATCGCTATATTTTAGTAATAACCGATCATTTCAGCAAATGGGCTGAAATTATACCTCTTAAAAAGGCCTCATCTCGTATAATAGCGGGTATTTTTTGATAACTTTATATCGCGTTACGGAGCCCAATAAAATTAATAAGTGATAATGGTCCCCAATTTATATCCCAAATTTTTTAGCACTTATGTGAAAGATTAGGCATAAGGCATGTGAAGACTTTTTTGCATATAGACCACAAGCAAATCGGACTGAAAGTTAATCGAGATATAGTACAAATGATTGCAAATTATGTTAATGATCAACACGATACTTGGGATCAATTCTTACGTGAGTTTGCTTACGCTATTCGTACGGCGGTGAATGAAACAACGGAAAATCACCTGCTGAATTATTTTTGGGTCGAAAATTGATTACCCCATTTCAAAATTAGTTAAAGATCTCGGAAAGTTCAAAATTCAAAATACAAAATATTGAAAAAATATTAAGGGGAAAAAAGACTAAGTACGAAAATTAAACAGGAAAGGTGGGAAAGATATTATAATAGACGAAGAAAAAACATAAAATTAAGGTAAATGATTGGGTCTTATTAGAAACACACCCTTTAAGTTCAGCAGCTAACAAAGTCTGCGCAAATTTAAACAAAAATTTGAAGGACCTTATATATTAGAAGTAAGAAATAACAATAATATTGTAATATGGAAATCAGGAAAAAGGTTAACGGTTAACGTGGATCAAAAAGAATATATCGTCATAGGAAATGTGACGAGGTCGAGTTAGGGAAAAGGTATCCCAAATAGTATAAGATCAAGTCAGGAAATAGTACTTCGGAAAAGTACATCGGATTAAATGAGTCACACTATGGGAAAGAAAAAATCTGCGGTGAAACGTAAGTTAGAGGCAAAAGGGATTAGTCGCCAATCAAATAATTAAAATACAGATAGGACCCATAAACGCAAATCACTGGTCAGATCGCTTCCTAGTTCATTTGGGAATGACAGGAAAAGTAAAAGGACAAGGTATAATAAGGGAATAAAGAGATCAGGAGAGTCAGGGGCAAGTGGACCACAAAGAAAAAAGGCACAAAAAGGGACAATAATAAAAGAACTTTTTTTATCCAGTACTATTTCTAGAAGTAGAAAGAAGAACAAAACAGAAACAACTGAAGTTCCAGATGGACCGACGTACAACCTGAGGCCACGCCTGAGAAAAGAACAGGAATCCCGGCCAACAGGGAAAACAAGAAAAAGCCGACAAGGAGATTACAAGCCCCACAACATCAAGATAAGAAATTCCAGTGCAGCCGAGGAAAGAAAAGTGGTAGCACCTCATCGTTGGGCGTAAAGGTGGGGGACCGAATATAAAAATCAGGTTGTATTGTTTTATTTTTATGATCTTCCAACAATGGTCGGAAGAATTATTGCAAAGAAAGAAATCTCGGGCGGTGTTTAAAAGTTATAAGCCAAGCAAAAGTTAAACACTACAATGAGTGTATATTTATTTTTGGAACTTTTGACTTGTTAAAAAATTTTTTTCTGGAGAAAACAATTGTAATTGCACATTTGTTTGCTTCGATGTATGACTTCGTGAGATGCGACAATTCCTTTGGTTATTTGTTATAATGGTTTATTGAAAAATGTTTGTAATTGTATAATATGTGTATATATATATGTTGTTGTATTGTTCCGTATTATGAGGCATCTGGTTCAGGGAAACGCGGCGTAGTCAGGGCACTAACAATAATAATAACGGCGCTGCGCGGCTCATTGGGAGTTTTTGGAACCAGATGTGGGGATGGAGATGAAAATTTATTGTGATTTACAAATAATATATAATGAATAAAAATTGTAAAACTTATTGGTATTATGTAAACATAAATTGGAAACAATAATTTAGAGAGTTTTCATTTCAGGGAGACAGACCCTGAAAATTGTAGAAATAGATAACTTCAACATCGAAAAAGTTGAAGTTAAAACGCCAACTCCATATGCAGTGATGATACAGATGCAAAGTTTGGGTCTGCGCACCCAGGAAAATTTTTTTAGAAAATTTAAGTGTATAGTTACTTTAAGAGAATGTATGTAAAAAGTGAGAGTGGGCAAGAATTAAACAGTAATTATTAATGTTGGCCTAGTTAATGGAGTAAAATTTATTGTCACGAGTTTAAATTTAAAATTGTTGAATATTAAATTTAATTCTAAGATGAAATAATGAAAATTAAAGTCAAGATAAATATTGGAAATTATAAAAGTAAAATGAGGATTTAAGATTAAAATTTAAATAAAACTCCCGAAAGCGAGGAGATTCAGAAATAAAGATTTAGACACGTAATTTATTAAGGGCATTGAGAACCCTAAAAATCACGTTTTTCTTGGAGGGGGGTTTTGACGTCTCTCGCGTCCTTCTTCTAACATAACCCTAAGTTCTTTGACGGCCACGATTAATGGCAAAAACCCTTTTCCCAAACCCCAAAACCAAGAAGACAAACGGATCAAATATGTAAATGAGATATACTTTAAAGGATAGAAGCTTTTGATGAGAAGGAGCGGCAAGTTTAGAGATAACTTAGTGTGGAATCATTCGGATCAAGAGTTAGATGTCCTATAGCTTTGGAAGAAGGATACGTTCATATTATTAAATTATAAAAAGAAGTCTGAATCTTCTATCAAAAATTATTATAGGTATTTCCTCAATCGATGAAGGAAGGTGACACTGCAAAAGGTAATATTTTGAGGAAGTTAGATTAATCAGTTAATTTATTATAATTAAGATAAGTGATCTAGTTGCGCGATCTGACTTGAAACTAAGGTTTAATTGGGTGTTAACTCTCACTTTAAGAAAGTTGTTAATTAGAATTAAGTAATTTAAGTTATTCTTAATAAAAGTTGTGTTAAGAATCCAAAATGTCTCATCATTTAGATAATCCCACACCTCTAGCTTACGCGGATCCTAATAGACATAGTCATCACAGAATGGCTATGTCTCAGAGTTATGCCTACATAAAGTTAAAGCATCTGAATTGCTCAGAATAGAGGGTCGTATACAAATTGAGTTTAGAGAACAGTAATTCACTATCTACAGAAATATCAAAGGAAAAACATCATCGTAATATTAAAGCATCGTAGTAAACATCATAGATTGATAATTTTGTATTGCTATATGGCAAACAATAAAAGTTAAAATTTAAAAGAAATACAACTTGTACCTAAAAGTTTTAAAAACAGATTGTTTAAAACAAATAGAAACAAAAGAATATATGATTTGCCGTTCAAATTATAGCATAAATTGGGATGATGCTAATCAGGCTTTATTATATCAGAGACAAATTAAAATAATGTTCAAAATGCCTGCCTTCCGCAGAAATGCAGTACCAAACCCGCTTCAGAAACTCCGCCTGTAGCTTCTGCAACCTCTTGACCTCCGTAGCCGATTATTCGAGTGTCAAATGTCTGCTCCAAAAATGTACATGGTTGCGCAGATTTGTGTGCGGGGGCACCATCATGCTGGTACCCCGTGCGTGACAAATCCCGTAAGGAAACTTCATCTTCTAAAAAATCGGCTAACGGTCCAGATAAAATTTCAGTGTATGATTCTGATGTTAGGTATCCGACTACGTTCGGAACCGTGATTTTCCAAAAGCGTGTAAATGCAAAATATTTAGGGATATTTAGTGTCACATGATTGAATACATGATAAAATTTTTTTAAAGGGACATTATGAAAAAAATAATACTTTTTTTTTAAAAAAAATTTTTAGAATAACCTTTTTTCCAAACGTTCTTTTTTTTGTAAAAATGCTTCTAGGGTTAATATTTTGCCTGTATTCATTCAACATCTGACAGAAGCTCAACTAAATTTTTTTAAAACGCATAACTTGGAAGTGATTTATCCTTTTTTTTTATGAAAACAGAAGGGAGTTTTTAAGAAAATACCCCAAAAAATTTTTCAAAGGGTTTTAACTCTAAAAAAATCAATTTTTCAAAAATCATAGTTGAGCCTCTGCACAGAGTCTGAAAGGCATAAACAGGAAAAAATTTTAAACAAAATTTTCAAAAAAACTTTGGGAAAAAAAGGTTTTTTAAAATTTGCCAAAAAAATTATTTAAATAGTTTTGTCAAAAACCCAAAGGAAATTTTATCACTATTTTCAATGACACAAATATATAAAAAATATACTTTTGCCTTTTTTAAAATCATGTTTGCGTAGTCAAATTAAATCCGTCAAAATATATTGGGCCAATTATGCTCTTCCATATTCCCACCACACATTCACCGACCAACGCCTTAGTGGGATTCGGTCGTATTAGATTGGTTTTCGAGGACCAAAATGCCTATTCTGGTATTAAAGTGCCTTCCTCGAGAACTGGACATCCGACCACAAAACTTAAAGAAAATCTGGGTTTTCATCGTGTGTTTAAAACCGAGAATTGCAAATAACAAAACGACTCTCCTGGTCTCCGGGCATTAGTTCCTGCGCCAGGACTGGACGATAAGGATATGCACCGTACGTATGTAATATGTTCCACACCGTCGATTTTGGTAAGGAACAAGCCTTGCTAATATCCCGGACACTACTTTCAGGATGAGTCAGGGCATATCCTAAGAACATCCGCAGAGGGTATCTACAGAAGGTGTGGCACGAGATAAAGAATACGTCTATGACAACTCCCAGTTTTATACAAGAAGCGTTGAACAGTACTGGCAATTGTACAATAAGATGGATGTGCTTCGACTGGGAAATTTAATGGCATAAGTCTTTGCCACTCTCTCTTATTTTCGATTATACTGCCCATACAACAGTACCATTTCACCAGTATTCTTCATTTGTATACATCTCGTTCTCCCGTACTAGAATTCGTAATATTAGGAGAATACGACTGTTTTGCAATTGCAAACGACTACACAACAGATTTTTAATGTTCGCCGTGATCAATTACCGCAGCAAATCATCCTGAAGCCACAGCAAATAAACCTATTTTTGGAACTTCCAACTTTTGAAATGTTTTCTTACTCCAAAATATTTTTATTTTGTCTATGTTTTACATAGCATACATAATAAATTTTATTTCTTAAGTACTCAATTATTGTAATATTAACTTTAAATTTAAAACATTGATTTACATAAAGGGTGACTTGCAAGAGCGAAGTTTCTAGCAAAATTACGAATTAATTTCACCTTGGAGACGGCCTTTTAGCTTCTTGAAAATTGCCCCGAAAAAACCCGAGAGAAATACACTACCGTAAATAAAATGGAAATAATATAATGTTCCTTGGACGACTCGGTACCATTTGATCTACGGACCGGTACAGGTCCGATTCCTGGAGGTTGGGGACCATTACTCTAGACCACCCACTCTATTCACCAGACCTCTCACCAATGGATTATCCCTTTTTCAAACATCTGGATAACTTACTACAAGAAAAATGCAAGGGATGCTGAAACGGCATTCAGTGAGTTTGTCGCCTCCAGAACTGCTGAATTTTATTATACAGGCATAAAAAACTTGTTTCTCCGGAAAACATTTTGGAAAAACACATTTCTGGTAAATACCAAACCCTCACCATTACCTAGCAGAATTATAAAAATTGTTCGGGCGCCATTTGTGAGCATAGCCATCTGTCGATAGCTATGTCTTGGGGTTCCATAAGTTAGAAGGTGTGTGGATTTATCGGAAGGATATGAACATTCTATAATTCTTAATACTATGACTTTTATTAAGAATTTAACTTAGAAAATTACTTATATAACGAACAAACTTATATTAAGTGAGGAATAAACCAAAGTACGCCGATTTAATTAATTCAGATCGCGCAATTAGATCCTTATCAAAATATAACTAATTATCTGCCTAATCTCGCTTCAACATTATACTAGCGTTCAGAATACAATCTTCTACCTTGGAGGGGCAATCATCAATCAATCAGCTTCCGATATTCGGGGTAGGCGCGAGTGCAATAGTATGCACCTTGTACACAGCGGGCTGATCTCCGTGATTCCTGAGTAGCCGTCTATAATCACACTTCCACCTGTTCGAACTAAACTTTCTCTAAGATTTCCATTTATGCTCACTAAACTTTCTATCCTTTTTAAAGGTTATCTTATTTGCATTATTTGCTTCGTTTTACTTCTTGGATTTGGGTTGGAAAAGTTTTGCCATTAATCGTGGCCGTCAAAGAACGTAGGAGTTATGTTAGAAGAAGAACGCGAGAGATGTCACAAGTTATTTGCTTCCATTTGCTAATTGTAACTTCCTAAGAGAGAGTTTAGAGCAGTGGTCTTCAAACTGCGTTCCACAGAACCCTGTGGTTCTACAAAGCATACCCAAGGGTTCCACTAGAAAAAATAGGAATTCAAAAATATTATATATATGTATGTATATGGATTCCACGGGAGAAATTAAAAAATAAATTCGGCTTGGATGGCTTCTTTTCTGCAACTTTTAAAATAATATAATAAAATATTAAAACGTTTTTTCTTTAAATGTACTATCAAGATTGTGAATATCCTGTTTATGATCCGTAAAATAATGTGAAACCCATTAGTTCTATGTTTTGCAAAACAAAGTGGAATAAAAAAAAATAATTTGGATGAGAGTGTTCAATATTCTACAATAAAGTATCTCTTTTTCCATTTATAATTTAAGAAACCACCTAAAAGAAACAATTTTTAAAAATCACTTAACATCTGTAAAACAATATTCATGAATATTGTTTATTCAAACCAAGCATGAATGAATAAATCGGCAGGCTTACCAATGAAGAAAAAGAAGAACTTAACGACATATTAACATATTCGAATATAAAATCTAAATTTATGCAGGAACTACTACTAATTTATGCAGGATCTACTATAGAATTACTGAAGGATCACGAAACAGTCGTAAACGGTTTAATAACATTCTGAACAATGTATTTAAGTGAAAAATATTTCTCAATGTATATGTGGCAACACAAAAATAAAATACAGAAACAAAATAACGCAGAATATGAAATGCGACCATCGATAGCTTTAATAGACCTAAATTTCGACACAATTTGTGCAAGAAAATGCAAACATATAACTCAGTTACTAAAAATAATGCAATGGAAGGTGATTCTTGGAGCACGAATTAATGCTACTATAATAATTAAATTACATTAATTTTATGCTAAAAAATTTTAATAAAAAATACAGTATTTTTCTTGAATTGTCTTTAGAAATACAATAACCTGATCCATTTAAATATATTTTTTACAATTTTGTGTAAATATGTAAATTTTGTATTTGGATGTGTAATGCTTTTATATCACTCTATTTGTATTTTTGTAATATTCACAAGAACCCCCCCACGTTATAATGGGGGGTTTAATCGGAACTTGGGAATCTTGGAATAGGCCCAAATTGGCATCTTTTCGACATTGGTGACCATGGGGGTTCGGGACCCTCTGGTTCTTCAGAAATTTGTGGAAAAAACCCCTAATTTCCCCTCAATGGCCGGTTTTTTCGGAAGTTTCAGCCGGGTCTATAAATAGAGCGATACTCGCCGCAACGAGTCAGTCTTGTTTCAACCAATGATTGGGGGTTTGTTTTTACAAGCATTATTAAACACCTTGACCGTGATTAGATTGGGGTCGGGTGTGCTTGTCAATAATCTTTTACATGCTTAGTTTAAACACATCATTGTTTTGAAAATGTTGAAGGTGTGAAGCCTTCTAGTTTATTCTGTGACTATTGCTGCTGAATCCTGTATTTCAAGGACTGGATTTTCGATAATAAATTCTCATCGTTTTAAAGTAATTGTCTTGTACTTTGTGACTGATTGGCATAAAATCCTCGATCAACGTAACAATATTATTGTAGGATCTATTCTTTTGTGGGATTCTTCGAATGCACCTCATAGTTTTGCGGGTTCTGTGAGTCGACGAAGTTTGAAGACCATTGGTTTAGAGTAAATAAAAGTTGATTTTACAGAATGTCCCATCCTTTCGTTGTTTCTCTCACTAATGCGAACTCAAGTTCAACATATATCGTCAGCCTAGTGATCAGAATGTATAACTCCTTTTGTATGAACTTTACAGCAGCAAGTCAAAACTGTTGATTTTTACTATGCACGGGAATTATTTCAATGCTATTATGAATTAGCGATATTTTTTGTAGGACATATAAAGTAATCCAATGGATAAGCTTCAAAATACTCCACTAGATGGCATTAAAAGTCTTATTTAAATCTGTATTATAAACTTTTATTCAGCATACCGTCGGCCTAAATGGGATTAAAATTCCGATTTAATGAGAGTATTTCAATCAACGCTTCGTATTCTTATGATTATTTTTTAACTCCAAGTTTTTTATTCAAAATATTTTCTAATCTTTTGAGTATACTAAAAAAGGTGTTCTTTTATTTTATATCATTAGTAGTTATTTAATATATTGTTTTATCTTAAAAATTCCACCTCAGTTTCTTACATATATTCCACAGCTATCTTTAAACTCTTTTTATTTCAATTACTGAAAATTCAGTTAATGTTCAATTGCAACACAAATACGAAAAAGAAAAAAAAAGTTATTAAAAACGAAAATAATTTCAAAGAAAATCAATTCACATGCTGTGTTTTACCAGAATCTACATTAGCTTTAAGTGACACAACGCATAAAATACTACATATTTTTACCACATTTGCACAGGTCAACAAAATATTTTCATTTTATGAATCCAACTGCGGTGAAAATATGATTTCTGGTTGAAAATCCCGTTATCATTTTATTCTGTCATTTTAAAGTTCAATGTCTTTTTATCATAGTTTTGCATGCGACAATTAGAAAAATAAAGTTGCTTAAAATACTACTACCACAGCCACACACAAGGAACTTCTTTATAAAA
>BMAV01022167.1:0-64869 GCA_019973955.1 Trichonephila inaurata madagascariensis | reverse complement strand
GGGTAGGGGAAAATTCGGGTACAGAAGACCCGCCGTGTAAGAAGGCCGATGTGTATTAAATCTATAGTGGCTCAAAGTTCTCCCGTTGTTGTGGGGTGGTAATTAGGAGAGAGGGTTGCTAGCTCATGTGTCATATCCTTGTCACTTGACCGAGGCTCAAAATTATGAAATATTCCGCCAACAACCCTTTTGTTGCTTTATAGTGCGACGCGACATTAATGTAATCCCCCCTCACTCTCTTGACTTTTTATACATTTTAATTTTTTTTTAAATCCTGTATACAACTGAATAAGTATTGCTAAAATCCCAAAGGAAAATTTTTTGAAGTATTCCTTTCAGGGTTATACTGTGACATCTCTCACGCGCCCTTCCTCTAACATAACCTCTGTGTTCTTTGACGGCCACGATTAATGGCAAATCTTTTCCAACCCAAATCCAAGAAGTGAAACGAAGCATAGATGAGAATAAGATAACCTTTAAAAGGATAGAAGTTTTAGTGAGCAGAAGGGCAATTTAGAGAAAGTTCAGTTCAGAGAAGATAGAAGTGTTGATTGACGGCTTATCTAGAATCCCGCAAAGCTCGCCATTATATCCAAGGTACATACCATTGTACGACCCTTAGGAGAAATATTTGAAGTAGATTGGACGTTGAGTATTCAACCAAGGTAGGAAGATTATATTCTGAACGCGAATATATTATTGAGATTGAGATTAAGCGGATATAATATAATTATATTGATAAGTGATCTAATTGCGCGATCTGTGTTAATTAAGACTACGTGTTTTGGTTTATTCTCACTTAATATAAGTTTGTTTGATATCTAAGTAATCTAAGTTAAATTCTTAATAAAAGTCATATTAAGAATTCTAAAATGTCTCATCATTTTGAGAATCCCACACCTCTAACTTACGCTGAAACCCCACGATATGGTCATCGAAGGACGGCCATGTCGCAGTACTTATACAGGGTAACCTTTTTCCTCCAGAGGCCTCCAACTCCCTTAATCCACCTCTGTGTTACCGGAATTATCTACCTCGACGTTCTACAGATTGTCTTGATCCTTGTCATCAAAGAAAGAATGCGAGGAGCTTACATTTTTCAACAGGATGGCGCACTTTGTCATTACCTCAATGACATTACATCTTACCTCAATGTTGAGGTACCAGTTTGGATTGGACGTGGAGGTGTTATTCAATGGCCATCATGATCACCACTGGGTTTCAGTGTATGTGGTTTTGTAAATATAGATAATTTCTCCTGCATCCATTCCTGAACTAAAATCAAAAATCTTACGCTACAATTAATTTGATCGATGGAAGCTTGCTGACAAATATGTGTCATTGTCAAGAACGGCGAAAGGAAGCCATGTCCAATGAAGCCACAGAAATAGTGAATGCACTATTTCTGTCTCTTAGAATAATACGTATTTCAATTCATTTCCTGTAAATGACATGCAATAAAACATTCTTTTTGCCAACTCATTTGTAGGTACCCGGTATATTAAAAACGAACTATAGCAATGCCTTTATTTAATATCTTCGGGTTGATTTTAATAAATCAAATCAAGTGACTATACATTTCTATTAATCAAAGAACTCCCATTTCTCGAGTTGTTTATATGCATAATTGAAAAAAGGGCTTATTTATAAATTGAGCTAAAAAATAATAATTTTTATTCCAATAACTATTAAATATTTGTTTTCGGTACACAACCACAGAAATTTTGATAACTTTAAAAAAAAATTTTCTTTATTCATTTAATTTTTTTAACATTTTTAAAATAGGTGAATTCAGGTTATTTAATGTTAAATCAGAATTTTTTTTTTTGAAAATAGAAAGGTTTAAAATAAGGTTGTTGTCTAGTTTTGACCATGATCAGAGCATACTCTCAGAGTTAAAATGTTTCCATTTTCATACAAATTCTTGAGGTTTTAAAACATAAGTATGTTTATAGTACTACATCTTTAAAATGTAAAACAAAGTCTACAATATAATTTTTTCTTCATATATGAAACTATTGATCACAGTGATGGATGTAATAGAAATAGAGTAGAAGGAGGAAGATTATTTGTTAGAAATAAAAAAAAGTATAATTTATGGTGCTTTCCCTATAGGTTGATTGTTTTTGAACATTGTACTTTGAAATTACACGAAGACTTTTTGCGACATATTTCGTAATTTTCAATCTATGGTAAGTGAAGAAGATGACACATGTGAGCTGGAGCCCTATTCTCGAAACTTCCACTTCACACTAATGGGGGAGGGGCATTGAGATTCGACATCCATTAACGTACTCTACTCGAAGGATTTTTAGAAGCACCAGGACGTGATCCAACGGCATTTTTATAGGACAATGGATTCAAAATGTGATATTACAGAGCACAAGATAGAGCAGTGTGAAAAGGAAGAAATCATCGTTTTTGTTAATTCCAAGACAGCAATTACAACCTTAACTCCAACAACTCCCAATCACTGTCAGTCTGAAATTTTCAGATAAATTGCAGAATAAAGAACTGTATTGCATTGCAGTAAATACTAAGTCATTGCGGTATGTACGGAAATGAGAGTGTACTTATGCTAGCCAAGAGTAGATTTCGAATGACGCAGTCCTATCCTCCTATGTACTTATGGCATATAAAACGTTTTTTACCCTGCACCATTAAATCCAAGCTTCCAGCCTGTATATAGAGAGAACTTCAGAAAAGAATTGGAACTTTTTTCTCAAGACGTCAAATCCAAATTTCTTCTGCCTAGTTTTGTGACTTCCATTGGTCATGACTTTTGTAGATTGCAGCTCCAGCCCACTTTGTGACTATGATGTAAGCAGAAAAGGAGGATCACCTCAGAATCTGCCCTGCTGTTTCAAAACCATATTTTGTGTTGCGACTGTGCTTCGATGACTTTTTTATCGTTCTTGGTATTGCAATCTGGTTTATCGCTCTTAATTGTAATCTGGTGACTAGACTAAAGTGGTGCAGGATGAAAAATAAATTGGCAACAACAGCTTAACTTTTTTTTCTTTCTTCTGGTGATAACAACTTTATCAATGTTTTCAGCATGTAATTTTGGTCTAAATATAAATTAGTTTGAAATTTTTTTCTTACAAGTAAATAACTAACCATCTTTTTCGAACTGAAACCCACAATCTTGGCTTCCCTCAGCTCGAAACCGTCACGAGAAATCATTCTACAAAAAGTCGTTTAAGTCTTGTGGCAAAACTATGTAGTAATTTATTTTTCGGAAAAAGAGTTTGTCATTATTATTATTTTCATCCATTAAACATTACTTTGATTATAAGAGGTAAACTTTTAAATATTGATGGTACATAATTATGATAGATGATTGGACATAAAATATTTTGATACATATCTAAGAACAATGCGTTTCAGAGGGAAAGTAGTTACAAACATTATCTACTGCTATAAAATAGTTATTTATTCATTTTTCTAAAATTCAGAATTTGTAATGCTGTTTTTGAAATGTGGAATACGCAATCTTGTCAAGACGGACAATAAAAGAGCAGATTTTAGAATTTTCACTTAAAATGACTCATGGTAGCTCCCAACTGCATTGGGGAAACTGTAGAGCATTTTTTACTTCATTTCTTAATGAGGATCAAATATAATTGTTAGGTATCGGGTATGTAAAATCTTTTCTCTGTATAAGACGATTTTTTGAATATATATTAATATAAATTTAGTTAATTTTAGTTATTTTTTTTAGAAGAATATTCCGGAAATGTGTTTAGAAAGGGGGTGGGCAATTTGCTCGACTCGTGGGCTCTATTGTGAGAGCAGAGGATACCGGAGGAAAAGGATTATATTTATTATAAATAATAAATATGAGTTAAATAAAACAGTGGCAGTCAAATTCAATATAATAGTTACTGTGCTAATTTCATATTGTCTATAGCTGTAAGTACATTTAGTTTTAGATTCAGTTTAATGAGACAAATGTACTCTATCTTCTACATTTTTTTAAAATCAAAATTGAGATTGCTTATTTAAATTTTTATTACAGTTTATGTCATTCATTTTGTATCTATATTTACTCTTGTTGATCTTTCTACAAGAAAATCTTTGCTTACAAATATGTGTCGACTAAAATATAAAAAACAATTTCACCACAAATTTCTTCATCATGGAAATTTTTCAGCTGGCAAAGATTCGTAAAAGTCAATGTCACAACTTTAAAGTATCCGACTACGTTCGGGGAACCGTGATTTTAAAAAAGCGCATAAATGGATAATTTTCATGATATTTAGTGTCACGCAGATTAGAATACATGTATAAAATTGTTTTAAGGACATTATGACAAAATAATTATTTAAAAGCAATGTTGCGGTAAAAAATTAACTTAGAATAACCTTTTTTCAAAACGTTCTCCTTTTATAAAAAATGCTTCTATAATAATATTTGGCTTATATAAAGTAAATAATTCACTAGAGATTTGAAACTAGGATTTTTGAAAAATTCACATTGTTTTCAGAGTTATTCCCAATTGAAATAATTATCGGCGTTTTTTTTCTTAAAATTTCTGCCCTCTGTTGTCGCAAAACTTGTATAAACCCACTCCTAAGTTATATATTTCAAAAATTCTAGTTGAGCCTCGTACGAGGTTCTGAGTTTATATATTGCAAGCAAAATATTACTGTAATGAAGTATTTTTCATGAAAAGCGAGAATGTTTGATAATTGGTCATTCTATTGTAATGATTTCCACACAGCTCTTGTAAATCATTTATTTCGTAATGAAATCATCAAAATAATAAAATGGTATATTCTTTGGCTAATTAATAGGCAAAGGTCCGTAATGACTTGAGTCTTCATAAAATAAGGGCGTAACTTCGCCCGCTAGAGAAAAGTCCCATTCAAATCGTGAGTAAAAAGGTTCACCGGTAATTCTCACCGAGTTCGGAGTAAAGCTATCTTGTAAAGAGAGTAAGCCCTGACACTGACTGACCTGGAACTGGTCACGTGGATGAAAGGAGGGAAGAAATTTTGGCGGGAGTAAAAACGATTACATTCCCCACTTCCACTTTGTATGCCGACAAAGTTGATAGGTTATCCCAATGTGTAATGCATATCTATCAATTGTGACAAATTTACCCTGGATTTTCGCAAAAGGATTGGACCAGGATTTCTATTGCCAAAAAGAAAAAGGTACGATATTTGTATTGGCTCTTTAATATTGAATTTTGGCTCTTTCGAGTCTTGAGAACACGATATAATAAAACTGACGGGAGGGTGCCAACATCCTTTATTTATTTTGTAAAAAGATATTTTGTTTTATAAGAAATGAAGTGCTGTCGTAAAATTAGTGTTTGCTTCATTCCTTATCAAATCTTAATTAACTGAAAAAAGACATAATAATCTTTAAACTCCTAAAGCTGTACACATTCTATAATAATAAAGCCCTGTTACTGTTTGTGTACCAAATTGTTCCCTTTCTTCCTCTAATAAACCGGGGCAGCTTGCATGTCTCTGTGTTTCGTTTCCCAAAAGATTTGGAACAGCTGGCCATGTAAACCAGAAAGAGAAAATCTTTAGGGGATTTAAAATACTAAATCAATAGTGTAGGTGTATTTTCTTATATAAAATGATGCTTCCCTAATCTCATTGTAGGAAAAGATAAAAATATATTGCACTGGTATTGTAGAAATTATCTAGAGCGTATCCTAAAATTATCAGAGAATGTACATCTGCATTTCCCCTGGCTGTCCATCCTACTGAATGAAAAAAAATTAAAGAACGCTCGAAAGTGACACCAACCGAAAGGAAAATGAAACAATTAGACAAACAACTGTTACCACCCCCATTAAGTTATATCGAAAATTACCAGTTTTGAAATGTTTAAAAGAAAATTCATAACGCGAGAAACCTACGATTTATTTCTTTATCTAAAAAATAATGTTCTAAAACATGATTGTGAAAGTTGCATAACATTTTATGAATTGCGAAAATTGTCCTTTCATTTTCCTTAAAAATCCCTGAAAATAAAATAGCAGATCTCTATGGTTTATTTTATCAATAACGAATTAAATATACCTTCCTTTGTTAAAAATTCTAATACACTCTTAGGGTAAATATATTTCAGCGAATTGTTAAATATTCTTAATACAGTAAATGTCTTTGAAGAAATTCCTTCCATTAATTCTGTTCCTCATCATGTTATGGCTATTTTCAATCATGGGAAAAGTATATTGAAACTGTAATGTTGAAGTACTTAGAGGCAAGTAAAATTTTATTTAGAGCAAATGAAATTATTAAACTTGAAATAAACATAGCCGTAAGTATATATGGTGCAATTTAATGGTTTTTCTTTCTGCATGTACAATAACAAATTCTACCTACATGTTATTCCAATCAATATAAGGGGAATGTAATTCTTCCAAGTGTGAGACAATTACAGAGAGTTACATTCTGGATTAAATGTTTACTCCAGGTTTGTCAAATTTGGCTAATAAAAATTATTCACTGTGAAAAGAACTGAAAGTTAGAGAAATAGAGGGTGTAATATTTTAAATTAGATGAAATTTTTCTATCAAATCAGTTGATATACAAAATGTAATAAAATACTGATTTACTTGAGAAAGGAGAAGCAGCTACTACGATTCTAATGCAGCTTTTATACTCTTTCTTTATTGAGTAAAAATAAAGAAATAGTATCATTGAATCCTGTAAAAGAATATGAATGCTGGGAAGACTTGCATTCTATGACTTTTGGTGAAAATTTCCACACCACTTTTGCAGTTTTCAGTTTGCATTGTAAAGTGATACAATTATATAAATAGAAATTGTTTATCTAAATTGTGTAATGGTACCATTAAAATAATGTTATTCCTAACCAGCTAATAATGCAAAAAAAATTTACATCTTATTTTATCTAGCACTTTATCAAATCTATATTTGTACAATTGGTTAAATCTGTATGATGATCTTTCTTAATGTATCTGATCCTTCAGAATTTTTCTCAACCGGAAAAGCATCTTTTTCATCATTATTGTACCTTGCTATTTTGAAGAAAATGAAACATTATTAAGTTAAATTAGCACCTAAAATTATGTTAAAAGCTTAAACCAACAAATTTTGGAGAGAAACAAAACGTTAAATTAGTTTTAAAATTTTTGAAGAAAGCAATGACTTGCACTTAATATATTAAAGATAAATTAGCGCTCAGAAATGTTTAGGACAATGCAATATTCATCAAAAATATTTTAGATTTCGGCAAATACCAATGGCTAAAAGTCTCAACTAAGGGTCAAATTCAAATTGAACAGTGTTCTCTTTTCACTCAAATGATGATGATAGATTCACTTTTCAAAAATTTGTCTACAGCAGTATTGGACTAAGCTGGAAAAATTTAAAACAAAATAAATTGAGAAGATTGTTTAAGCGAGGAAACATTTTTGCTTTGAGGCATGCAAATACCATCCCAGAACCAATAGCAAGTATCTTTCGACTATATACTCAAACCATATTTTAACTGGAAAGTTCCCAAAATCGATACTTAGAAGCCAGATTTGGGCACATACACAATGTCTGGAGCAAATTATCATGTCACTAAAAGTAGAAAAATTTTGCAAGTTGAAAAAGTTGTGCATTAAAAGTGTGTTAACTTTGCACTCAGATAAATATAGAAAATTATCTCACTAAAAATTTAATTTCAAATCATTCAGGTGAGGATATTTCTACGTTAGTAAAGTATGATATTACAGATTTAACGAAATATTAAACATTAGAAATAACCAGGATGATATTCTTACCAGGAAGAGTATCAAGTTTAATGTATAGTGATATATATAGGTGTTGTGTGTGCATAATATAAAATCTGAATGCCCGATTGCGCTACGTTACTCTGTTTCCGTAGATAAGCAGATTAATTTCTGACTCGAATAATTAGAAGGGACAAAAATTGATTTTACATCACTTTAGAGAGGTTTAAAAATGCCCACAGATATTGTTAAAGCCTACTCTAACGCAAATATTTCATTTTTAATTTGTGTTAATATCGAAAACATTCGAATCGAAGTTTAAAGTTGATTGGTGAATATTCGTTTACAAGCATAACAGAAGTGTATCTGGGAAATTTACACGAGTTAGGAATGCCTTGCATTCGTTTCATTCACCTTTTGTGTAAATTTGTAAATATTCTTATTTTCTGTTGTATTTTTAAAAAAGTAATTCGTTGGCATTTGGGAAATTATATGCTTAAATAATTATTCAAAAAAGCAGCGGAAGAAATTTTAACCGTGAAGGATAACCGCGAAAATGAAAAATTTAAGGCTTAATTAAATTACGTTAGTTTTTATATTTATCTGTTTTTATTTATTTAAATATTCAATTACTTCCATCAGTTTTATTCATTGCATGTAGTTATCCTTGTAATTTTTATACTACACATTTTATGAACGTGTAATTGTTCACATATAACTATTATTTGAAGAAAAATTATTTATTTATTTACGTTATTCTGTTTAAATTATTTTCATAAAAGATTTTAGCACCAAAGTATAAAATGTTATTTTTTTAATTTCAAAACTTTGTTTGATTTTTTTTAGATATTTTTTTACCATAGCATAATATTGTATTTTAATGCATATGCATAAAAATAATGTAGTTAATAGTTTAAATATCATCACAAATGCAAATTATTCAAAATTTGAAACTAATCAGTACGTTGCCTCATTAATGATATATTCCATGAAAGTTTTTTCTTCTGATTATTTATAGTAAGTGTATTTACTTCAATGTATATATATTTTTAAGATCCTATCGTTGTATGTGTAATTATTATGGTGTCTAAACTGTTCATGTCATATTACTTTTTATGTAATAATATGCCTCAAATACTTTACTTTTCCTATTTTCTTTTTACAAGTAAATTTTTCTTTTTATTTTTATTAGATTGAAATTATTTTATATTTTGAATATTGAATGAAAAAGAATTATTTTGATTGAATATTTTAACGTATAATCTAGGATCTATTTTTACTATATAATTACTGTGGTATCTAGGAACTGTTTGTCATTTTATATTTGTATATATTTTTGCATATATTTTTTTTATAATAATATGCCTGCAATATACTTTACTTTTCATATTTCTTTACAAGTATAAATGTTTCTTTTATTTTTATTGATTGAAATTATTTTAAAATTTTGAATATTGAATGAATGAAAATTGAATATTTTTAACGTATAATCTAGAATCTATTTACTATATAATATTACTATAGTGTCTAAAACTGTTTGTCATTTCTATATTTGTGTATATATTTCGTATGCATTTTTTATAATTCTTTCTTTTGTTATGATTCATTGATTCTATGAGCATAAAAAATGTCATTTCACAGGAAAAAGGAACTCCAGCAAAATGTTTCTAAATTCACATGATTTTTTTATTAATATGCCTCTAATGCTCTACTTTTCAAATTTTCTTTGCAAGTAAATGTTTTTATTTTTTATTTTATCTGATTGAAATTATTTTACATTGAGCCAGTTTTTTCTTAGATTTTTCTTATACTGTTAGGAGCCTTTCATGAGTGATTTTGTCCCTTTTCCCGGGAAAATATTATGCATCATTCTAGAGTATTAATGCATAACTTTCATCAGAAAATATTCTCAGTGAGAATTAAAAAAAATAATCAATATAAGTGCGGAAATTTTAGCCTATGGCATGAAAAGAAATAAATGTTCAAAGCTTTATATTCCTCACAGAGCTAATGTGCGTAGAAAAGCTTTCCCTCCTTTCGTGACGTCATCAAAACGCTGTCACGGCCTGGTCCTTTCTAGATGGCCTTGGTCTGAGTGAGTTCGCTGACTCCAACTTCGCCGTACTCTTTCGCACTCTCTCCCGTTCCCTGATCTTCCTAGCTGGGAGACCGCTGTACTTCGCGGGCTCGGTATTGCTTTTTCTATCGCTCAAGGATGTCCAAACGGCTCCCTTCAAAAACAGTCTCCCGTCTGAACTCTCTCGCCCTTCTTATATCCTCTCTATTTCTCCTAGTCATCCTCCTCTGATCTCTTTGTCGGCCTCAATCCCTCTTGTTCTTTTGCCGCCTTCCGATCTCGGCTCCCTTGATCTCTTACCCTTCTGCCGCGCCAAATCGGTCTCGTTTCCCGTTCACTAGTCCAAGAGGCGCCGAGGCTGGGTGCACATTTTTACGTTCTCAGACGCGCCGTCGTCACCGAATTGCGGGAAAATGAATACACAATGTTAAGGCGCCTCTTTTTGACAGTCCGGTCAGCTGGGAAAAAAGGTTCCGAAACTCGACAACCCATTTACGAAATTCCTTCCCAGCAATTAGGGAAATGCCTGGAATTTTCGCAACGTCTATCGGCAAGGGGCAAGGGATCTGTTAGAAAATAGGGGGAAGAGATCGGCTTCATCACAGCTGCCTCCCCCTTCAAGTGTCCATTTCATGGGACACTAGGAAGTTACATCACACTACTGGCAACTCCGCGAGTGGTCCTGATTCAGTGAGACCATTCTCGAACAGAGCAATTAACTTAAATACACACAGGTTTAAACTAAAAATAACACTAAGTTAATTCTCCGCGAGAATTTTACCAGTTGTTCCTTTTTATCCTATTTCTATTTTGCATATCAAAAGGCTCAAAGATTTGATAACAAACACCTTAACCATTTTTACACATACAACACAAACATACATTCACGCTCACAGAAAAAAGAATAATTTAAAAGAAGAAAACTGAAAAGGCATCATTCTAATCTACTTAATCCGTCGGCATTCCCATGAAGTTTTCCTGGTTTATGCCGAATTTCAAAATTAAACGGTTGTAGACTTAAAGCCCATCTTTGCAGTCTTGGATTGCTGCCCCTCCATTTTGCTTAGGTATTTTAGGGGGTTGGGATCGGTTTCTATAATAAACCTCTGACCATCTAAGTAGTGTTTTAGTCTCTTTAAGTCGAATACGATCCACCAACCCTTTTCCGTGCTATTATTTCTTTCCCCCCTTTGAAAATTTTACTTAGGTAAAAATGGGGTTTTCCCTCACCTTTTTTTCGCGATGGAACTCCGGCCCCCATATCACTTGCGTCCGTCTGAAAATAAAATCCTTCCAGAAATTAGAGCAAAAAAAATAGGTTTCGAGACAAGTTTACCCTTCAATTCTGCGAACCCCTGCATTTTTCACCCCAGTAATGTTTTTCTTTTAATTTTTCCCCTTGATGGCCCCAAAGGGTGACGCTATCCCGTCTAGTTGGGGATGAATAGCGTAGTATCCTACGATTCCCTAAAAAAGATTCACTTGGGCCTTAGTAGGGGAGGAGGAAATCTTTTATATCCTTTATTTCATATCACTAGGATCTACCCCAAAACCCTACGGTATGACAGGAATAACCCTTCTCCTGCGCGAATCTGCTTTTCCCCGAAGGTTTTACTTTTAAAAACCCTGCTTTTAGTCTCCCTAGCACAAGGTAATATGCATCACATGGTTTTTCCAATTTTGGGAAAAGATGGCTTGTCATTGATGTAGGGAGAGCAAACGACTTAATCCTTCCAAAACCGGCCATTGTTTGCAGGTAAAAGGGAGGGCATACTAAACCGAACATCTTTTTTTGGGGATATAAGTCCCGAAGGGCGTGCAAAAGCCGCGTACCTTTAGCTCTCGGTGGAGGGAATTTGAAAATAACCGAAAATCCATTACCGTCACATATGGTCGGCGTTAACCCTTTCCCCCACAATTTCTTCTATGTTCCAAAGGGGAAAACTCTATGGGGTTATCCATTTAGGCGGTGATAATTACACGGCCTTATCCGATAGGGACCTCAACCAGAATGAGAGGGGGGTAAAAGTCAGATTGACCTATCTCGATCACCCCAACCCAATAATCATTTTTTTTCATTTTTAAGATGTTATTTTCTAGGGACATGCGGTATGGTTTCTTTTTAAGGGGTTTTTTCAAATTTAAACCCGATATCCATTTTCATTAAATAGTTGTCCCTGGGTCCGGGGAAAAACCTTCTATTTTTTATTGCTTTTTTAACTTTTTTAATCTGATCAGCGGATAACTTGTCTAATAAAGGGCCGTTTACATACCTCCTCGTAATCGAACTTAGTGCTCCATTTTAACGGGAAAGGGTTTTCCCCATCCCCTCAATATTTTCCCGAAACCTTCTATTACTAGGTTTCGCTTCTGGCCTGATGATATGGCATAAGTTAATGATAAATTGTATCCCTTTTCCCCGGTAATCTACCACATATAATTGGTCCCCCAAATTTTATTTAAAACCTTTCCCAGACCGATCCATTTACATCCTTTTTTTTTTTGTAGGATGTCCATTCCCATTACCAGATCCCCTTTTTGAAATTTCCCCCCTTCCGATCGTACCAAGTTTTCCTTTTTGTTGGCATTCTTCCATCTGTGAAACCCCGGAACTTTTGGCAACGCTTGAGTCTATTTACCAGTGTAGAAAAATTTCTACACCGTTTCGCCGTTTCCCCCTTGTCCCCCCTCGTAAATTGGGTTTGGGGTTCTCAAATTTTTTCCCCATCCCCAAATTCGAGGGCAAAGCCCAGTGTTTTCCTGAGAAACCCCAAACAAATAATGCTGATGAACAGTGCCCCCAAACTCCCCCAGATTTGACGCAAAGAGTTTTAAAACGTGTTTTAAAGTTCTTGAACTTTTCCCCGGTTACTTTGCGGGTGGTAAAGAAAAATGAACCACCCATTTTCCCGAATTTGTCAAAAAGGTTGTTGCTTTCTCTCGAACTGAGGTCTCGAGATCCGATTGAATTGTTTTTGGGGAAACCTATTTTAAAAAAATTAACAAAAGAGCATCTATCACCCCAAGAGGTTATTTTTTCCACCGGAATTGTCCCCCAGGTTTTTGGGAGGTTAAAATATGGCCGTAATCAAGTATCGGCTTTTTTGGGGAAAAGGGAAAGGGGCCCCTACTGCGTCGATTTTATTTTCGAAAAGACTTCGCGATTATCGGAACAATTTTAACGGCGCCTTTCCCCTTATCACGAGGTTGCCCACAGCTGACAAGCATCAACGATTTGAAAATTCTCAATGTCTTTGTAAAATTTGACCAAAAAAAAAGCCAAAACTCTATCCTTGGTTTTTGACACCCCCATGTCCCCAATTTAATCGTGGCTCAACGGTTAATTTCTAGTCTGAATTTTGGGCACAAATTTTTTTATTTCGTCCCCCCTTTTTTTCAGTAACCCAACCCTTCCCCTTTCCAAATCCGAAATTCTCCGTCCACACCTAATTTGGCTTTTTTCCCAACGAGGGGGTCTGGCACTTTTTTGCTCTGAACTAAAGTCAGAACTTGTTATTTGGGCTAGCCACGCCCTTTCCGTAAACGCCGGGATTTCGTCATTGATTCTTTTATCCCCCTTTTTGGGGGGGGAACTGATCCATGTTTTTAATTGAAAAAATCGCTCGCCGCGTTTAAACCTGATCCCTTTCCCAACCGAAGTATTTTATGGCGCTTCGGTCACAAATCGCATTTATCGTGCCCCCCACTAGACCGAGATCCGCTGGCTTTTTCCCAACAAAAGGCTCCCAGGGCTGTTTGTTTTGACGCTGCCTTTTGAAAACCACCCCCCGGTTTTAAATTTTTTTTTGGGGGTGGTGGGAGTGGCACACGCATCCAATGGGCTTTTGAGCCAAAAAAATTCCCCAAAAAAATCTTCTGTTTATCCAACCGGGGGGGCACAAAGTTATTTCGGACCCAGAATTTTCTCAAACACAAACGCCCACGCCATTTATTTCAAATTTTACTTTAAATTTCTCAAAAGGTTCCTATTCCCCGGTTTACTTTTAAGTTAGCCATGTTTGAATTGTTTTTGAAGTTTAGGGCAAGAAGGGTTCATTGCAATGTAACAAATGATGGGTTTTTTTTTTTCAATGGGTTTTTCCCCTTCCCGTTGACTATCTCTTAGTTTTACATTTCCCCGAAAAACCTCATTCCTATAAGATCCCTTGTTTGGAGTGTTAACTTGTTAGTTTTCCGTTAAACTGATTTACCTTTTTTGCCTACGACCGGTTGTACAAATTCTTCCCGCTCACCTACTTTCATGTATTTTTTTTTTCTATGTCCTTTTTTCCGCTTCGAAATGGTCTAACTTTTCTGCTAGACAGTAGGTCCTTAAAAATTTTCCCCGAATGATAAATTGTCCACTCCCCAACGGGGGCCCTTTTTTTCTGGTCACTAACAATTCTTTGAACTCCTTCAAATCTTTTATTTCCATTCCAGCCATAGCATTAAGTTTTCCCCGATCTGTGGCATAACAGACAATCAGCTATATACGATACTAAAAAATAACCCCCTTTAATTGTTTTAAGTAGCTAAAAAAGCCCCAATTGAAGTAATGTTTTATTGTTTTTTTTTGTTGAAAAATAATAAAAAAAAAGCTTAATTTTTAAAACCATGAACCATTTTTTTGTCTGCCAAATAATTGTTTTTTGTTTGGGGGAGGGGCACAAAATTTTTAATTTAAAACTTTTTATTTCAGTTTTAGGAAAAAGGTTGGAAACGAAGCATTTTTCACAGAGGTATAATCAAAATGGATTTTTCCAAGGGATCCTTCACTGTTTTCGACTATGTAATTTTTATATCAATGCTCGTGCTTTCAACTTTCATTGGGGTGTATTATCATTTCTCTGACCGGAAGAAGTCCCCCAAAAGGTCTTTCTGACCAACAAGAACTCCATATATGTCTCTTTCTCTCATGGTGCTTTCCTTTGGCCATCTTTTAGGGTGCCAGGGAAAAATATTTATACGGTACACGTACGTAATAGAATTTGGGGTATGCGTTCCAACTCCGGTGGGAGCTTTATTTTTTCCCAGTATTTTAAAATAAAGGGCGTGCTTTTGAGGTATTTTATTATTTCTAATTTTTTGTTTTCTTATTTGTTTTAACTTTTGTAAAAGCACCTGATTTTTAAACCCAAAAAATTTCTTAACAAAATATTTTTAAAAAAAAACTTTTTAACATGAAAAATTTTCTTAAAGGCCCCCGGTTAATGTTAAAAAAAGGGGCCCCAATTTGGAACTTTTTTAGATATAAAAAATGAAACATTAATATGATTTTGGCTTCACTATCCTTTAGAAAGCGCATTTTTTATTATACCCGTTTTAAAGGTTTTTTTTTTTCTGGTAAAAAAATGTGTTTCGCGTTTTTTCTCCAAAAATTGTTAAATGACTATCCTTCACTTATTATAACAAAACAGGGGTATTCATGGAATATTTTGGCAAAAAACACTATATTTTTAAACAAGGTTGAGTTATAATATTGCAAATTTCTATAAAAGGGGGGGTTTTTTTCTGTCTAAAAAAATATGCTTCCTTTAGTTCAACTCTCGTACTTTTACCAAAGAAAGCTTTAAGGCTTCTTCGCCGTATTGTTAGAGAATAAACTTAAGTTTGACCGCTTTATCAGGTTGGGAATTATTTCTGTATTGATATCATGTTTACTTGTACCTACACCATCCGATGGCTATATTATATTTAGTGGCATACGTAAGGGGGGGGGTTAGGAGCCCAAACTTTCCCTACATCAAGAGATTTTTAATTTTTAGCATAAAGATTGCGCCTCGGCGCTTTCTTTCTCTGTTTCGTCTGCTTGTTGTTTTTTAAAAAAAATGTAAAACCCTCCCATAAAAGCAGTCCGCGTATTTCACTGATCATATTTCAGGTGAACGGCCCTAATTAGTCTGCACAAAACCAAAAATTGATGGATACAAAAAACATTTTTTTTTCAATTTTAATATTTTAAAAAATTTTACTTTTTATTACAAAACAAAAAGTATTGATAATGCGTTTAAAGATAATGGAATTTTTTTGAGCAATTGTAATGCTGCTTGGTGTTTTAAAATGATTATTCATTTGTGCTGTTCGTGGCATACTTTAAAAGGATGAAAATGATCTAAATTTGAATTGTGATATTGGTGGTATTCGAAATTTTTTTGCGCTTAAAAAAAATCAATTTGTTTTAATAAAATTATTCTTTACATTCAATTAAAAAAATCCAGTCAACAATTTTAGGGAGGCACGAATGGTGCTCTAAAGTTAAATCTCAATAACTTTCATAATTTCATTTTAAAATGCTTTTTGGAAATTTTCTTTCAGTACTTTGAAAAGAGATTCGGCCGAGGGGTTCGTCTTCTTGCCAGCTCAGTATTTATACTACAGATGGTAAGATAAACCGAATTACGGATATTTCCTTTTTAAAAGCGTTTTTAAATATTTAAATGTGGATGATAATACAAAATGATTATAAGAAGTTTAAACATATTCACAAAGCTTATTGAATCAATAACCAAAAAGAATACACGAATTTTCATTGTTACTGAAAACAAACAATAGCTATCATCAAGCTGATACGCACTCTTTTGTAAAAAAAAAGTACCATGAAGAAAGGACTTTTTTTTTTAAAAATAAAAATATACACAGATACGTGGAGGAAAACTGCCCTCAATTATATCTGTTTGACTCATGCCAATAGGCCTAATTCATACGTCGTTTATCATATGATAGCTACAATCACGTGTTTTTAGCCATTCAGTTCATAAATTCATGTGACATCATAAACCAGTGGTGCTCAAACTTCTTTTGTTGCAGTACACTTTTAACAATTTCAAAATTTGATGGCACACTAACAATAAAAATAGTAACTTATCACAGATAAGAATTTTACTTATTTGGAACACACTTCCATCTATACACAAAAGAATGAGTTAATTTAAAAAAAAAAAAAGGTCAGTTACAATTTTTTTTTTCTCGGAGTATAATTAATAATTTTAAAAAGTTTCGCGGCACACAAAAGTTCCACGGAACAATAGTTGAAAATCACTGCCATAGACATAAGATAAATGCAATGTGTTTCCATCCAATCAATTCATGCGCTTCGCTGTTGCCAACAATATTAATGCACATAGTTAAAGAAATTGAATTTGAGATTTACACGTATAGTATAAAAAATTATTTTCTTAACTTTGACGAATCTTAACATTTGAACACCTTTGCGCGATTATCAAATCTTACAAGTAGAACAACAAGAACATACCGTTAAATAATTTCGTTTCATCCAAGATGGCTTTCTAATGTAGAAATGGACCACACACAATTAACAAGTAAATTGCGTGGCCGCGGTAGCCGAATGGTCAAGGTATTGGATCGTGGCTGGCCTTGTCTCACGAGTTTGAGCCCAGTACCACTAAAGACCCACCGTATAAGGGAGCGATGCACGAAAAATGTTGAAAATAAACGTCCTCCCGTTGGTGTGGGGATTAGAAAGGGGGGCACCAGCTTAGGTGTCGTCCACGTCACTTGACCAAGGTTCAAAATTACGTGGTCCATCACCAAAAGCCCTCGTGTTGCTGAACAAAGCGATGTTAATATTCATTCACTCACTGCGTACATCGCAATTCGCGCAGAAATTCTAAATTAAGTACAAAAATTTATTTTGAACAGAAAGCAATGAGTATCCATGTGTAAGACCACAATATACCATCATAAATCCTTATTCAGAAAATCAGATGCGGCAAATGAAACACACAGTCAATACAAAGTCCTGAACACACTCAAATAATTGAATTTTGTTCAATTATATCTCCTTTATATAGACTTTGAAGTACACTGCTGGTCACACAAAATGTAACCCTAAAAAGGACCAACGATATCACATCGAAATTTGTTTGGCAGATAACATTTGTACAAAGATCAAGCGATTAAAATTAGACTTTTGTGACGTGTGGATAATGACAAAATGAGGAGTTAGTATAGCCGCCATCGTTGGCTATAACCACTTCCAAACGCATCGGCAAAGTATCAAAGAGGTTTAGGATGCACCCTTAGGTTACAGCAGTATACATGCGGCTTCCACTTATTGCCAAAGTTAAACTGGTGTAGCAGCGGGTTGTATATTCTGGGCCAGTCGTTATGCCAGTTTCGACCACACGTTTTCGATTGGAGATGGATCGGGAGAACAAGCTGGCCAAGGAAGCAATTCAGTCTAATGGGTAAAGAAGAACTCTTGAACATTTGCGTGCCACGTGTGATCGCGCATTATCCTGCTGGAATATGACTGATGGCAAGCACTGAATGTATGGGTGGACCACGGGCTCCAATACCTCAGAGATGTAGCGCTGGCCATTCAGTGCACCGGTAATGCATACTAGAGGGTTGTGACAGTGAAATCCAATACCACCTCAAACCATGGTACAGGGTGAAGGACCAGTGTGGCGATGCATAACACAACAGTTCAGCAGCCTCTCTCAACGGTGTCTCCAAACTTGAATCCGACCATCGTGATGTTGCAGGCAGAAGCAAAATTTGTCAGTAAACACAATGTCATTCCATTTCGTTGTCCGTGTCCGCCGTTCATCGCACCATTGGTGGCGTAAACGCCTGTAGTTTCACCTTGCGGACATTCCACCCTGCTGCAAATGGCATCGAGTGGTACGAGCGGACACCGAACGATGCGTAATAGACTGAATCTGTTGTACTATAGTTCGTGACGTGGCTGAGTGATCCATCAGGGCGATGCAAACAATGTGCCTGTCAACACGCACAATGGTTCAACGAGGTGGTTTCGATCAGCCCTTTCACTCAGTCGTTGCCTCTTGCATATAGGGATGACAGATACACATCACCATTTCTTGGTTTTGCCCATCGCGTTGACTGTTTCTCTGAAGGATAATCTGCAATCCCCTGTAGACTAATATACTTCCTCGGTAGAATTCAGAAACTAGGTCAAAAGACGCTCAATATCTTTCTCGAGGAATAGGTAAACAGCTTACGAAGAAGAAAACCTCTCACGAAAAGAGCAATTACCATGCTTCAAATCGCCAATCTGCTATCCCCTTATATAGCGCTTGTGGGTGGCACTACGGTCGCCCGTCATGAGCGCCTGCGTTATAATGCTAATGATTTGCATATTTCATCACCGCCAATGCATGATCTAAATTACGCAAAATCTGCATGCTTTCTTCAGAGTGTTGCCTTTTGTGTGACCAGCAGTGTGTATTGTATAAGAATTTTTTTGCCACATCTAATCTTTTATATTTATCTAAAAGGCTGTTGCCATTCTTCCAAATACAAATAAGACTGAAATATGAGCCATGTCTGTTAGTTAATACCCATCCAGATAAAAGCTGCCAGGCTGAAACTCATTAAAGCAATGTGAAGTGCAGATCCTTTTTAATGAGATAGAACTCCATTAATAATGAAAAAAGTAATATTAAATATTCAGATTTCTGTGTGTGTGCGTGCGTGCTTGTGTGATTATACAATAGCATTATTTAAAATCATATTCTAAGATTATTAAAAATTTTAGATGCTGTACATGGCCATCATTTTGTATGCACCGGCCCTTGCCCTCAATGTGGTGACTGGTTTATCAAAGTGGTCATCGGTGTATTTAATAGGTTTTGTTTGCACATTTTACTCCACACTAGTAAGTCACCATTGATTATTATTCTGTTGATTGTTTTATTACTATTTTGTCTTTCAGTGATCCAATCATATGTTCTAAAAGTAGGAAAAAAGGGGGAGCATAGAAAAAGGACGCATCAAGGAGTTACTTGGTTGAGAGCAAACTTTTGAATACAAATACTTTGCAGTATTCATCATGCAAATACAGTAGAATGTTATTTATCCGAATCAATTGGACCGACACCGTTCGGATACGTGATTGTTCGGATAACCGAAAATCGAATGCGATCCATGCAGTATATGAAACACGGACACTATACGAAAATTGAAAATCATCACATGCAGGAAACGTGCTTAAAGATAAAACAAAATAGGTGCAAAATGTGACAAGTTTACCTTTCTTGTGCTAAATAATCACTTATTTTTCGCTGTACTATTGTACACCTTCGTCTTTTCGTTGCAAGGTCTCTGATTCTCTTGAGCAGTAGTTGAGTAGGACAGCACTCTGATTGCTGTTCGTACCACTCCATTGCTGTCTCTAACGCAGAAAACGCGTCAGCATTTGATGGACCCTTGCTACTTTCGTTGTTGTTGATGTCCTCGTCTTCATCCGTTTCATCGTCGACAGGGTCGGATTCTTCTTGCACGAAAGTCACAATCTTGTCATCTTTTAGCGTTTGAAATCTACAGTTTTCTGCATCGCATGCCATACAGGTTTCTACATCTTCTTCATAGCATTCTCGAAATCCTGGGATTGATTGGACAAAGTCGGTTATCTCCTTCCTGTCTGTATCAATGAAGTCTTTTTCGCCTTCTAAATCTGGCCACAGCTTATTCCATTCATTTTTAAGGCTCTGTCTTTCGAGCGAGTCCTACGTTTCGGCTAGCATGTAGCAGACGCCCTTCATATTGAACTTTACAGCAAAAACAGTAACACTCTTTTTGTCGTTTTCTGCCAAAAGTTATCTGCGCAAAACTTGTTTCGTACAAATTCTTTTGAGCTTTTCAATGACTCTTTGAAATCAGCCAAATCGCCTAATTTCTCGTTAAGTTCCAGAGTTTTTTTGCACAACAGAGGGCCCGATACCGGGTCCTCTTGCTCCTTTGTGAAAATCTCAAGTAGAGTGCACAATCAAGATCAACATCACTCACTTCCCTCTTGGTTTTCCTTTTTTTCGAGCCATCTTCTGAGTCAAGTTTTGACGCAAAATTAAAATGGCTTCTCGGCTTTTTTTATGTCAGAAATTGTTAACTTCACAACTTTATAAAACTGTGCTAGAGACTCTCCACTCCCTTTGCGAGACGGTTCAATATTTCAAGTTTTGTCTTTATGTCCAAGACGCTGTGCTTCCGTTTTGAATTCGAAGTCATAGCAGTTCACAACTCAACAAAAGAGCACGTGTACACCCCCTCACTTGGAAACAAATTGATCTAATATTCCACGCTGATGTTTACCAAATTACACACACAACTAAAATTTCCCCAAATATCCCTGAACTTGGGTTCTCCCGTCACTTTTGGTCTCACGCGAAACAACTGTAGAGCATTACACTGTTCGAAAACGTATTCATATGCAGTACATTTAGTTGAAAAAACTGGTCTGGATATTTGACGCTCCAGATAATAAACGTACGGATAAACGACGTTCTACTGTAATCACAATTGGTTGGTCAATAAAGGAATAGCTGAAACTCAGTGGTATAGTATTTTAGCTAACAGACAGTGTGTAAAAGAGAAATTCCAAAACTCCATAATATACATAACGAATAGTTAAAAAGTTGCTCGAATTAATCTACACAATTCTGAAAAATATAAAATAAATCACTAGGAAGTAATAAATATTTCACAAAAACGAACTAATAAACAACATGAAAAATTAAAGTTTTGCATGTTGGAGAATTTTGACTTATCTAAAGGCCTTATAATGCAGCATTCATGTAGTTGAAGTTAATTATTAATACGATAAAAAAAATTAAAAGTTGAAATTATTACAAAAGCATTAACTTAAATAATGTGGTTGATTCTTAAATTTAAAGTATAAATAATTTTTTAATGATAAGTCCTCAATAATAGTTTTAAATAATTCTTAAATATTAAGAATATAAACTACTGGTCATTAAAACTGCTACACCAAGAAGGCGACATGCTACAGACGTGAAATTTAAACGACGAGATTTACAAATGATTCTCTTTTCAGTGCATTCAGACAAAGTAGGTGCCCTGAGCGAAACCTACAATGTGTTTAAATGAGAAAATCGTTCAGCCGGTTTCTCATGCATAATTTGCAGTTAAACGTTATTGCTTGGTGAAAAGTGGTTGTGATGCCTCGAGTAAGAAGCAGAAATGCGTACCAGCATGTTTCTGAATTTGATAAAGGTCGAATTGTAACGTAAAAGGATTGCGGTTTATCGTATGGCAGTATTCCTGCTCGCGTTGGTTGAGATCCAATGACTGTTAGCAGAATATGGAATCAATGGGTTCAGGACGGTAATACGGAACACCATGCTGGATATCAACGTCCCCCTATCACTAGAAGCCGAGAGGTCAAGCATGTTACCCGCATGGTCTCAATGGACCGTGCAGCCCCGTCACGAGCCCTGAGTCAAAAATCGGGGTCATTTGCAACACAACAAGTGTATGCGCGAACAGTTCGACGACGTTTGCAGTAGCATGGACTCTCAGCTCGGAGACCATGGCTGCGGCTACCCTTGACGCTGCATCACAGACAGAAGCGTCTTCAATGGTGTGATCAATAATAAACCTGGGCGCACAAATAGCAGACGTCATTTTTTCAGATGAGTCCCGGTCCTGTTTACAGCATCAAGTTGGTCGTATCCGTGTTTGGCGGCATCGTGGTGAACGCACATTGGCAGCATGCATTCGTCATCATCATACTGGCCATCACCTGACGTGATGGTATGGGTTGCTATTGAATACACGTCTAGGTCACATATTGTTCGCACTGACAGTACTTTGAACATGGCATGTTACATTTCTGATGTGTTATGATCCGTGGATCTACCCTTTATTCGAGAACTGTGAAACCCTACGTTTCAGTAGGATAATGCATGACCCCCTGTTGATGGTATTGTACGGACCTTCCTTGATACGGAAAATGTTCGGCTCTTGCCCTGGTCTGCACGTTCACCAGATCTCCGCCAATAGAAAACCTGTGGTCCATGGTTGACGAGCGACTGGCTCGTTACCATACGCCAATTACTGCGGCTGATGAGCAGTGGCATTGCGTTGAAGCTGCATGGGTATCTGTACCTGTACATGCCATCCAATCTCTGCTGAACTTCATGCCCAGGCGTATAAGTGCTGTTATTACTGCCAGAGGTGGTTGTTCTGGGTACTGATTTCTCAGGATCTCTGCACCAACATTTCTTGAAAATTTAATCACTTGTTATTTCCAGTATAATATATTTGTCCAATATTTACCATTTTGTTACCTGCATTTCTTCCTGGTGTAGCAATTTTAATGGCCAGTAGTGTATAAATGTGACTCTTTATTGTCCTGATGAAATTTTAGGGGAGATTTAAGTTTTATTGTGTGCATGGAATATGCATTTGCAATGCTAAAATGTGTCACTGTTTTCAGTAATTATTAGGATTCTCTCACAAAAATGTTTTTAACAAAAGTTTCATCAAGCAGTCGCACTGAACATAAATTTGAAGAAAAAAACTGCCAGTAAACCCTTTTTGTCTAAAGGTCAATTAGTATGTTTTTGAAAATGAACATAACAATCCTAATGATGATGTAAACTGGATACTGATAATGCCGTTAACATTTCGAATCTATTTTATGTAAAACCTTTTAATCAAAATTGAGTTTTTAAAAATTCATTAACGTAAATCAAAAATCAATCTGTGCAGGGAGGAATGAGAGCTGTCTTGTGGACTGATCTTTTCCAGTCTCTAATCATGCTTTCAGCTGCTTCTGCCGTTTGTATCAAAGGAACTCTGGACGTCGGAGGACTGTCCGAAGTTTTGCGAATCGCCGAAGAAGGACAAAGAATACAGTTCTTCGAGTATAAGAGAGTACTTTATTTTTTTAGTAATAGTTTTTCGATTTGTAAACAGAGTTATTCATAATTCCCTTCATGAGTTTGAAGCAATATAGTAAAAAAAAATAATAAGATGAACACAGAAAAAAAGAACATTTGTGCGTGTGTGTGTGAAGGAATACAGAAACAATTCTTTTTCATACATTGCAAATGTTTTATATGTGAAACCTTGGTTACACGGCATACATTAAGGCAATAGACCAGTTCCTACCACAGTCTACTCTACATGGTACTATTAATGTTATTCACAACACGTGTTATCATTTCATGCTGTTTTGCTACATCACGAAGCAAATGGAGTACGAAAACTTGGTCTTATGTAAGAGACCAAATTTTTGGATAAAATGAAAAGGTAACGCTTGTTGTCAATTACATTGATAGTACTATGTTTAGACTGTGCAGGAGTTGGACTATCTCATTAATGTATGCCTTGCAACCGAGGTTTCACGTAAAGAACACTTATAAATGTTCTTTTTTGTTAAACTCATCTTAGTTTTTTTTTATTACAGTGCTTCGAAACCATGGAGGAAATTAGGAATAACCCCGTATATATATATATATATATATATATATATATATATATATACACATATATATATATATATACAATAATACACACAATATATATATATATATGATATATATATATATATATATATATATATATATATATTTATATATAAAATCTTCTGTGCGTGTGTATGTGAGTAAACTCCTCCTAAACGGCTGAACCGATTTCGATGAAATTTTTTGTGTGGGTGCAAGTAAATTCGAGAAGGGTTTAGAATCGCAATTCGGTCCGATATCGCAATTAGTTAAAAAGATATTAATAAAAAACATTCAAAATATACAACTCAACATTCACCTGCATTGTTGTAACAACGTTGTTGTTATAAAAAAGACGTAAGTTGGCGTTGAAAATCGATTTTCTGCCAAACTGGCCAAACCGGGTCTTTATTGTTACAAAAATGCAGAGGAATCATGCTTTTTAGCGTTTTTAATTAATATCTTTTCACATAATCTTTATATATGTAATTCTGTGCGTGTGTATGTGATTGACTCCTCCTAAACAGCTGGACCAATTTTGATGACATTTTTTGTGTGGGTTCAAGTGGATTTGAGAATGATTTAGATTCAAAACGGTCCGAACCCAATTTAAAAAAAATCCCAAAATTATGTAAGGGAGCGATTGTTCATAAAAGAATGTGGGCAATATCTTTGAGGCCACTTTTTTTGGGGTTTGAATCTTAAATTTTTATTTTACCAAGATCCCAAATTTTTTAAATCACCTCCCCATTCAAATGTTTAAAATTTTCCCAAAATTTTAAATTTGCTATGACCATTAATAAGTCAGAAGGTCAGACAATGACAATTTGGGTTTAGATTTAAAAAACCCATGTTTTTCGGGTCCGAGCGAAATTTATTGCTTCCGAGGTTTGGAAAACCCATTTGCATTTTTTTTTATCCCCCCAAGGATTAACCAAAAACATTTCCCTTTCAATGGCATCACGATAAATTTTTTTTTTGACATTAAAAAAATATGAAAATAGCTCGGTTTTATCTTTTTTTCCCCTTTTTGGTTAAAGGGAAGAAAAAAATTTTTTTTTTTTTAAAAATGCCCCAAATTTTTACTGGGTGTATGTAACTTAGAACAAAAACCAAAAAAAAAATTTTTGGTGAGAAACAAAATGAGAATTTTTAAAAAAAAATTAAAAAAATTTTTTAAGAAAATTTCAAAATTTAAAAACGTTTCATGCGTTTTTGTTTTTTTTTAAAAACTATTTTCAACTTATTTAACTTTTTTTAACAATTTTACAAATGTATGCATGCAATGTAATGTTTTATATGATAATTTACAAAATATGGGTAAACGCAAATTTTTTTATAAAAATTTCAAGAATTTTAATGATTTCCCCAAAAAAAATTTAATTTCTTTCTTTCACCCTATTAATATTACTACAATGCATCCAAGAATTTATGACTATACAAGATGAACACTTTAAAGTTTTTATAATTCGAAAAAAAATTAAACGCATGGAAATTTTTAAATTTTTGGGTTTTAGGCAAATTTTATTCTAAAAAAACAGTTTTTTTTTTTTTTAAAGGGAATAATTTTTTTTTTAAAAAAATTAAAAAAAATAAATTTAAATTAAAAAACACTAATATCATACAAATATAAGATAGATGCAGAATATATATAAAAGGTTCTGCAAATTTATTGTAACAGCCTTTGACACGGGATATAAGGATAAAAATTGAAGGTATAGAACTTTCTTATAAAAAGAAATTAGGAATGTATTTTTTTTGTTTCATCTCAACCACATAGTATATTATATATTTCATTAATCACAATGAGAAAAAAATAAAGTATTTAAAGATTAAATTAAAAAAATTCAACATTTTCGAGGAAAATTTTATTTTTGAAAACAGCCATTTTTATTCAAAAGGAAAAAACCCCAGTTTTTAAAACAATTAAAGACATAAATAAAAATTTGAAATTGAAAACATTAATACATACAAATATAAGATAGATGGAATATATATATAAGATTCTGCAATATTTATTGTAACAGTCACATTGACACGTAATATTTACAGTGATAAAAATTGAAGTAAGGAATAACATTCTAATAATATCTAAAGTAAATTAGCAGAATGTATTTCATTATTATTTCATCAACCAGATAATATATTATATATTTCATTAATCACAATGAGTAAAAATAAAGTATTTCAATACGATTAAATTACAAAAATTTTAAAAAAATAACAAATTCAACTGCAATAAACAAGAAAACTGTTTGCTAAGTCTGAAAAAAAAAATTTAAAAAAGCACCGGCTCTATAGGGACTGTATTTGAATTTTTTTTCCTTTTTTTTTTGTTTTGAGAAATATTTTGAGAAATGTCGTTTTTTGTCTTCAGAATAAAAAAAAAAACGTCATTTAGGCATGAGTCCTCTTCATTCAAGAGATTTCCATAGCCCAAACTGTGCTTTTGATGGCATCTGCCAGCCTTGATTGGGGTGAACCTCCCCCTTTCTATTCATGCGAAGTTTTATGGCCCCAAAAGACGAGGACAAGACACGTGGCCTTTGGGGGTTTTTGTTTATGTTCGACCCGGGAAAACCCCGACACCCAGTCTGGAAATTACAATATCCAAAGGGGCCGGTGACGGTTGAATAAGGTGAAGCCGTGGAAAGAACCCCGCCGGGTCAGGAAGAAGGATTATCCCGGGTGGGGATGGAAAAGGGGTGTTCAGAAAGATAAAAATTTTGGCCCCTTAGTTTAAAAGACCAGAAATGTTTTTTGCCACAAAATAGACGAATGTGGCCCGGGAACGAGGGCAGACCTTTTTTTGTGCCAATGAGAAAAGACGAGGATGGTGTGGGAACCCGCCCCGGTTTAAAAGGGGTTTATTTTGATGGGGAGCCCCCGAGGGGGGACAAAAGAGAGCCCAGAGGGAAAAAACCAAAAAGGGGCCCGAGGAGACAGAGATAGAGCCCTGATGGAGCAGAGATAGAGCCCTGATGGGGACAGAAGATAGAGCCCTGAATGGAAAACTTATATAACCCCGATGGAGAAAACGGAGGAGCCCTGAAAAAAAAAAAGGATTAGCGAGTGCCTTTCGGAAAAAAAGGAACCCCATGAAATAGACTGTCCGCCCGGCTTGGCACATTTATTGACTTTTTTGTAACCTATGAAGCAAATAAATACTGCTTTTAATTTTAAATGAGTCTGGACAAATTTTCTTGTTTCAACCATAAGAGTTAATACCGTTTTTTTCCCGCCCCTTTTTGGGGAATTTTTTGACATTTTTGCCAAATGCCAAAAGAGAATTGGAAAAAACTTGAATTTTGCGGGCTTCTGCAGCATCTTTCAAGAATGGTGTCTGAAGCAAAATTGATAAACGGGCATACTTTTTCCGCCTTTGGGCCCACAAGTAAGTTTTCATGGGAAATGTGTGACCCTGGGGTTTCACCCTTTAAGCTCTTTATAGAAGCACCAGATGATTCCCCCCAGGAACTTGCTTTAAGGGTTTTTTTTGGTTTACGAGCAATACGGGGTGGCATATAAGTTTTCATTTTATTGGTATTGGGAACACTATCTTTTTTGCCTTTTTATAGTAATTTTGCAACTTAGTGATGTTTTTTTTCTGTAAGGCTTCCCGCTTTCACCCCCTAAGAGTACTTTTTTTACCCTTTCCCCCTTTTTTTACTTTTTCGTAACGATGTGTCTAGCCTTTGCAAGTGATTCAGACACCTTCATTTTCGATTTTTATATCAGAACCATATATTTTATTGTCCAAGAAACGAAAAGTTTTTTTAGTCACCATCACTGATCGAAACGAATCTCATTTGGAATCACTAATTGACGTCTCCACATAATTAGTGCAGCATGCATCTCCTGGGTCCAGAAGCCATCAAAATTTTTTTTCACACTCATCCGCATGTCCTTTTTCCAAAGGAAAACCCCCACTATTGACTCCCCTATCTCGACCAGTAACTAAAAATTTGAAGTATTTTTGACAATTTAAAAAACAAGGACAAGTCCATAAGGGCATCGATGATTATTCCTAACCTAGGTTAGATGGTCCTCGCTTTTTTCCAAAAACATATGACACACCACATCAATTATTTCCCGAATTTTTTTGAAATCAACTTTTCGTGAGTTTAGCGTTTGACGGGCATTTCGAGCATTTTTTTTTTCATCTTTTTTTTTCACGGATGTTGTATGATTTTGGGAAATGTTTTTGTCCATTGTTGGCATGTTAGCACAGATGAAAAAATTCCAAAGCAGCATGCCCTTTTCCTAGGATAGGAAGGCACTACTAGCTTGTGTTTTTATCATGTGAATTCTCCCCTTTTAAAATTGAAAAAAATTCCATAGCTTTTCATGACATGATTGCAAAAATTCCATCTTTGTAGAATACCCATGGAATGGTGTTGTTTTAAAAAGGGTATAGTCTGAATATTTCAAGGAAACCGGGTGTTCAGAAAAACAGCCCGTGGGTTTGCTTGCCCCCCAGGTTAAGATTTTGGTTCAGATTGGGCCAGAAATCATACATTATTTTTCTAAAACCGAAGCGCCCTCGCTTCTGCTATTTTTACAGCCAACATCTTTTCCCCCTTTTGGGAGGACGACCTTTTGGTTTTCATATCTCGATGATATAAGATCCATACTAATAGTTTTAAAAAAACAAAGGAATTTAAAATGAACTTGCTGAAAAAAAACTTTTATTTTTTTTTAAAATCAATATAAAGTTTGAATAAAATTGAACGAAAATGAAACGAAAATTTTAAAAGAATTGTAAACAAACAATGCCAATTTAGGTCCGGGAAAGAAAAGAAATTGTTTCCATCCAGACATTGATAAATTAACATTTAAGAATAAAAAGAGAGGCTTTGCCAGTAAATAAAATTGCACGTCAAAGTAAGGCAGCTTTTTTAGCATGACATCGAATGTAAACAAAGGGGGGGGTCATGGATGACAAATCGAACTAAAAACCAAAAAAAAAAGCATGAAACCACAATTTTTTTTGGTTTTATTTGTGAGAGGCTAATATAATATTAAAAATAAGTCAAAAAAATTTTTTTGATATTTTATAATTTTTTCCCACATTTTAACTGTCCACTGTAGTTTTTAAACAAAACAAGTTTAAGTTTTATTCGAATAGCTTTATATTCAACTTTCCACAAAATACATATCACACGCAATGATAGGTCAAATTGTGCTAACTGTACGTGAAGATGTCAGATATTGTAATAACTTTCTTTATAAAAATTTCATTAAAACGGTTCAGATTGTTAAATTTTATTCAAAAAAGTTTGAAATTTTTTGGGATTTAAGACGTGGAAAGGACAACGTCTGTCGGACCGCTAGTATATATATATATATATATATATATATATATATATATATATTTTACTTTGTAATATATTTCATTTGATTTTATCTATTCTTAACTTTGTTCATTATTGTATTTAAAACTTCCTTTATTTAGTTTATTTTTAAAAAATCTAGTGGTTTGTTTATGCAAAAAATATCCAGGTGGCGCCAGGGTTTTTCCTTCTTCTTGTAGTCGTTTCAATCTTTGTCATTTCGCGTTGGAAGCTTATTGTGAAGGTTGAATTTTGATTATCAAAATTATTTTCACGTAAGTTTTTTTTCTCTATAAAAAATTTTTTTTATTATTCTCTCATTAGACTTTCATTATTGTTCTCTTTCTACTTCATTTAATATATTATCAGGTTTTTCTTCCACGTGTTGTATTAGGCTTAACTTTTTCATTGGTTTTTTTCATTATGTCGAAAATTTCTGCTGTACGGGGAAAGGGTTTGGGATCCATAAAGCATTGTTAACCCTAAATCGCGCCTAATTCAAGGGCGCTTTAGAAATCATAATAGGTCTCCAGTTTAGTCCAAAGACCTTTTTGTATCTACATTTGTTGTGTCTGGTGAATTCCAACTTTTTCCTGCTTAAACACTGTAGGTTCTAGTACTTCTTCACTTTTATTTTATATTACTATATATATATAGTATTCAAATTTCTTTCATATATATTTTATACATTCATTTGGCTACTTTGCGCCTATCTATGTATGAATCTATTTACTAATGAGACTGTTCAGTTATGGATGTATTAAGAGCATGTTTGCTTATAGCGAATTTTGAGAACGGCATTAGATTCAAAATCTTGTCTATGAATGTTTTTCTTTCATTAAGTTTAATTTACTTTATTCATTTTCTTTGTGTGTTTATCTTGTTTATAGAAAAATATTATGCCAACTCCTGATTTTGTGCCTATATAATAATCGTGGATATGTTGTTTATGAGTGGATTATATTTTACGGAGATGTTTCTCATTGTTTCACTTTATATTATTGTGATTGGAAGGTTTTGCTAATAATATTTTATCTGGCTCTTTTTAAAGGACATTCAATGTACATTCAACTTTTAAATAACTATGAATTTGAAAAATAACAAGTTTTATGTAACTGGCAATTTGTTATACCAGGGTATGACATTGCTCGATGGTACAGTATAATGGTATCTGTACCACCGTCACCCATTTACCATTTTGTAGAGCCCTTATATTGTGGTGATTTGGTATATATTTAAGTATGACTTTAGATAATTGTGGAAATAGGCACAGAAGCTCTGAGTTGGCATATAAAAAAACTAAAAAAATTTTTAAAAATACAAAAAAATGTGTGAGTTGTTTTGATATAATCAGAATTTCTTTGATTACTCTTCTGATTCTAAACCTTGTGATGTTAGAATTTTTAAAACTCGAATTTTTTGGAACTCTAAATATTATAAGAATTTATCTCGTACAACAAAACGTGATATTCATGTTTTGGATTGTATAAATAAAGATCAAAGAGATAAGGGTTTTAGTAACATATTGAAAACTATGTTTTTCAGAGATATTCATGATTTAAAACTAAAATTCAAATTTTGCATTGATAAAAGATGCAAGGCTTGTGTCATGATGAGTGAGGAACAGCTAGTTATGGATGCAGGATATATATTTTGTAAGACTTTTATAATTGTGTTTACAAAATGACATGCAATATTTGTAAATTCGCTTACATAGGTCAGACTTCAAACACTATCAATATTAGATTAAATCAGCATAGGTCTGATGCTAGAAAATTTGAATACAACTAAAACCAGGCTAAGATTGAGATAGGGCACTTTAATAAACATGGACTCAATAACATAACTGTACATATACTTAAAATAGTGCCTAATATTAAACAGAGACTATGGTTCGAAAACTTTTGTATAGTTTCCTTTAGATCATATTATCCTTATGGTTTGAATGTTATCTGGAATGGTGGAAACATTTTGCCATCTTTTAAACAAAAATCCGAGGATTCATTATATGTTTTGAATTTTGATAAATCTGTTGGTAATAATAATAGTATTGGTATTGCGAGAATTTCAAGAGCTAAACGTAGAAAAAGAGTTACTAGAGACACATGACAACCCTCAAGAAATCTATGTTAGAATTAGCTAATAAATTTGATGATAACTATAACACAGGCTTAATTAAATCATTTATGTTTGGCATGAATAAAACTGAAATTAAAATTATGACAGATATTTTAAGCAAATGTAATTTTAAGGATTCTCATGGTATGCATATTATTCGAGACCTTAATAACTATTTAGTACAAAAAAATGAATATTAAATTAGATGCAAGTGAAATTTACACTACAGAATATCGTACATTATTATTTATGAATAAATCCTTTAACAAAATTAATTTTTCAGGTATATTTCAAAAATATCAATCCTTTTTTCCAATTAAAAATATTATTATTAAAAAGGTTTTCAAATACAACAAGAAACTTGGTATATTTATATTTAATTATAATCAAGTCTCGGAGCTCCTAAGTACAGAATTATGTAAATGCAATTTATATCGGGACTATATTGATAATTATCATCAGCACGTTGTCACGGGAGACCTTGGCATCGTGAAAGATGATTTGTTGAGAAATTTTATGAAAAAAGGTACTGGTTTTAGATTGACGATCATAAAAAATAAATCTAATGTTATGAAACAAATCAAAAATGATTTGGATAAATTCTACCTTAAAATTGCTATTAAATAGGGAATACCGATTGAGACTTTCAATCAATTTAGATCTTATGTAGCAATAGAAATTCAAAAATTAGATTTCAGTGTTGAAGATGAAATTATGTATAAAGATCTTAAATCATCAATAGAAAATATCCAAAAAGATTTCGTGATTACATATGTTGATAAGGTCTCTGCTAATTATGCCATAATCTGTAAATATTTTTACAGTAAAATATTAAATAATCACATTTTAAATAATAATGCTTTTCAAAAATCAATTCACAGTACTAGAGAAGATGGATAATCGTCTTTTAGCTTTTAACAAAAGACTGAATATTCATCTAAATAATATTAAATATTCACGCATTTTTTTAACACCAAAATTTTATAAAAGCCCTATAAAATTCCGTAGTAACACTAATGGGTACAATACATATATCACGAAGTCTGGGATGATCTAACAATCTCTTCTTCAAAATTTAATTGATAACTTACAAATCACAGCAATAATTAAAAATAGCTTAGAAATTGCCAGAGTTACTAGAGATGTGTTAATTTTTTCCATGCATGGCTTTGACTTCGAGGATCTTTTTAATTCTATAGATATTGACGATATGATTAGGGTTCTACAGTTAATTTATGATAAATATGAATTATATACTTCAATGAAAAAGGAGAAATTTGATATTCTTGTTAACCCTGATTAAAAAGAAAATTTCAGCATTTGATCAGAATCTTTATAAACAGATCAAAGGATTACCTCAGGGTGGTCCAGCTAGTAATATTGTTTAGCGAACCTATATTTTCATTTTTTTTAAATTGATCATATTGTTAATGATTCTTACTTGGTTTATCGTTATATAGATGATCTAATAATTTTTGGTAAAAATAGTGAATACAAACCAAATATTACGTTCTACCCTGACTATCTCAATCTCCTTAAAACTAACTTTAATATGGTAGAATTCTTGGATTTAGACTTGCATCTTATTAACAATAATGTGGTCAGTAACATTTTTGACAAAAGAGATTCTTTTAAGTTCCATATAATTTATCAATTTACAGAAATATTATTTTGAATTTTTTATTTAGAAATGATAACAACTACCCACAAAATAGATAAATTCAATAACACCAAAAAAAAATTTCAATGTTGTTTAGATCATGAATACCCTTTTAACTTTTTAAGAACTTATATTCATCACAAACATATTAATCGTCTTGCTACTTCTAATTCCAAATCCACCACACAATAGGATTTCAAAGTCAGCATATTAGTGGTCTTGCTGTGAAGATTATATCATAACACTCATATCATAGTTTACATCTTTTCCACACACATCTTGAACATCTTATACATTTTTGGCAACCAAAACCCAAAATTTGAGCCAGCAAATTTACATTTTTGACAATCAACCAATTCAAGGCCTACCAAATTTAATTGTCATCTCTCTTAGTATCTATCTATGCTGGCTAGTTTAAAAGATAGTTCAAAAGATGTGTTTATGTATATTCATGGTTTTATAACTTGGTGGATAATTGCTTTTCATTGATTTCAAGACTCTTGATTCTCTTGGAAAAAGATCTGCGAGTAAGGAAATTTTATTAAATTTTGTTATTTTTTTGAAAAATACTTTTTTTTGTAATTGTTTTGAGATTTTTCTGCTTTAAGAACTTGGGGAGAATTTGTTGCAGAATAGTAGTCACAGTGGTTTTATCATACTTTCTGTGAGTTTTTATATACTTTGAATTTTTGGTTTTTCCTACCGAGTTCCGCCGTGTAGGGCAGCCATGCACGTTAATCTGTCAAGAGCTGAAACGTCCTCCCGTTGGTGTGGTAGTGAGGAGAGGGGGGTGCCAGCTCAGGTGTCGTCCACGTCACTTGACCATGGTTCAAAATTACGTGGTCCGTCTCCAAAAGCCCTCGTGTAGCTGAACAGTGCGACGTTAATATTCAATCAATCAATCAACCTACCGAGTTGCAAAGGGGAAAGGTTGGCGCCTTCAAACTAGTTTAAGCCCACCTTATTCGGTCGTAAGTCCGAAATTGCTTTCTGACTCGCTAGGTTCTTTTTTATAGTTCCTTTTTTGTATCTTTCTATAAATTCGATCTTCACGTTTAGCTTTTATATTTGTATTACGTTATTTCTTGTTATGTTCATTATCTATTATTTCTGGTTTTTGATATATTATACAAATTTCTTTCATATATATATATATATATATATATATCAGTGGCGTAGTGCAGAATATTAGGGAGTCCCCTGCAAAGTCAGGCTTTGGACCTCCTAGAAACCTGCTCCCCCCACACACACACGATCCCGATGCGGGAGTGTATGTTACGCGCCTGATATGTTACATATGTATTGAGAGAGAAAAAGCAAGAAAACTGTTTAAATTCGTCAGTGCTGGAACTTTTAAGAATCTTTTATCCTCCGTACAATTTAAATAGTTGCATTTGTTTTCTTTTTTTTAGTTGGAGGTTTATTTTTCCGATTCCAGAATTATCTATCTATATGTGAAAAACATTCTCCTAAATAAGATGTACACTCAAAAAATAGTTACTGATCTGATTCATCAAATTAACATTTGAAATCGTATCTAATAATTTTCTGTAGTGAACTTGATCCCCAAATGTAAACTATAGTCATTGGAAAGTTACTGCTGTAATGAATTACTTGCGTAAATCAATTACTGTAAGTTTTTAAAATGTATAAACCTCATATCATTAATTAAAAGTTAAAGTTTCAATATGTATGTCAATTGTCATGTTTCTTAATTAGTTTGTATGATTTACTCGTAAATTTTAAAATATATTAAAATAAACTTGGAGGTCTGGAGCGGTAATACTCGCGGGACGTAATTTGCTTTAAAATGTCCACAGTTCAGCTTATTATCTTACATAGTTTACAATTCTCAAATTATTTGTATGCAATTTGATTATACTTCAGGAAAGTAAAAATTATTATCTAAGTTTAGGATGTCACATTCAAATCGAGGCAGGTACTATACTGTTCAAATTATTTGGGACATTTTTTTCTTATCTGAGTTGGTATGTGATTACCAGTTACATCCCGAACCACCGCAAACTGGTTATATCTGCCCAGAAATAATGCGATGGATTGACATTGACTATAATTTACCCGTTTGATTGGTTTTGGTACATTAGTAGTTCAGGTGTTAGCTTTTTAGTGTGGTGGCTGGTGGTTACAATTTTGTGTTCCACGTAACACGTGTTATTTTTGCTTGTTCAGAGATGGATATTACTCCGAGGGGAAGCGTTCTAAAATAATCGCTCTTAATGAACACACTTCTATGACTGTGAGAGTTATAGCTACGGTAGCTGGTGTGGGAAAACCAAATATTTGAAGAATTTTAAGAACATTTCAAGATTTCTGGTGATCATATCCAAAAAGAAAAGGAAGGTGTGGGCTCAAACGGAAAATTATTCCAAGAAGTTATAAAATTATAACAAGAAACAGTAAAATAAATTAAAGTAAGACAAGCACAGACCTTCGAAGGGATTTATTGGATTATGGTGTTGAAGTGAGTATCACAACTATACCAAAAATGGTACTGGAAATTAGCCGTAAGGCATCAGAACTGAGGAAAAAGCAATTTCTAACTCAGAAAACAATGGAAAAACGTTTAGTGTGAGCCAAAAATACCAACCCTGGACTCTTAACGACAAGAAGGTGATTTTCAGCGTTGCAACACATTTATTTGTGCAGGGATACAAATCAAGTGTTGTTAGACGAAGTGAATTTGAAACTCTGCTGTCAGATCATATCCAACAGACTTCAAATCACCCTTCTAAACAGATGTTTTGTGGTTTTTTCATAACAAAGGGCACTGGAAGCTTAGTTCCTTTTAAAGGCATGATGAATTATGTCAAATACATAGAAATATTACGTTTTAGAATTGTTCAATCGATGGAACATTTCAACATTATTTGGCTTCTTGTCATAACTCGATATTGGTCCAGACTTTTATGGAATAAATAAAATAAAAGTGTTTAATTGGCCCAGTAATTTATCAGACCTAAATCGTATTGAGAATTTACTACATATTCTCAAGAACTGTTCATTCAAGATGAGTTTCTTGACAATAGAACAATTAATAAAAAGTGCTATACAAGTGTGATTCCACGATGACGAAGTTAAAAACATGTGTGCTGCACTAGTGGAGTCAATACCAAAACGAGTTGAAGAGGTCATTTCTGCTACAAGAGAACATACTTCGTACTAATATAGATATTTTTCTGTCTACTTAAGGTATGTAATGATTTAAAGCTAGGGCTTTTGAAAAAAATCGTTTTTTATCATTTGTCCCAATTAATTCGAACAGTATAGTAGAACTTTAAATCGATTTTAAACTTTACATCAGAAATTCATTTTTAACAATGCTTGATAAAACTTAGTTAGCAAAGTCCATAACCTCTATTTCAGTTTTGATCCCGATCCTACGGTAAGGCACACTTTCTGGACTTTAGTGGTGGGCGGATTTTTCACGTATTTTACAGTGAACATCAATCAAGTTCAGATTCAACGCCTTCTGACAGTCAAGAGCCTTAAGGAGTCACAAACGTTAGTTTGTATTTTTTTTAAATTTGAATTTTTATAATGATTGAGATGGAACCGTAATTATGGAATCAAAATATGTTATTATGAATGTGAATATATTTAAAATTATAGTTTAGGTTACTGTCTATCATAATATTTTGATCCATCGAGAGTGTGCATAACAATAGTTGTGACTGTAACTATATTGAAAAAGAACTCTTTTGAGATCCAAAGAAAACAGAACGAAACAAAAGAAATAAAGAAATGCATGTTACGAATACCATTATAGCTCTAAAACCGTTAATGTGTGTAGATTACCTAGCTAATCTGCAGATTAATTGATTTACTCCATTAGCGCGGAATTAAGAGTTTTTCGCATTTTAACGAGATAACCTTCACATTAACTGTTTCTGTATCATAATAAGTTCAAAAGTTTTGTGTTTCTCATTTCCCTGTGGGAATTTCGATTGAACGTTGACTCATCCCACAATCATTTATCCTAAACATCTAGAAGCAGAGTATCAGAGACACTAAATGTGTATTCCATAAAAGAATTAATTTATAATAAATTCCCTTGAATTAATTTATAATAAATATAATTACGACGACCATAGTATCTTCTTGAAGCAAAAGAAATGTTAAAAGTTCCAATATTACAAAGTATACAGACACATACCGATATAGTAAACATGTTTCGTAAACTCATTTTTTAATTGTTATAACATGTTAAACCGTTTGATTCTTTGCATTAGAGTTTTCAATTGATTGATGATTGATTCTATCAACTAATTTGTTGTTTGCTTGATTGTATTAGCACGGTTCTTTAGAAATTGAAAAACTAGTAAAGCACATAATGTCAGTTTCCTCTTAAATTTATATATAATAATATTTTATACCGTTTGATTCTTAATATTGTAGTTTTTTAATTGATTGATAATTAATTCTCTCAGCTAATGTTTTGGTTGTTCGTTTGTGTTAACTTGATTCTTTAGATCTCAAAGAATAAACAACAGTTAATTTAAGCTTACAGAAACATTGCTATTGTTTCACCAAAGATCTTATTTTCACTTTACGAGCATCTAGTAGGTAATGTGCAGATTATCTAATTAATTCGCAGATTATACCTAGGTAATTTGAGAAAGAAAACAGTTTTCATCTCTTTAACGGATTCCCCTAGTTAGTGTGTGCAGATTAACTGATTTGTGCACTTAAGAGAAACATATATTTCATTCAAAGTTCATTAAATGTGCTGTTCCAGTTATAACGCAGATAAAATGTGTAATGTCAATTCTAGAGTTGAATATCTAACAATTTTTAATGTTTCTCAGTGGCCAAACTAAGAATTACTTAAATTTGATTACTACTAACATTTGTTTGAATAAAAGTAACGAAGTCTATGGAAATGGATTGTTTTGTTTAATATACCTTTTCTTACATGATGTTTAACCACGTTAAATGCAAAAGCTTTACTTGCCAGAACATAGGTCAACTTTCCCCAAAAAGATGAATTCAACCGTTTTATGTTCTATTCCCTTTTTGAATTGACATTAAAGATTTAATTACTTTTTTTCAAAGAGTTTATATTTTCTTCCGGGCTTCAAGGGTACCAGGACATGCTCGAAATAGTAAAATACCCAAAATAAGACTTTTTGTTTTTGGGACAAATAGCTTTAAAAATTTGTAATAAAGCTTAGAATTTTTTTGATCTTTTTAAAAAAATTTTTAAAACATTCGAGAAAATACAAAATTTTTTAAATAAAAATTTTTTTTTCTTTTGTTTTTTTAATTTGGGTTTGGGCGGGGATCCCCTAGTAAAATGCTTATGTTTAGGTACCATTTTTTAAAAAAAGCATCACTTAAATATGTGTTAAATATTTTTTTCACATATATAAAACAATACATAAAATATAGGGAACCGATTTTTTAGTAAAATATCAAGGGGGGTTAAAACTTTTAAAAAATTTTGAAACTTTGTAAATGAAAATTTTTATTTCCGCCCCCCCTTTTCACACATAAAACTATATCTTAAAAAGCTATGTACTATACTTCAACTAAAAAAAAAATATATATACACAGGTATCCTGTATAGAAGTATAAAAAAATTTGGGATCATATAGTGAAATAGGTTTGTTTTTAAAGTGTACCTAAAAACAAACTTAAGCTTCGGGGAAAATGTGAAAAATCTAAACATTTGTAAGCGTTTGTTTATATTTTTGTCAATTAATTTTTCATATTTTAAGGTTATTTTATCAACGAACTTATAAGTGTTATACATTTTTAGATTCAGAAAAATATGCACTATTTTTTAATACTAAATTGAAAAATCGATTTTTTGAATGTGTATGATGTTCTGGCTCTCTTAAAATCAAGACAATGGGTTAAATTCATGACAATCACGTGAGATGAAAGTTGAGTTCAAAGCTGATATCATACTTCTACTTGCTGTCATACATGTATAATCCAGACACAATTTCAGACTTGATAATGGATTAAATTCATGTGACGTCACAGTCACATGATAACTGCAATCACGTATTTTCAACCAATTAGTTCTTAAATTCATGCCATATCATAATCACATGATTACTGCAATCCCGTGTTTCTAGATCATCAATTCAGGTGATTCATTGTTGCCAACTTTTGCTTTTCGCAGGTATTTTATTTTAAGAACCTATACAGGGAAACAAAATGCACTTGATTTAAAATTTATTTAAAAATACAAGTACAACATAGTTTTTTTTTTTTTAAATTTTGAAGAACTTTTTGAAGAAATTTAATGCTTGAACATCTTTAACCCAATCATTAAATTTGAAGTTTTGTCTAAATTTTATAAGTAGGACAACAAATACAAATCTAATGTCAGTTTTGAATTCAATGGAAAACACGTGATTACACATTCATCATGTGCCCGTCATGAATTTAGCTCATTTGATAAAGTTGTCGAAGTACTCAGATTCTTCAAGAAAGGTTTTTCAAAATGAAAGAAAAATTATATTACATGTGGGGTTCTTTTTAATCAGAGAGCTTTTATTAACCTATGAACGTTATTGTTGTTAACAAATGCGTACTTTTTTTAAAAGAAAACTTCTGTAAAAAAGCAAATGTTGGCAACAGTTAATCGCATGAACTGATTGGCTGGAAACACGTGAAGGGATTTACATATCACTAGGATGTCATATGCCTTTAATCCCTTCAATGGGTAGATGAATGAGTACCAAGCTTGTGTTTAGGAACTAAACACTAGGGGTTTCAAGTCAGACTGAATACCGGAATATCTGGTCATGCACCTCAGTACCGAAGATTACGAAAACTGAGTTTGACACAGTAGGCCTTGTCCTTCATGGGCTGTTGCGTCACAGAGTTTAGTTTATTGTGTCATATGAGTCTATACCATAGCTAAAAGTTGATTAATTTAAGTATTGCATACATTTCAAAATTTCTAATCATGTGATTAAAATAAAGGAGTTCATCACTCTTAGTCCGCTTATTGCTTCTAAAGTTGCAAAACAAATTCTCTAACCTAACTCATATTCAGACTTAATAAATGACTCCAATGATGATAGGAAATTTGGGGAATTTTTTTTTTTATAAATCGTCAATTATATATTTGCATTCATAATAATTCTTTTCAGTTTTATTTTTTGAGCAATCATTGGAATTTTTTTAATCTAACTTTCATTTTTTGCTTTTCTTTTCTTTTCAGAGCAGTATTTTGTTGTTTATTTATTCAAACTGCTTTGGTTATCTTATTATGTTTTGCTGGGATCGTGATTTATGCCAATTTGTCTGCTTGTGATCCTGTATTAAGATCTGAAGAAACAAATGTTCATAAAGCTGATCAGGTAACCTTTATTAAAGTATTTATTCCCTTTTAAGGAAAATGAGCAATGATCCTTATTCTCCTAAAACTATCTCAATGAAATAGAAAGCATTGAAAGCTTAATTTTAAACAACCTGAAGTATGTACAAAATCTTCTAGACCAGTGGTCTGAAGATCAGTTAGTACTAAGTCGCACAAGAAACATTTCAATTTTATTTACTGCGGTGTGCTTCGCTCGGTTTTATGTGACTTTTTACAGAAATCCCTTTATATTCCATGTTAAATCGCTTTATGTTCATTTTTTTTTGTGTAGCTGTATTTTATTTTGAAGACATGTTTAAATAAAATAAAATTAAAACCATTAAATCAAAACAATCTAAAATATAAGCAATTAACAATCCCCCCCTCAGCTGGCATGGTAAAATTATCAAACATATTGACCAGTCCGAGGAGATAAAAAGGATGGAAAGCATTGTTATAGACCATGAAAATTGATGCATTACAGCACTAAATTATACCAATCATTTCAGCAGCAAAGTCAATAATTTCATCTAAGACACAACAACAAATGGACCCTTTACATTTATTGGGGGAAAAACACACTTACAGTAGAACGTCATTTATCCGAATCGATTGGGACCGGGCATCGTTCGGATACGCGATTGTTCGGATAACCGAAAATCGAATGCGATCCATGCAATATATGAAACCGAACACTATATAAATATTTAAAATCATCACATGCGGGAAAGGTGCTTGAAGAAAAAGCAAAATAGGTGCAAAATGTCGCAATTTTACCTTTATTGTGGAAAATAATCACTTATTTTTCGCTGTACCATTGTACACCTTCGTTTTTTCACTGCAAGGTCTCTGATTCTCTTGAGCGGCAGTAGTTGAGTAGCCAGCACTCTGATTGTTGTTCGTACCACTTCATAGCTGTCTCTAATGCAGAAAACGTGTCAACATTATATGGACCCTTGCTACTTTCGTTGTTGTTGTCCTCGTCTTCATCCGTTTCATCGTCACAGGATCGAATTCTTCTTGCACGGAGTCACAATCTCGTCATTATTTAGATTAGAAATCCACAGTCTTATGCATCGCATGCTATCCAGGTTTCTACATCTTCTTCATCGCATTCTTGAAATCCTGGAATCGATTGGACAAAGTGCGCCATCTCCTCCCTGTGGTCGTCATTGAAGCTTTTTTCGCCTTCTAAATCTTACCACAGCTTATTCCATGCATTTTTCAGCCTGTGTCTTTCGAGCGAGTTCCAGGCTTCGGCTAACATGTAGCAGGCTTTCTTCATATTGAGCTTTTCAGCAAAAGCAACAATACTTTCTTCGTCGTTTTCTGCCAAAAGTAATCTGCACAAAAACTTTTTTCTATAAATTCTCTTGAGGTTCGCAATGACACCTTAATACATTGGTTGCACCAGCGCAGTGACGTTTGATGGAAGATACATCACGCTGAAGTCGTCATCAATTGCATTGAGAACTTAGACAGGGGGCTTTAACGAGGACCAGTAAAACTTTGCCTGTTTTCTCTTCACTTTCACGAAGTTTCTTGACGTTTAGAATGAAGTATTTAGAGTAAAATTCAGAAAATAGGACAGAGTTCATCCACGCACTCTTTTGCGCCTTGCAAAGAGTAAGAAGGCATGGAACAGTTTTGAAGCAGCGAGGTTTCTTAGATTTGCCAATCACAAGCAATGGTAAAGTGTATGTTCTACTAGCGTTCGCACAAACCATTGCTGTAACATGTTCCTTGCTGACTTTAAAACCTGGTGCTATGGACTCCCGTTTTGAAGCCATTGAATTTCTTGGAAGAGCCTTCCAATTTACTTCAGTCTCTTCTACGTTGTAAACGTCATCTCTGCAGTAAACTTCTTTGTCCACATGCTACAAAACTGTTTCCTTAAACTTATGATCAGAATTCTTATCGACAGACAATGATTCGCTTTCAATCTGCAGTTCCCGTATCCCGAGGTACGATTTTAAGTTCTTTAATCAACCAGTGCTAGCTTTGAAATCAGCCGAAACGCGTAATTTCTCGTTAAGTTTCAGAGCTTTTTCGCACAACAGAGGTCCTATTTTGGGTCCCTTTTGCTCCTTCTTTGGGAAAACCACAAGTAGAGTGCACGATCAAGAACAACATTAATTGTGCTTCCCTAGTGGTTTTCCTTTCCTTCGAGCCAACTTCTGAGTCAAGTTTTGATACAAAATTTAAAATGGTTTCTCGGCTTTTTTTATGTCAGAAATTGTTGACTTTCCAACATTAAAAAACTGTGCTGGAGACACTCCACTTATCTCCTTCGCGAGATGGTTCAATGTTTCAAATTTTGTCTCTATATTCAAAACGTTGCGCTTCCGTTTTGAATTCGAAGCCATAGCAGTTCACAACTCAACAAAAGAACACGTACACCCCCTCACTTGGAAACGCTGGTCCAGATATTAGACGCTCCGGGTAATAAACGTTCGGATAAACGACGTTCTACTGTAATCGACTGTTCAGGAACCTAGATGGCTTCCATAACTGATGGGAAATCCTATCATTTAGTGAAAATGATCGATGCAGCCAATTATATGCAGCCAAGAATTTTATTAAAAGGAATTTAACAAACAATGTTTATGTATCATAGAAATATCAACTACGTTTTACAACATATTAATCGAATTCTTGATCATTTTCGAGTCTCGCTTAAATATGAGGTTTCATCTCAAACAAAATGTCAGTGTGGTTGAGAAATCCTTTCAAAAATACACTGCTGGCCACACAAAATGCAACACCAAAAAGGACCAGAGACATTACAGCAAAATTTATTTGGTAAATAATATGTTCTACAAAGATCAAAGGATTAAAATTAGACTCTTGCGACGTGTGGATGATGACAAAATAAGTAGTTTGTGTAACCGCCATTGTTGACCATAATTACTGCCACACGCTTCGGTATAGAATAAAAAGGCTTTAGATGTGTGTGTGTATCCCTGGAGTACAGCAGTCTATGCGGCTTCCATATATTGCCGAAATGTACCTGGCTGTAACAATGTGTGGTGTATCCTGGGCCAATCATTGTACAAGTATCAACCACACGTTTTCGATTGGCGATGGATCGGAAGAACAAGAAGGCCAAGGAAGAAACTCAGTCTGATGGATAAAGAAGAACTCTTGAACATTGCGTGCCACTTGTGGTCGCGCATTATCCTGTTGGAATATGGTTGATGGCAAGCGCTGATAGTATGAGAGAACCATGGGCTCCAACATCTCAGAGATGTAGCGCTGGCTGTTCATGTACCGGCAATGCGTTCTAGAGGGGTGCGGCACTGAAATCCAATACCATCCCAAACCATGATATCGATGGCCGGGCCAGTGTGCCGATGCATAACACAACAGTTCAGCAGCCTCTCACCACGGTGTCTCCAAACTCGAATCTGACCACCGTGAAATTGGTCAGTAAACACAATATCGTTCCATTTCGTTGTCCATGTCCGTCGTTCATCGCACCTTTGGCGGCACAAGCATTTGTAGTTTCCAGTCAAGGGTAAAGGAAGCAATGGACGCCTTGCGTGCATTCCACTCTGCTACAAATGGCGTCGAATGGTACGAGTGGACACTGAATGATGCGTAACAGATTGAATCTTTTGTACTATAGTTCGTGATGTGGCTGCGTGATCCATCATTGCCATGCGCACAATTCACCTGTCTTTACACGCAATGATACAACGAGGTGGGTGTGATCAGCCTTGTCGGGTCGTCGTTTCCTCCTGCATCCAGGGATGACTAATCCGCATCACAGTTGCTTGGTTTCGTTCAAAAACTTTGACAGATTTCTCTGAAGGATAATCCACAATCCCTATAGCATACTATTCTTCCTTGGTAGAATTGGTTAGGTGGGTAGGTTTAGACCAGAAACTTGCTGAAAAGACGCTCGATGTCTCCCTTGAAGCATTGGTAAACAGCTTACGCCACAAAAAAAAAACAATTGCCGTACTTCAAATCGGCAATCTGTTCTCCCTTATATAGCGCTTGCGGTTAGCGCTACGATCGCCCGTGTTGTGCGTCTGCGTTTTAATGCTAACGATTTGCATATTCATCGCCTAAAGCGCATTATGGAAATTTTACATAGTTTCATTGCTTTCTTCAGGGTGTTGCATTTTGTATGGCCAGTAGTGTATTTGCTTGCAATTTCAACAAAAAGCATTTTTCATCAATGAATTTTGTACGTAAATTTTTTAACACTCTTAATTGAATCACATGTCCGATTTTCTACATCTTGGACTTTTCAGATCTTACCTTACTTCGTGATGACATCATTGACAAGGTTTCCTGGTTTACCTGGTTTATTTGTGGCAGGAGTGTTCAGCGCTTCTTTGAGCTCTGTGTCTTCCGCTATCAACTCATTGACTGCCGTTACGGTTGAAGACTTTTTACATCCATTATATTTTCACAAATTGTCCGAAAAATGGATCACAATTTTCACAAAAATTACTGGTAAGAATAATGGTTTTTTCATTATCAGTAATGAGTTAAAATATTTATATATATAAAAGGGCTGAATTCAGGAAAATATAAAGACTAAATTTCGTATTTTGGAATACAATGAAAGTCGTTCTATGCACTGTCTTTTAAAAATATTCTTAATTGTCATTGAATCTAAACAACATTAATTGAATTATTAATAGGTTTAAGGGAACTATATTATGATTTTAGTTAAAAAAAAACAATTTTTTTGATAAATGAAAACGATTTTTGCAGAAGCAGATTCAAAATGGTCTAAATAAACTTAATTCTATTTCATTGAATCCAGTTACTAAATATATAGTTTCATATATCTATTTTTTAAAGAAAAACCATTAAATTATTTTTTCACAAATGATATTTTATGTACTGTGTTTAATGCATTGTTGAAGTGCATAAACAATTTCTAAAATTTATTTTTAAGCCTTTATCAATGAGTTTCCTTTGTATTTTTCCATTAATTAGTTCTGCAACATAAATCATCCAATAATTCTTATTAGAGAAACATGTTAGCTTTAATATTAATAAGGGCGTAAGCAATGTTGAAAACAAAACATTTTTATCGTTATATTTGTTCTGTACATAATAGTTTTTGCCCACAAAGTATTTATTTCTGTAATGCTTATGGGAACGTCTTAAAAGACTTTCTGAGGCCCTGGGCCCCTGTGAAAATGTATAGATCCCTTCTGCAACACTACTAAGTAGACAGTATAAACCTACGCCAGGGGCACTCAACCTTTTTTCTGCCGGGCCACATACATATGTTAGCTTCTTCACGCGGGCCGCATGCATATGTTAGTTACTTCATGCGGGCCGCATACATATGATGGCTATTTCACGCGGGCCACAACATGAGGATTTAATGCTTCAAGACCAAGATAACATAGAAACTTTAATATGTAGAAAATTGATCAGAATATTAAAACTCCTATTTTGCTTTTTTTTAATTATTATTATATATATATTATTTTTGTCTCTAAATTTTTCTAATTGGAAGTCTTTATAAGAATCACTTCTTCACAATTCCTGCATCAGTAAACGGCCTCCATATAATTACCAATAATATAACAATTTTCAAAAGGTACTTTTGTTACCGCTGTGACATTATCTCTGACAAAACACTTTGTTGCTGCTGTAAAAATTATTCAAAAAAGCCTACTTATTATCTCTTGAAAGAGATATTCGAGGAAAAGTGTCACTGAACACAATTCCTGTTTATTGTTATTTTTTAAATACAACACTTTTGTGACAAATCAAACAATTACTGATCCACGCTTGTTTTTCACTACAAAATAATCAGCTTCCTAAACGTCTTAAAACATCCTATTTTCTTCGAAAATTTTTCACTTGCAAGATATGAAAGATATTAAAAATTTAGTTAAACTCATAAAATGGTCGCTACTCCACTGTGTGTTTTCTATTATCACTTATCACTTCTATTATCACATCAATTCGCATCCATGCGACATCGACAGCCAAAAGCAAAATTGATATATTTGATTTCTTAACAAAGAATTTCCCTTCAAATTTTCACAAATAAATGAATTTAAACATTTCAATGGGTCATTTGAGCCACATGCGGCCCGCGGGCCGCAGGTTGAGTATCGCTGGTTTACGCTGTCAAATACCTGTACAGATGGTAACGCATAACAAGCAAATGGGCATGACACAAATCTATTATCACAAAATTATTTGGATCATGATCTTACTGAGGCTGTGCGGAGAATGAGACGAGCCCCTTTCTCTTAGGACGAGGACATAGTCAAGCCTTAAAACGTCCCTGCTTTTGTGTGGGGGTATAATATAATATAATTTATTTTGATCTTTGTAATTTTTAATGCTTTTTGCCTTGAAAATTTCCGTTGTAAATAAAATAAAAAAAATATGTGTCCTCAAATAAGTTCCACAATTACAAACCTTAAATTTTTTTCAGCAGATAGAAGAAGCATTTTGCAGAAAAAGTATTTTGAATTTCGACGAATCGTTTGTGGAATTCTTATACTTTTCTATTTACGAATCGAGTGGATTTTAATCCCTCTTTATATTGTGCTAATACCATGTTGATAGGTATTGGATAGGTATTACGTTTCTAAATCTTTCACACTAATCCCCAAAATTAGAATTGTCGTTGTCAGACAAGCATAAACTTTTTATTTACAAATACATTATATATTTCTGTAATCTCTTGAAAGGAAATATATAAGAGAATATTTTTTATATATGAAATCTTTTTTTAATGCTTTCAGCCCTTTCATATGGCATCCTCTGCATTTTTCTTACGTTTATCGTTGATCAAGGAGGAGGAATATTAACATTTGTCATAATGTTATTCAATGTAACTGGAGGTCCAACACTGGGACTTTTTTGCCTGGGGATGCTGCTCAAAAAGACCACGTCTAAAGTAGGATTATTTTCAATTATCCTTATACAATTTTTTTTTTAATTTGAAGAGTATTTTTTTCATTCAGATTCGAAACTTATTATTCTATATATCTTATTGGAGCGGAATTTTGAAGAATTGAAGTGCCAACATCTGCCGAAACTTAGAAATTATTTCAATTTCATATCAAAATATATTCTTCCCATAAAGGGCGGTGAATTTTTTTCAAAGAAAGTTCCATTAGGTTATCTGTTTTTTTAATACCATATTTAAAAAATATCATTCACATTTATACAGGACATTATACGGATGCTGCCAAATTCAACCGACAAATTCAGAGGGTTGATAGTAGGTAGTACGGGGATAACAAATTGCCATAGAAACCACTTTTAGTCGGGAGTAATTCGTAAAAACAGTTTGAAGAGTGTTACGTCGAGTAGAATGAAAAGGGGTAAGAAAAACTTTTATTAGACTTACAGCATGTTTACGATCTGAACAATGGATCCAGCTCGAAGTCAGGAATGCAACGGCGAAGGATTATCACAGGAAATGTTCGAAATTGAGGCCGCGTAGGTCACAGCACTGCCGACATCGACGGACGAAGGATTGTCGGATGTGTTCGAACCAATCCGGTGTGTTGGCGATGTCAGCTGCAAGCGAAGACGATCCGTGCCAGTGAGATCCTCCACTGCCGCCACCAGCTTCTCAAACACAAGTGATTTCAGGTGGCTGCATAAGCAGAAATCCAAATGATTGAGGTCCGGGGATCTTGGTGGCCAAGCAATACATCCTTTTCCCAGGATATGTAGCATGGAGGTATTTACGCATCGTAATTGGAAGTTGTGCTGGTGCACCCTCCATTGATTTCTGCATGAACCACACGCTCTGATGCACAGTGGTCGGTACTCTTCGCAGTAGCTCCGGGAGAAGTGGACAATTTGCATACATGAAGGTTTCTTCAACCCTACCACAGCTCTCCAAATTCTCGAATTTGCTTGACGCTCCCCTGGTCTGGCTTATCGTCCTCCCGACGCTTCTATTATCGCAATTTTCCCCGATTAAATATGGTTTGCAACCCCATGCACTGGCGTAGCTAGTTCTGAGTGGAACCCCGTATCAAAACTCCTTCGGGGCCCTTTTTTAGAAAGGAAAGGCCTGTTAGGGATATTGCAGTTACACATGTTGGGGTCCCTGTAGCTTGGGGGGCCCGTATCATTGATACGGCGGTAGCTACGCCCCTGATACCATTGTAACGAACTCTAGACCCCTTCTAAAACTCTAGGTGGCAACGCGGACTCATCCGAAGCACTGCGCATGCAGGAGTGCCAAGCCAGAGGCAGTCGGTGTTTACCTCTCGACGAGAGCGGTTGATTCTGTGGGCTCAGCCAGTGAGCGCAGTGTGGAAATTGGGAGTGTGACCACCTCGACGAGAGAGGCGAAGATTTTGTGTGCTCCATCCGTGAGCGTGTAGAGCTTTTGAAAGTGTGTGATTTCCTCTCGACAAGAGAGATTATATTTTTAGCTCCATCAGAGAGCGTAAGGAATTATTTCTCTACAAATGTCAACGCTCGGAATATTAATAATTTTTCTTAAAACGTGTATATAATGTAAATTATTTAATATCTGTGAATTGTCCTCTGTGCATGAAAATAAAACTTTAAAATACCAAACAAGAATCATCACTTATATGCTTAGGACGTTACACCATGTTCTGTAATGATTGGTCATCCCCATGCTGTCTTCTATCACCACTCTGAATTTTTCGGTCGAGTTCGGGAACATCATGTATATCAAAAAGTATAATATTTGTAAAATCCTTATAACTATGCATTCTTATTTCGATAATCCTTTAATTTAAATCATAAAATAGTTTTAAAAAAGGAAGCTTAGTTACTGGGGGAATTACTCAGTATTCCGGTATATGGGTTCAAATATTATTTACCAACCCTTTCTTTCTGATTAATAATCTAAGCTCCAGTTACCTTTAAATTTGTAAATACTTATCATTCTTATTTACAAAGATTTAAACTGGATTATAATTATATTTGTGGTTCTGTTAGAGACTCGGACTTACACTCAATTGAATTCAAACATACCTTCGAGTAATTTTTAAGCCACTGTAACAAGTATATTGTGTGTAGTCGAATGAGCTTATTTTGAAATAAAACCTTAAAAAATATAAAATTACTTGTTTTGCTTTTTATAAACCTTTTAAAAATTATTTAACACATTGTATAGTTTAGTTTTTAAAAAAATTGATTACATAAAGAATAATTCATGTTTAGAAGTTGGCAAACTGTATTAAATAATCTATTAACTATTACAATTTTAAACTTCTTTTAAGCCAATAATAATGATACTACTTTTTGTCTAGTTGGGATAGAAATTACGAAAATTATTAAAGAAACCCCGTTTTTTTTGCCATTGTAAACACTAATAGTTAAGCGTGAATATGATAAAGTAGCAGATTTTAAATATAATTGGTAGTTGAAAGGTTAGAATTTATGCTACTAATATAAAACCATTCTTGGACTGTAAACGAGGTAATTTCGTAATTTAAAACTGTATCAGATGACAGAACAAATTCTAGCTAATACCTCCGCATGCAACTTTCCCATCACACCTTTTCAAAACTTTGAAGCCCAACTGAATTTAAAATCCAATGATTTCACCTCAAACCCCTTGAATATCTCAATGTTCTATGTTCATGCCTGTTTGAGCCATCCCCAAAATAGAAATGCTCTTTTCGTGCGTTCATAATATAAGCAAGTTCATAATTCTACTAACAATAAGTATTAATCATTTACCTAACATTAAGGAACGGGAACCAAATGAGGAACAATTTTCAAGGTAATAAATAGCATGTTTTCCCAGAATTTATATATGGTGACACTTTGCTAGCTTATATAAAAACAGCAAAACATTTTATTATGCTCTAAATCTCTATTTGTAGCAATCCTTTTTCTTAAGCATAAATATTTTTCATATTTTGCCTTCTATGCTGTGATGGTAATGAATTTCCTCCTTTAAAATGCTAAAATGAATGTGTTAAAATGGAGTGCAGGATGCAGGTTGGCAACTTTGATGAATTTTTTTGGTATTTGTGTTTAAGGTATCGCGCGACTACGTTCGGAACCGGGGTTTTACTAAAGCGTATAAGTGGATAATATTTATGATATTTAGTGTCACTTAGATTAGAAAATGTATATCAAATTGTTCTAAGAATATTATTACAATAAAAAATTATGTAAGTACAATATTTTGACAAAAATGAACGTAGGAACCCATTTTCAAAATGTTCTCCTTTTGTGACAAATGCTTCTATTATAATAATATTTTGCCTGTACAGAGGCTCAACTAGAATTTTTGAAATAAATAACTTAGAAGTGGGTTTATCCATGTTTTACGACAACAGAGGGGAGAAATTTTAGAAAAAACACCGATAATTATTTCAATGGGTTGTAACTCTGAAAATAATGTGAATTTTTCAAAAATCATAGTTGAGCCTCTGTACAGAGGTCTGAGCTATACACAGGCAAAATATTATTATAATAGAAGCATTTTTCACAAAAGGAGAACATTTTGAAGAAAGGTTATTCTAATTTAATTTTTTTGCCAAAATATTGTATTTAAATAAATTTTTTTGTCAAAATGTCCTTAAAAGAATTTTATACATGTATTCTAATCTAAGTGACACTAAATATCTCAAAAATTATCCATATATACGCTTTTTTAAAATCATGGTTCCGAACGTAGTCGGATATCTTAAACATACAAACTATCTTTTGATTAACCAAATAAACTTGATATTAAAAGATTAATCAAAAATGGGAAGAAATTCTGGAATAAAGCCATTCTTGAACAGAAAAATTGTCAAAGTTGACGTGATCCTCTTATACTCTATTTTAACCTCAAATTAAATTTTCGGCCCACGTGAATTTTCTTAGTTCAGAAACATTACATTATAAATTTATTTCTGTATTATAACCGTTTAAGCATATTATACTCTCGGAAAAGTACCTTAAGTTTTGATTCAGATATTTGACATTAAGATTTAAATATTTGACTTTTTTTTTAATTCGTAGGGAGTAATGATTGGATATATCTCCAGTATATGCTTTTCTTTAACTATTGGAACAATGGGCATGGCGAAAGTTCAGAAGCCACTGAGTTCTCATCTATCTACGGATGCGTGTCCTGGAAATAATTTCAGCCTCATTTCAAATTACTCAACTCCTGGGTATTTGGATCAAACTACTTACGAAAACTGGAATATCTCATCCCAGACTTTTACTCAAAAACACGAAGAAGAGTAAGTCAAATGTGAACTGGACAAAAGTCCTTTTATAGTTGAAAATAGAAATCTTTTGTACAAATTGTTTGGCGAAGGGATTGCTTTAAATTAAAAAACAAGGTTTGGGATATTAATTATGTAAAAATATACATCAACATGTGGAAACTACACATGCAAATAAAATATATACTATGCCATTAAAGTGAATTAAAATTTTAACAAAAAGTAAAGCAATATATTCTGTATGTCAGACGACCGAATTCATTTTCCTTGGTCTGATACGAATGGCCCCCCTCTACAAGTATGTTTCCGTCATAAGGTTTGGTGACAACAGTGAATAATTTTCGCTAAGCCCTTTATTTTATACACAAGTTTTAAGCGGAAAAACAGTTGAACCTCAAAAAATGCGAAGGAGAAGGCAAAATTGCAAGTGAATAGTTCTCCAAATAAACGTAACAACCTCACAATTTGTAAAATTCTTTTACTAATTTGCCTATATATTTCCGTTCTTTCCTGAATTGCTCTAATTATATATAAAATACTGATACATCAATAAATTGATAAAATATTACTTAATTTTGAATGAGTTTTAATTTAATCCGATATGAATTACAAGAGAAAAGTATCACTATTACTCCACATTTTGAAAAATAAGTTATGGATGAAAAAAGACGTTTGATAAGGGGTCAGTTACAACTGATTGGTAATTGAAACAAAGATCCTTGGTGGCTAATTATACTCATTGAAAACAACAGATTGGCCAGCCCTGTTGTGATTTTCTTATATACTTGTGCCTAAGTTTATTTGCTAAAATTTGATATAGAAAATTATTTAAATAATGGATTTCTTTCGTAATTTTATTTCATACAACACCATACACTTTAGATATAAAACAGAAGGGAGCGACAATTTTGATTATTTCTCACTGGAAGAATTTAGCTTGGAAAAATCTTATACACAAATTTGGAAGTTTGTACATTTATTTGTAACTTATACAAATCTACGCCGTTGATCATAGGGTTCCAAAATTTTGCACGGAATTTCACTAGTGTTTCAAAGGAACCGTAAGCATGCATGCCACCAAAACATTCTTCAAATTTATTTTTAATGAACTTTTTGACCCCCTTTTCGTAAATAAAAGTTTGTGTGTGTATGTGAGAAGTCGCCAAATGCCGTAATATGTAGCCAATAGTGGAAAACTTTTCCCGATCATGTTAAGAAAATGATTTGGAGTCTTATATTTTGATTTGGCTGCGTTTATGAACGATTTGTACGGAAATCGACTCCAAAGGGGAAGAGAGGTTTTATAAATAAAAATTCCCGTTTTTGAAATCTTGGGCAAAAACACTTGAAATTTGACAAGCATGTTTCTTTTGTTGAGTAATCATTTGTTATGAATGGGTTTTGCGGAAATTGACATCCAACGTGGTTGTGATGGTGTAAAAGACAAACACATTCCGTTTTAGAAATTCAAGTTCCTTCTTTTTAAATCAAGAGGGAAGGGCTATAAAAAAATGTTTCGAAACACACTTCAAAGCTTAACCAGTTAACTGTGGCACCCTCGTTTAAGAGTACACACCGTTTTGTGTCTCCAGAATCCGAGCCATGGCGACTCTATATTCGTCAACCGCAGAGTAAGTTGCGCTGGTAAGATATTGGATGGAAAAAATGAGTTTATTTTATAAACTTGAAAATTGCATTACTAATATTTACTTATTTGGTTAACATAAGCATATATTACATACATATTAAACTAAAAACGCAATAAATTAAATTATATATTATACATATAAAATAAGAATTTAAATTCCTGCTGTGGAGTGATATTCAGCGAAATAGGGTATACACAGTGGAACTTTGGAAATCGAACACCAGTCACCTGATTCCTTCCTGATCTTACGTTTGTAGCAATGCGAACACCTTCGCGTAGGATACGTCAATTGGACACGTCGCAAAAGTGTCTTCAATAAATTTGAGCAAAAAGTTGATACGCAATAATGTTCCATTATTTTTTTTATATAATATGAATGTGTAATGACTTCACACAGCTGTGGGATAAACTACTTATTTCTCAGTAAGAAAATCATCAAAAAAAAAGAATATTCTATCACAATTAATTAGCAAAAGGTTCCACACAGATTTCGAGTCTCTTTCGCTGCAATGTTTCAAATCTCTCGCATAAAATAATGTCCCAAATTGACACTCTAGAGGAAAGTCCTTTACATAGGATATGTAAAAAGGGTTCACTCTCGGTAATTCCATACCGAGTCTGGGTGAGTTCACTGGCTCCAAATCCACCGTCTAGTTGCTCCTTCGGAATTTCCACGGTTCCAAAATCCGCCTTACTTCGCGGACTAAGGTACAGCTATATCACAAATCTTTAGCGGGAGGGGCCTCCAAATCGGTTCCCTCACGTAAAGTTTCTCCGGTTCAGAATCCGCCCTAATTCGCGGATTCAGTATCGCTTTCCTATCGTTGATCGGGACTCAGACCGTTCCTGGATCTCCCCAGTTCGGAATTCGCCGTACTTCGCAGACTTACTATCGTTTTTCCTATCGCTAAAGGGACGTCCAAACGCCTCCCTCAAAATTCAGTTCTTTTTGGACTCTCTCCCTCTCCTTATATCCCTCCTCACTCACCATCTCTCGCTTAATCATCTTTCTGTCATATCTTGTTCTTCTGCTGCCCCTGTCGGTCTCAGCCCATTTGATCTCTTGCCCATTGAGTGCCAATGGCTCTGTGCAGTTTGTAAGATTTTCAGACGCGCTGTCGTCACCGAATCGTGGGAAAACGAAAACACAATGTTACGGCGTCTCTTTTTGACGGTCGGGACAGCCTGGGAAAGAGGTTCCAAATCTTTGACCACCCAGTTACGAAATTCTTTCCCAGCAATTAGGGAAATGTCTGGAATTTTCCCAACTTCTGTCGGCAAGGGGTCTACTAGCAATTAGGGGAAGAGACCGGCTTCGTCACAAATGCATTAAGATACATAATGACTAAGAAATGGAGGAATATCTTTTTGTAGTACTTTTTGTGTCGTTTTCTTGTTGTGGAGTATGCTATGATAATTCCATCGCTCATATTCATTCCACCCACTTTTTTATTATAATAAATCACTAGCTCCGGTTTCTTTGTTATTATTTTTCTTTTCTCTCTTTCTATTATGTTGTCATTATGTACAGTACTTACTAAATAAACCTCCCTTTTATCTCTTTCGATGTCATTAACATAATTTTATTTTTAAACCTAACAACGCATTCGCTTTTTCTAACAGGGGTTTGTATCACTTCTGAAGGAGCGCCAATCCTATTCTTCCGAATGGTTCCAACCACGTCCGTCTTATGCATGCATAATTTTTCCATCAATGGAATGGTAGTATACCAATTGTCTATAAACACAGTCTGTATCCACGATCTAAAAGATCGCTACATAACTGTAGCACAATACATGCAGAAATGTTAAATTCCAGATAACGCTGGTCATAATCAGTATCTTTTCGGGTATAAATGAAATAATTCCACATATATCCCGACTCACTCTTGCATAAAACAAAAAAATCGATTTCAAAACGACTTCTTTTTGACGGGACATATTGTTTCCACGATAACTATCCTTTCCACATTATAAGTGATTCGTCGATACAAATATCCATTTGCGGAATATATAATGCCTGACGCTTTTTTACTATATTGTCTAAAACCGTTTTGATTTTGGTCACTTTTGTTCTTGGCCTTGTCTCATCGCGAAGTTGGTCATCTTCAAAGTGAAGGAATTTACACAATAATAAAGATCGACCAGCTGATTTCGCTTTAGAAAAAAACGGCGTACGAATAGATGTTTGAAAAGTACATTTGAAGAGTGGGCTTCTTTACGATTTCCTGCAAGATCAAGAGCGCGATAAAGCATCTAATTTCATTCTTATTAGTCGGATACCATTTCGTCAACCTTGACCGTGGCTTTGGATTAGGATGGCTTTGTAAAAATTGCTCAGCATATAAATTTATTTGCGTTACTATAATACTAATAAGCTCGCCACATCTAGAAATTTTTCCATATAATACAAACAGTTATTTCTGCAACATCTTGGTTCTATTTCTTGCTGGCCAGGATTCGCAGAAAATTGAAAAAGTTTTCTGTTACCTCCTGTGGTATTCCAGGTAGTATTTGTATCCGGATTTTCATTCTCAATTTCGCAGTCCTCGGAGTCAGATATGCTGTGATCAGATTAAGTGTCATCGCTGTCTTCATTGCTGACGTCTTCAGAAGACGATGAAAGTAGTCGTAAACGTCTTCACTTCATTGTAGGTGAAACAATGTCGCCGTCGCTACTATAGTTGCTCATTTTGGGGATAAAATAAACTAAAAACAAGTAATATGAAAAAAAATTTAAGTCAATTCCTACTTAGATCAATAAAGAAAAATTTTATTTCAGCTACTTTTTATTAAATAGTTACAATTAATATAAATATGTATGTACATATGACAGAATCACAACATTAAAGTATCCGACTACCTTCGGAACCATGATTTTAAAAAAGCACATAAATGTATAATTTTCATGATATTTAGTGTCACTTAGATTAGAATACATGTATAAAATTGTTTTAGGACATTATGACAAAAAATTATTTAAATACAATATTTTGGCAAAATAACTTAGAATAATTTTTTTTTTCCAAATGTTCTCCTTTTGTAAAAATGCTTCTATTGTATTAATATTTTGCCTGTATAGCTCAGACCTCTGTACAGACGCCCCAACTATGATTTTTAAAAAATTTTAAATTATTTTCAGAGTTACAACCATTTGAAATAATTATCGGCGTATTTTCTTAAAATTTCTCCTTCTGTTTTCGTAAAAAAAAGGATAAACCGATTTCCCGGGGTTATGCATTTCAAAATTCTAGTTGAGCCTCTGTACGGGTCCAGGCTGAATACGGGCAAAATATTAAAATAGAAGCATTTCACAAAAGAACTTTTGGGAAAAAGGTTATTCTAAGTTAATTTTGCCAAAATATGTATTTAATAAATTTTGCATATGTCCTAAAACAATTTTATCCTTATTCTCAAATGACATAAATATCATCAATTTTATCCATTTACAGGGTTTTAAAATCACGGCCCCAACGTGTCGGATACCTTAAATATTAATTAATTTTTATTAATTATCATTAAAGTTCGTATTGTTATCCAAAACAATCGTGTATATAAATTTCAGTTCAACTGAATACTTTAACACGTGAGAAAAAACCTTTTGAAATTTTGACACAAGTCACCAAAAATGATGCAAACGTGGTTGTATTTGAAATTCTTTGAATAATTAGTTTTAATCAATTAATTTTTATTAATTATTACTATATTATATTGTATTGTCACCCAAAATAATCCTGTATATAAAATTTCAGCTCAATTGAGCGCTTTAAAATGTATTTTATTAACGATTAAAAATTCCACCAAGATAAATAAATAAATAGAGATTGTGAGCTAATAGTAGGAGAGAGAGAGAGAATTGAATAAAAAAACAGTAATTTACAGAACTTTTCTGGACAACTTTATAATATTTACGCACTTGAAATTTTTACGTTGCACTGTACTTTCTTGATAAGAACCGCTAACACTTGGTAAGATCAGGTTTTTGGGGTTTGATACAGTAAGATGAAGATCAAGATCACCGAAAAAAGTTGCTGCACTGCTCACGAGTTTGCTTTCAGGAAGTCGCCGAGTTTTATGGATGTATAGTAATTAAAAAATGCGATATAACCCTTATATACTTTCGAAAATGTGGCAAACTCGGGAATTTGGTATTTCATTGCCTTCTGATTGGTTTGTATAAAGTTTTAGAGTGTTGAAGTTGGCCTGTAGGCTTACTCGTGGGTGTGGATTTTGGTGGTATCAGTGTGGGGAGTAAAACGCATGCTTTTGGCTAATAACAATAATGAGGGACACTTACGGTTCCTCCAGCTGTTGGTCACTTAATCTATGTACGGTTCTATAAAGTAATTTAGCTCGGTCACGGGTACATGAGCCCCACGGTAAATCCAACCGTAAGCTTTTATGGATATCTTTGAATTTTAGTGACCATCGAAATTCCCGGACTGAGAGACCTAATCAACACTGATTTATTTCCTTCCTTACTGACCAAATGTTTTATACCTGTCTTGACTCTAAGGAAATTTTGGAGTACGTGCTGTAGGGTTGATCACAGTCCTCTTACCAGAAAGCGTCCTTGCCTTTCTTAACCCAATAAAACAACTGTTATTTAGGAAGCACGGTATTGGGGCATTACTCTAATGTCAGAAAATGGTTCTAACATCAAACAATTGACATTTACACCACTCGATAGCTAGATAACTTCGGGCCAACAGCTATCAATCGGCTTAGCGCCTGGTAGGCGTCACGAATTTCTCCCATGACTTACCATACCTGAAGGAATCCTAATATAAATCAACATTTTAACTTTTTGCCTTTGCCCCTTTTAGGTTAACATCTAAAAAACGTTATCATCGCACATAAATAAATTCATTATGCGAACTGGTAAGTGGTTTCAACCGGTGCGTGCGGGGTCGAATGAGTTCATCTCAAACTGTTTATATTTTATATTTGTTTGTTTTATTCCGGCATAGACCTCAAAATATTCTAAACATCTTGAAATTTGAGAATATGTTTTGTTTTTCTCAAAGATTGCAATTTAAATAGCCAATGGTTACTGCTTTATACGCATGACGATTATACTCGTCAATACGCAAAATCGTGTCGCTCCTCCAGGACGAGTATACTCGTCAATCACAGTTAACTGGTTAACGTTATGACTTAGATAACAATAACTTAAAAAACATAGTCATGCATTCTCGTGAAATACCCGATGAAACTAGTAGGTAACGACTAATATATTATAAAACTGAAAAATGATTGAAATAACGCTCACTGAAGAAATTGAGATTTTTTTTACTTATCGCGATCGAATTCGTTCATAAGCAATTAGGAATCAAGGATGTCATAATCTCTTCTACACCATCTACTAATAAGTAATTGAACACCTTGAATAGTTTAAGGGAAACGGATGCTTATTCACTGTGGTTGTGATTTCTTTCTGTTGAAATTTTAACATTCTTAAATGTTTGGTCAGATATCACATTTCACAAGGGGGAGGAATGTGAAGTTTCACTGTCTTTTCCCTTTCCGTACTATTTCCATTCCAAAAAAAATTTGTGATAAATAGAAGGAATTGTTTTGCTAATTTTTTAAAATTTTATTTTAAAATTAAATTTGTTTAAATTATAGATATGTATTTCCATTGTTGAAACTGTCATACATGTGGTATGCTGGAGTGGGGTTTTTTACCTGCTTTGTGGTAGGCTTATCTGCCAGTGCGATATGCGGTACGTATAAACTCCTCTTGTTTCACAAACATTTGATATTTTTTATTGAATAGGGGATAATACGTACTTCTTAATTGTTTTCAAAACTCATTTTTAAGCAACAATTTTTAGTTGGATTATATTTATTTTTAATGTCAAATGTCTCCACACAGCCCTCTAATATAGCATTGAAAATTTCCATTCTTTTAAAAAATAATTTTATTTTGTCGAAACCAAAATCATATGGATCGACCACCGTAAAAAGACATTTTTGGCTTAACCCCCCTTTTTTTACGTATTATTTGACTTTTCTACAACCTCATTATCCGTAAGCATGTGGAAACATATCAATTTGAAAAGTTTCCCACTTTTCTTTTAATTGGTCGCTAAAATATAAATACAACTGTAAAAATCCCCAAAAATTTCATACTTCCGTTTTTTTTTTTTTTTTTTTGCGTTTTTTGCTTTTTTTAGTGACCCTATCGTTAAAGCTTGCCACCGAATTTCAGATCTGTTAAAATTTTTTTTAAAGATATTTGAAGTTTTATGTGAGCTGGGGTTTTTGGTTTCTTTTTAAAGCATTTTCCTCTTAAATTAAATTTAAATTTAAAAAATGTTTTGAGCCGTCAATTCTTTTAGTGGGGAATGCTTATTAATTCCAATTTTCATTACAAAAAATCATTTCTGTTGAGTATGTTTTGATTTTTTTTAGTTCTCATAATTACTTAATTAAGATTAATTTCAGGGCCCAAATTTTTTGCTTTAAAAATAGTTTATGTAACTTAAAAGCTTTATCGTTAATTTTTCGGTGAGAAAATGCCATGAAAGTGTTCTCGGGTTTGATGTGAAAAACAATATTTCGAAGAGATGGAATACTACTGAAAATGATGTATCTAAAATCAGTTTCAGCTGATCGAATTAGTCTTCCGAATACAAAGTATTCTGAACTCAAATGTTGCAGATATAACTAATTTTTCCCCTTGATGTACCAAACTACATGATACAAAAGATATTGAGTACTATACTTTGTTTTTTTAAAGTCTCAACAAGAGCTAAAATTTCCCTAAATTCCCCCTTTTAAAGCTAAAAATTTTTTTTTTATGAACAAACCTGGCGATTTTTATGTTTGTCCATTATTATTTTTAAATAAATACGTTTTCAAAATTTTTGTGAAAATTTGGTAAAGATTAAGAGGAATTAACTGTCGTCATATAAAATGCTATCAATATTTAAAAAAATATTTTTTTGAATAAAAATATATTTCGGTAAAAATATAATTCGGTCATATTTAATTTAGTGTTTTTTTAGAACACATTTTGGAAAATAACATATTAAAAAATTTGAGCCTTACGGGCTTATAGTTTTGTTTTATCCCTTTTACAAACTTTGAATACGTTTTTCAGACTTTCAATTTTGAAGGTAGAAGTGTTTTCTAATCCCCAAAGGGTTTTTTTTTTGTTCAATAAGGCCGAAATTTTTTTTTATACTCCCCCCGCGCGTAAGTTCTATAACAGTTAGTATGGAGTTAGAGCTGAGATCTCTAGTTATTTTTAAAAAAAAACTTAAGGGGGCACTTCAGAAAAACGAATTAAAAAAACGATTTTCAATTTTTATTGAAAACTAAAATACCATTCATTTTTTTTTCTAAAGTTTTAAATTTTTTTTCTCTAGCTGAATTAAAATATTTTTTAAAATTTTTTAAAAGTTGTTTTCATTTGGCAAACCTAAAAAATCTGACGCCACGCCCCCTTTTAAATCAAAACAAAAGACACATGCTACTTTTTAGCCCTTTTTAAAAAAGTTTAAATTAATAAAAATTTATTTTTTATCAGCAGCTTATTCAGGAAAAAAGTGAAGTGAATAGTTTACTGTTTATTTACTTTTGGGAACCGCATCTATATTTTTATCTCATTAAATACAACGAATTTCTTTTTCTTGAAATAGTGTTTCCATCAAAAAAAATGGTAAAAAGTTTAAAAAAGTTTTTAAAATTGGGTTAAAAAATGTTTAAAAAAAGAAAGTTTGGAAAAATATACAAAACCCCCAAATTTCGATGAATTAAACGTTGCATAACAGTCGACGATTTCAACAAAAATAATTCAGCTTTAAAAAACAAATTAGGTAAGTTTAATAAAAAGAGTATGCTTTTTTTTTCATTTGAATGTTTCTTGAAATCTAACATTTACCCTTTTTTGTGCTTTGAAAAAACATTAATAACATAAATAAATATAAAAAAACCAAGGTATTCACATAAATTTGGCTACAAAATTGTTAATATGTTTGGACTTTTTTGGTCTTATTCAAACATTTCTTTAAAACCAGGTTTACTAAAACAGTAGTTAATCAAAAAGATACAAAAAATTATATGAAGTGAACAATAGACTTTCATATGGTATGAGGTCTATTAAAAGAAGGTTTCAAAAAATTTTTAGTCATAATTTGTCACTTCCCTAAAGTTTTTTCGATTCCATGCATACATTTAAAAAGCGACAAAAAAGTAACAAATTGTCAGGGTTTAGCTGCCCCAAAAATATCATTTAATAATGGATGCCAAAATTACCTGTGGCTTCGATGGTACCTGGCAAAAAGGGAGCCATACTTATATAAATGGATTTGTTCCCCACAGTTGGTTTGGACACTGGGAAAGTTGTTGATCTGAAATTTTCGGGAAATTATGAAATTTTAAAGCAATGTACTTCGAGAGTGTTGGCAATTTAAATTTTAAATAGTAGGGAATAGGGGTTGAAGGGGTTTACTTTTTTTATTTTTGTATCTTCCATGCCCAGACATTACAAAATTTTCATATACACAATATTTGGACTCTATGGGGACTCTAAAGCTTTAAAACAGTTTTAGAATCTAAACCCCAAAATATGTCAATATTGAAAAAATTTGAATTGTTGGTCATGTGTGTGTGTTTGGGGAAAAAGATGGGGACATGACTTAAAACGTTAAAATCAAAATTAAAAAACAAAAAACGAGGACAAAAAAAACTCAGAATGCCCGACAGATGCAGAAATATTCTAACTTTTATTTAAAACCCAAAAAACATAAATAACTTAAAGTGATTAAAAAATTTTAAAAATCGAATATTTTATAAGAGTTTGGAAAAACTTAAAAAAATCTTAATTTTTTAAAATTGTCAAACAATGGCTGGTCAAACTGACTTTTTACTTACAGAATCAGCTTAATAATATAATCTAAATGTAAAACATAAATTATTTTTACTGTAACTGTCTCCAAAATATTTTTTTTGAAACAGGGTACTGTGTAGTCCTAATTAAAAATTCCCTTTCATACATCAAATAAATAAATTAGACCATTTTTAACAGCTTTAAAAATGTTCATATCTTAGGTGAATAAATTTGATAAAACTTTCAATAGCTCAAAGGTAACTTAATTATGGTTTGGTGAATTAATTGATTAACTTAACTAATATAGTAAATTAACTTCTCTAATTTTTTTTCCAATATGAAATCCAAATTCTTTGCAGAATAGATAAAGAATAATTTCATACTAATATTCCATTGAAATCTCATCAATAGTTCCGGAAGAATTAGGAAAAAACCATTCAGGAGCCATACAGAACAGTTCTTTTGTGCAAGGGATTCATTTAATGTTTTCCTATTACCGCAACATCCGGCGTATAACGCTCACCTATACTTTCCAGCTGTGTTTTTTTAATTTTAAAAAATTCGCCGTATAATGAGCACCCCCATTTTTAATTAGAAACTTTAATTCCACGTATGTAAACGATCTTATGTTTTGAACTTATTTATTCGAGGTATTATACCAGGCTTTTGAAAAAATAAAGTACTTCTAGAATTATAGCCTTTTAAATTTATAAGATGTGTGTCATCCCTTTTAAATAAACAGTATTTCGATGTATGTAGAAGTCTGATTTTTCATATGCTCATATCTTCTCTTTCATTTTTTAAAACGATCATTTTTATACCCGGCGTATAACACGCACGTGTTGTTTTTAAAAATAGTATTCAATTCTTCTAAATCTCTTCTAATTTATTTTTAGTCGGATTAATACAGAAAAAATATGCGCGAGAATTTGTTTTGACGAGTGATCAAAAACTATGACAGCATTTGGCAATGCCTTTTGGCTTAGCGAAATTGGTATACCTAATAAGTGTATAATACACATTAGTACGTCTTAAGAAATAAATATTATTGATTCATCAAAATAAAAAAAATTTTGGTTATGTGTAAATTAAAAAATTAAGAATAGTTTATAAAGTTAAATTTTGAGGAATAGCTCTAAAAATATCAATAACAATTCTACAGCTATAAGTAACATTTAAGGCAATAAATTCCAAAGTGTGCTTAAAAAACTAATCAGGATCGGTATTTACAAAAACAATTTTGATATGCGAAAAATGAAAGAATCTTAAATAACAAGTAATTAGCGAAGTTTTGAGAGTTAAGGTATCCGACTACGTTCGGAACCGTGATTTTAAAAAAGCGCATAAATGGATAATTTTCATGATATTTAATATCACTTAGATAAGAATACATGTATAAAATTGTTTTAAGGACATTTTGACAAAAAAAAATTATTTAAATACAATATTTCGGCAAAAATTAACTTAGAATAATCTTTTTTCAAAATGTTCTCTTTTGTAAAAAATTACTTCTATTATAATAATATTTTTTGCCTGTATATAGCTCAGACCTCTGTACAGAGGCTCAACTATGATTTTTGAAAAATTCACATTATTTTCAGAGTTACAACCATTGAAATAATTATCGGTGTTTTTTCTTAAAATTTTTTCCCTCTGTTGTCGTAAGACATGGAAAAAACCCCCAAACTTCTAAGTTATATATTTCAAAATTCCCAGTTGAGCCTCTGTACAGAGGTCTGAGCTATATACAGGCAAAATATTATTATATAATAGAAGCATTTTTTACAAAAGGAGAATATTTTGAAAATGGGTCATTCTTTCATTTTTGTCAAAATATTGTACTTAAATAATTTTTTTATTGTAATATTGTTCTTAAAACGATTTTATATGCATTTTCTAATCTAAGTGAAACTAAATATCATAGATATTATCCATTTATACGCTTTTGCAAAATCACGGTTCCGAACGTAGTCGATACCTTAAGGATATTAATAGCAATTAATATATAATTTACGCACCATTTAATCTTTTAAAAGTGTTGAAAATGGAAGTCTTTAAACAATTCAAACGTCTTTGAATATTCCAATTCGTAACGTTTCAATTTTAATAAAGTTTTCATACATTGCAACAAAAGCCGTATAATAGCTACATTTGCAGATGGAAAGAAGAATTTTAAGTAGCAGAGTAAGGGAGTTAAAGGAAAAATTGGGTAAAACACAATCAAATTCCTGTTTTCTTTCCTACGTTTTTTATTTAATTCAATTTCTACAAAAAAAAATCAAATTTTGGAATCGAATAAAGAAATTTCAGGTTTCAGATAACAATAAAATTTTATCTTATTTATTAATTTTACGTTTATAAACAGGAAAGAAGGAGTATGTGAATTCGGCACTCTTAAGTCCAGTAACAAGATTTTGGATTGCTGAAAAAGATCATATACCAGAAGTAAGATGATTACTTATTATACATTTTTTTTAAATTAGTTATTGTTTTTTTAATTAAAGAATGAGAAGATTAAGGATTTGTAATTTTTTTAAAGAAAAGAATAAATTCCATACCTTATTCAGAAGATAATGACAAGCAATCAACACAAAATTCTTTTAAGCTGTAATAACCATCTTCAGCTTGTTACTTTTCAGATAATTTACAGCAAATATCCAACATAATTTAAACAGTCTATTAAATCAACAAACCGAATTCTTATCAAAACATCTATCTGTTGTTATAAAATTTTACT
>BMAV01022165.1:152422-214665 GCA_019973955.1 Trichonephila inaurata madagascariensis | reverse complement strand
CGATCACAAACCGCTGCATCTGGCTACATGATTGCAGAGGGGGGGTGGGTTTTCCAGATCTCTATTTGAGTCGGCGGTAAAAGAACTTTTTGGGTTAAAATGGGGGCACGGGGTTTTGGGATACTAGTTGATTACAATTAAGTTTAAAAGCGTTAGTTTTAACCAAAGAATTGAGCTGGTTTGGTTAAAAGGATGCTAGAGGGAATTATTACATATATATAGCTAAACATCACGAAATACCTATAAAAGTGGGTGGATAATGGCTAATATTTATATATTTTATAAATATTTTCGCTCTAAATATTTGTAATCAACAACAGCGTTGAAACAACTCACGCTGATCAGACAAATCAGTAGGTAAATGTTTTAGAACCGCCGAGAGAAGTTAATGATATCACCAAGTTCCATAATCTTCACGCGAAAATTATGTCGCCAATTTTTACAATTTTCCCCACATTTCAAGCAATTTTTGTGCATCAAATTTATTAACACGTAACAGAAACATAAAAAAATATTTACTAACCCTTCCAATTAAGAATCTCCATACAGCCCATGAGGGTCAAGGCCTACTTTGCCCATCTCAGTGAGTGAGTGAGTGAATATTAGTGTCGCACTGTTTAGCTACACGGGGGCTTTTGGCGACAAACCTCATTTTAAACCATGGCCGGACGAGACGACACCAGAGCTGGCACCCCTCACCTAACAAATTAAAACCCACCCAAACGGAACGTTTGAGATCTCGAAGATTTAAAGTGACCCCCTAAGGGGGGTTTTTGGGGGTACTGGCTCGAACTCATGACATGTGCCTGCCGATCTGATATTTTAATACGGGGCTCCCCGCAGCCCCGTGCCCATCTCAGTATTCGTGACCTTGAGCGCTGAGGCGCACAACCAGATGTTCTGGTCAGGAGACCAGTTTGACGCGAAACCCCCATGAGCTGTTGCACCACTGAGTTTAGTTCCCAAGCAAATATGTTTAAGAAAATAAATATGAACAACACAAACGGACAAGTATTATAAATTTTTCAAAGACAAAAAATAAATCAAAGCATTAAAGATGGAGTAAACAAAAATATCAATATTAATTTCCTAACTTAGACACAAGGTTTGTAAATGATATTTTCAGCGACCTTCAACTAAATATAAAACGAAAATATCCGAAACTAAGAAAATTGTCGAGAAACTGAAACCCTCCTCACAAAGCAGGAAATAAAAAAAATAATTCGTAAATGTTTGTTGTGATTGGAATTGAAAATAAATAGAGAACTAAAACTGGTTGGCAGATCCAATCCGGCCGATGAAACAGAAGACGGGAAGCATTAAGTTGAAGGAAGCTCAGTTTTCACATACCAATCAACTATTTTGAAGCTGAAAGGCATTTTGTTACCACAACAATATATCTATATATCCCTTTTTCCGGAATCTCTCACTTAGATAAGATGGTTAGAAAGTTGCATTAATTCCTTTCTACAAGCGGGTATAGGATTGCAAAACAAGACAAATATATTTTTTTATGTAAGGATCTAAACTGCATGTACTCTAAATAGTCATTTAGGATGTAAACTGCGAAATAATTCACTACAATGAAAAGCCAACGGGAATAATCCAACATTAGGAAACAAGCATTTGAACACAAATCTACAAAAAATAGATTCACAAAACACGAAGAGATTAAGGTATCCGACTACGTTCAGAGAACCGTGAATTTAAAAAAGCGCATAAATGGATAATTTTCATGATATTAAATGTCACTTAGATTAGAATCGTGTATAAAATTGTTTTAAGGGTATTTTGACAAAAAAATTTATTTAAATAAAAAAACGGCAAAAAAAGAACTTGGGAAAAACCTTTTTTTAAAATGTTCTCCTTTTGTGAAAAATGCTTCTATTAAGATAATATTTTGCCTGTATATAGCTCAGACCTCTGTACAGAGGCGCAACTACGATTTTTGAAAAATTCACATTATTTTCAGATTTACAACCCATTGAAATAATTATCGGCGTTTTGTTCTTAAAATTTCTCCCCTCTGTTGTCGTAAAACATGGATAAATCCACTTCTAAGTAATATATTTCAAAAATACTAGTTGAGCCTCTGTACAAAGGTCTGAGCTATATACAGGCAAAATATTATTTTAATAGAAGCATTTTTCGCAAAAGGAGGATATTTTGTAAATGGGTCATTCTATGTTCATTTTTTGTCAAAATATTGTACATAAATAATTTTTTATTGTGATAATATTCTTAAAACAATTTTATATACATTTTCTAATCTAAGTGACACTAAATATCATAAATGTTATCCATTTACACGCTTTTGAAAAATCACGGTTCCGAACGTAGTCGGATACCTTAAGGCAAACCCCGGTCCGCGGACCAAATGGTACCGGGCCGCACAAGAAACTTTAAATTATTTACTGTGGTATATTTTTCTTGGATTTGAGCTACTTTTTTATGAAAATCACTTTGTATTCCTTGTTAAATCCCTTTATATTCATTTTTTGGTGCAGCTATATTTTATTCTAATGTCACGATTAAATACAATTGAATTAAAATTATTAAATCAAAACATTCTAAAATATAAACAATCAACGTTTTCACCTCAGCGGGCCGCGGTAAAATTAACAAACGTTGACCGTTCTGCGGCGATAAAAAGGTTGTTGAACACTGCCTTAAGGCACGTCCTTAGGAGCCCATGTTAAATTGCGTAAGTTTATGTACCTTTTTCTCAGAAACTACTTACTTCTCATGGATAAATTTTACAGTAGGTTATGTGTACTATGAATAACACTTTAACCAATGGTTTTGTCTTTTTGTAAAAAATTAAATCAATTATAAATTTTTTAAAAATTGTTCACTTTTTCCCCTAAAATTTAGTTTAAAAAAGTCATATCTGAAAAGGTTTGCTAGATATATCTAATTCCCTCCGTTAAAATGTGTAAACATATTAAAAGTATGATCAATGAAAACTTAAGGATTACATGATAAGTAGCTTTTGAGAAAAAGGCAAATAAAGTGAAAAATATTACATTTTGAGAAAAAATCGGCTTTAAAATAAAAATTTGTAATTTTATGATCGTTTACTTTTTTAGTACTTTTCAGAAGCCTTTTAACTCTCTGCTCTAACAAGACTCTTTAAGTTTTTTTTTCATTATTTTTAACAATTTTAACTTTTTGAGGGGGGGATTTCAAGATGTTCTCGTTGAGCTACACGAATTCTACGTGCATCTAGTTTTTTGAAGCATGGCACACAGTTATAACTTGGTTCAGTATCACAATGTTTTAAGATCATTAATTTTCTTACATGACTCATATTGAACTGTGCAATAGCCATATCTACCCCAAATTTTAGAGTTTTTAATTCCACTAATGTAGATCTTGGAATCACTGACCATATGGTTCACACACACAGTGATTACAACTACTCATTCATTAACTATTCAACTACTATTTCCATGGTACTCATTTGGGTTCTGAGTCTTTCCATGTAAACATTTTCTTAATAACATTCCTCTAGATCTCTAAAAATTGGCTTCATTTAATTCATTATCGTATATAGCACGTGTGTATGTGTTTTATAATCATAGTGCATTTCGTTACATTCAGCTTCTGTCTTTTGAAACTTGGAGTAGGTATTTATACCCGCGAAACACAGTCCATGTGTTGAGGGATGTCGTTTGAAGACAGAAGAGGAAAATAAACAGTCCAAACAGAAGTTTTCATGCTGTGTAGATTAATGATAATATTTTTAATAGGCATACTATGTCTTTGAATTTTTGATATTAAAATGTCGGTGAGTCAGATACGACCACTTAGGCATTCTCCATCACTTAACTTTGTTTCCCCTGTTTCGATTTTAAGATACAAAAGACGTGTACCCATACACGTTTGGATAAGTCCGATTCAGTCAAATTTTTCCACTTGAGCATCATATGGATTCGCGCTCATCACAAACTTATGCAAGAGGAAACACAGATGCTCCTAGCAGAGCTCATTTGATGCGCGTCAAAATGTAGCTTTATTTAAAAAATAAATAATAATACTTCTAATTATCATATTTCCTCATATCATACATCATTTTTAAAATAAATATTTGAACTCTTAGAAAATATAAAAAAAGTTAAAATCGATAATTTTTCGAAAATTCATGTGCAGGACCCCCTTAATAGCGATTACAACATGTTTTATTTCTCAATAGCTATTTTTCAGCCGAAAATGAAATATAATTTGCTATTTAAAAATTTGTTTAGCAAAAGGTATTTTAATAATACTTTATTGCCAGCGTTACATATGAGGGGTTCTTAATACTAATTAATAAATAACTTTTCACACATCGAAGTCATACTAAAATAATGGTTCAGAAGATTAAGTGGTATGTGGTAAAAAACGTTACTTCGTCAAGTACCCTTCATCTCAAAAATCGTCAAATCAAAAGCCATCACTGAATGCAACGATACGTAGCTAGTAGGTTAAATTCATTTGACATCTTAGTCACCTATTAAGTAGTATTCTTAGTCACCACGTGTTTCTAGTCAACCAGTTCAAAAACTCAGGTGACGTCATAGTCCCACAATAAATGCAATCATGTTTTTCCAACTAATCAGTTCATGCTCTTCGTTGTTGCCAACTTTTACACTTTTCAGAAACTTTCTCTTATTTGACAACAATAATTACGCACATGCATAAAATAAGATTTTTTTTAAAAAAAATTTCCAAGTCTTTATAATGAAGTTTTTTCATAACACTTGAACATCTTTACCCAATTATGAAATTTGAAATTTTATCTAAGTTTTACAAATAAAGCAATAAATATAATATGAGTTTTGAATTCAATGGAGAACACGTGTTTGTCTTTATCACGTGACCGTCAGGAATTGAGCACGTAGGGGAAAACCGTTCCCACGCATGTTCAAACATAATGAGAAGATGATAAACTTTGACGACATTTTTTGACTTGGTGACAATTTTTTATTCGTAAAAATTGTGGTCGACGATAAAATACGTAAATACTAAAATACATGCAAATTTGACAAATTTATAGCTGGTATTTTCATACATTTGATTCATCAACGAAACAAATTCATCGTAGAAAATTTACGAAACGGTAAGTCAAGGGCATCAAACTCAAAAGCTAACTTGGGCCAAACAAACAGGATTTAACTACAGTTGGGCCGCAAAAGGAAAAAAAAATATTCATAGAAACGTAAGTTTCGTTGGAATATATATATATATAATACATTATAATAAACTTATATAAAAGAATAAGAAAAATTTAATGTTTATATCCTGACACTTCTCATCTCTTCTCTGATACTATCTTTCCTATTTCGGGAGAAATTTTTTATTCTTAATTCAATTCCTCTCTCTCTACTATTAACTCACACTCTCTATATATTTATTTATCTTGGTAGAATTTTCAAACGTTAATAAAATACATTTTTAAAACGCTAATTTAACTGAAATTTTTGTGCATGAATTATTTTTTAACAAAAATAAGTTAATTATAATTAAAAAAATTTTGATTAAAACAATTATTTAAAAATTATAAATAAAGCCAGGTTGGCATCCTTTTTTGGGGACTTAGGGCCCTTTTTGGGGCTTGAGTCAAAACTTGAAAATGTTTTTTTTTTTTTTTTCACACATTTTAAAGCATTCAATTGAACTAAAATTTTATATATACGGTTGTTTTGGGTGATAATAGGTAATTTAATGATAATTTAAAAAAATTAATTTCCACTTAATGTTTGATTCTGTTAGTATATCTTTTTTAATTAATTTGACTATTTAATAAAAGTAGCTAAAATAAAATTTTCTTTGTTGATCTAAGAGGAATTGACTTAAAATTTTTTTTTTATTACTTTTTATTAATGTGTCGATATACTGGGCGGCCCTATGGCCCCGGGAAAAGTTTTTAACCCCTGCTATAAGCCTCTTTTAATTTATATATTCATCAAGAATATAACCATGTTAATTCATTGAAATTCTTTGCGTTACATGCCGTAATATCCTAACACCTCTCATCCTGTGCTTTTTAAAAAATAAATCCCATCCAATTTTAACTACAAACAAATTTCCTCTCCACTCCTGAATGCGTTCTCTTCCACATATTTTGCTTTAATAGTTAAATTCAGTATTTCATGAAGGATTACTTCCTTTTAGCAACCAATAAATTACAGCCTACCATTTTTCAAATGCCTGCTTTCATCAATAATGAACATAAATTTTAAAAAAATATGTAAAGTAGTGATAAAATTAGTGCATAACGCGCACTGTATTTATTATTGTATTTGTTCTCTATTGATAAATTTTCCAATCAAATTGCAATGAAGTAACACGTAAAAGAGGGCCTACGAACGATTAAGTTTTTTTTTTTTCTGGAAAAATTAACAAATTTTTCTAATTTTTTTTTTGTATCCTATTAATTCCAACCCCTTTGGGGGGCCCGTAATTCTTTTAACAACTATTTGCACTAGTCATGCATTATAGCCAATTTTCCCCACGAAAATGAAAGGGAAGTCTAAATGGGGCTACACGGCATGTAATCATCGACCTATGTTTCATGCCCTGAAGGAACGTCTAATGATCATATGAATTTAGACACTAAAAAATTAATACGAATTTTAAGAGCTATTCGGAAACTCGAATTCTGATACAGACGAATAAAGGGACTAATGCAATATGTTTCTTTTAGAATAAAAGCTCCATCCCCTAAATCTCTAGCGCATGGTTAAGGGAAATTGTTTTTAAAAAATGCTTCTCCTAAACAATGTTTTTCCCAAGATTAGCGGATTTGCAATTGTTAGCCAACCTCCTTACTTTTTTAAAGTCAGAAGTTGCAAAAATTCTCGTTTTGTACATGCAAATACGGTAATTTAAATAAATCATAGGAATGTCTCCTTCATATGCTTTATATATAATTATGAAAATGTATAACTATATTCAAAAAGTATTAAAAATAATGAAGCACCACCGAAAAAAAAATTGAATAACTAGGCAATGAACATTTCATGCATTTTTTTTCAATGGGGCTGCATGTTAGCAACTTAGCTTTTGCAGACACGGCAAGTCCTCTAACGTGATAGCCATTTCATGGTGGCACCATCTAGTGGCGGTTTCATTACCAAATTTGGACACACGCTTAAATTAATTTTTTAATTCAATTTAATGCATAGTTATAATATCATTGATGCCTAAATTTCCCAATTTCAATTCGATCAGTCTTTCTTAAATTAAGACAATTACTTGTAATAAAAAAAATAATTACATTAAAATAAGTTTTGATGGTTCATTGTGATTTTCAGGTTTTGAGAAAAATGTTTTTTAGAAAAACTTATTAAAAATTCATACATGACTGAAGTAGATATTCCAAATATTTTTCATGTGAATGAATTCAGTAAATATAAAACACGCAAGGTCCTTTTTTAAAGAAAAATTCTGCAACAAAATTTAAATATCGACTTCAAACCATCGCATTTTTTTTTCTAACTTTACACTAAGAAGAAATTGAGTTACAGCAATTTTAAAAACCAGCGATCCGATCCAATTCGACCGCATGACATCGAATTTGAAAAACTGGATGTTTTTCAATTTTTTTTCTCTCTCTCTCTTCTTGACTATTTTTTTTTTCAAAAGTTTAATCGTTATTTTATAATTATGAGAAAATCGCTTTTTTTCTTTAAGAAAATATTTTGTGAAAGTATAAGATTAAGAGATAAGTTTACTAATTTTTTTTTTTTAAAAAAAAATTTTAATCTGTGAAAAATGAATTATAGAACATTCAGAAATAAATCTAAATTTAAGAATGATTACACGCTTTCTCTTGCAGTAAAAGTTCCAATCAAAACACAAAAAAATTACGATTAAAATCGCTTGCACATGGCCGATAGAAAATATTACGTTTTTCGGATGGATCCGTAGATATAAACCTTAACTTTAAAAAAAAGTTCCCAAAATTATCGAATTTTATGCGGAAATACACGGTAATCATTTTTATTCTTCAATTTCCCCTTTTTTAGCTCACACTCTCTTTTAATTTTTTTTTTATTTATCTTTGTTTTTAATCGTTAATAAAAAAGATTTTAAAAGCCTCAATTTAGCTGAAATTTATTAATATTATTTTGGGTACAAATAAATAAAATTATAATTAAAAAAATTAATTGATTAAAACTAAAATTTAAAAATTCAAATAAACCCACGTTGGCATCTTTTAGACCCTTTTTTTACGTACAAAACCCCGAGAAAAAAATTTCCCGTTTTAAAAACATTCAGTTGAACTGAAATTTTATATTCTTGGATTGTTTTGATGACAATACGATATCACTTTAATGATAATCAATAAAAATTAATTATCACTTAATGTTGTGATTCTGTCATATGTATATACACATATTTATAGTAATTGTAACTATTTAATAAAAAGCAGCTAAAATAATTTTTTTCTTTGTTGATCTAATTAAGAACTGAGACTTAATTTTTTTTTATATTACTTGTTTTTATTTTCAATTCAAAAGCCAATGCGCACAGATTTTCATTTATTTCATGAAGAAAGCAGTAAGGTATGTTAAAAAACAGAATTAGAAATACCAATTTCAAATATATGTTAGGGTTAATTGTACAATCGAAGTCTTGTCTAAATTTTTACTAATGATACATCAACTTAAATACAATTTAACAAGAATAACGATTAAACTAATTAAATTTTAAGAAATCGCCCATTTTTTATTGAAAGTAGAATCACATATATTTTTTTTTCCTTAAGAAATTCTTTTCGGAGGTAGTTGGCAACCTTAAATGGGAATTAATGTACATAACTGAAAAGCATATTATGAAAATACGCAACGGATAACACAATTCGACACTCAAGTAATGATGGGATTATAGAATCTTGAAACGCCATGGGTTGGAAGTTAAATTAAAGCACAATGCGATATGGAATACACGATTCTTTTCCTGTCAACACAGATAATCCTCGGGATCCGGTCAGTACTATAATGGTCCACAATGAATTGTGAAATGTGAATTACCATTGAAAAGGCACACACACACATCGTATAATCTATTCACTGCAGCCAAAAGAATTCAATAGGGCCACTGGAAACACATAGTGTGTTCGTCTGGCTACTTTCAGGGCGATCCCGGAAAACGTAATCATTCGAAATGTTTGAGGAGAAAATATTTTCATTTTTCTGGTCAAATTAATAACAATTCGATAATGATTTATTCTCGGTTGCATTTCACACTGCAACAATAAAATAAGCCATTAACTGAATATCATAGCATTCAAGGACTCAAGTGATTCAAATGGCCGGCGGGCTTTATATGCAGCTCCGTGCTGGCTCTGAACCTCCCCAATTTAAAATTTCAAGAATGACTGAGATACTATTGAGACATTTCGCCCATTGGCAGTACCAAATTTACTTGGTCATCAAAATAAAATGCACATACAATTTTCGAAATATTCTTTAACCTGAGGCGAAAGGACGATGGAGAATTTAAATGAAGAAAACCTGTTGAATATGTTGATCAGAGGAACAAGTAGTCGGAATAAGTTATCACAGAAGCATTGATAACCCGAGCTAGTACCTAAGTAAGGTCAAGTCTCAAATAGGGCCAAGAGGACACTGATTGGTCGGAGGCGAAGTCATCCAAAAGGGAGTTAAGGGTGGCCCAGACTTTGTACGAGAATTCAAGACAAAAATTGAATTTGGTTAGCATAAAGCCTCACAAATAAAAAATTTTAAAGAACAGCAGATTGTTAACCCAAACAAAAGTTAAAAAGGATCATACATGTACCCTGAGAACGCACCGCAAAATGATGGTTTTTCAGTACCAGATGGGTGTAACTCCAATATATCGTCAATTTTAAATGTACATGTTGAATCGCGAAGTTTACACCTACCTAATAATGAGTGCTTTACTCGCTGATCTGAGTTCTTTATTCATCATAAACAAACGTTTGTTGTTTTAAGTTTGTCTCAAAATTAAGTATATTTCAGAGGTTTAAGTAAGTTAATCTTTTATTAGCATAAATATAATCTGATTTGAAGCAGAAACTAATTCCTACCAAGGTCCTCGAGAAACCTTCTGGGTCATTCTTACGTGATATCAAAATGCCACCTATTTCACCCACAGATAAAGTCGAAAATTCGCACTGCATTATCTCAAAAAGGTTGTTTATATCATTTTTTTAAGTTTATGCTGGAAAGTTTAACTTTTCCTTGCAAAACTCATTCTTTCTCCCTAATATGCCTGGGTAAGGAAAATACTGATGGGCGCGTGTTTTAAATAAAGCCGCCAATGAGAAACCAATTTACAGAAAGTGCGGAGACAGCCTAATTTTGAGCCTCGGTCAGCTGATGAGGACATCTGATGGCCCCCCTTCTCCACCTCCCACATCACACCAACGTATAGATTTTCCTTTTCAGCCTCAAAAAACTTAACATGCACTGGAACCTCTAAGTGGCGGTTCGATCTGTGGCTATTTGCTCGAACGGAATCCTAATTCCAACAAAAACAAACCAAATGTTTGATTAGTACAAAATTCAAACACCGTACATCCGATTGGCAGTTTCTACGCGAAAATTTCCTGAACCTAACGACGAGAGATCATTGAACCTGGTTATATAAGGAACCAAAAAAAAAATCCAGAAAAATAACACGTTTAACTAAGCGTATTTTGTCTTTTAATTATTTTGAAGTAAGCTTCAATAATCGTATCAGATAAAGCAGAAAGCGGAAGAGATATAGAAGTAAAGAAAAAACTATCGAATTAACTGATTCTAATACCTAAGACCTATAGGTAGTAAGAGTTTGAAAATCCAAACGTAACTCCATAATCTCGAGCACAGAGCCAATTACATTCCTAAGCAGCTTAAATGTTTCAAAAAAATCGGATCTTGATATCTGGTTTTGAAGTTCAACGGTACACTAATCAGCTAATCATAAAAAAATCTTTCATTTATTTACCCAGGAGACGTGGAAAGAAAAAAAGCGCGGTCACGTTAAGTTTGAACTACAGAGAATAATGCTTTAAGAATGATATTATTATAATTATTTTCATTTCGGAGTTAAACAAAGCGGAAGACAGGAAATAAAGTAAATCTCTCAATCGTGCCCAATAAAGAAAATATAAATATAACCTTCCCAGGAATAGCATTAGAAAAAAAATCAACCATGTTGTGTGATGCTTGTTGCATAGCACATGTTACATAATTAGTTGACAAATTAATTTATAAAGTATAAAAATCCTTAGAAATAAGGAAGGGAAAAAAAACTAGAATTACATATTGTTACGTATTTGTTCGTTTTTCAAATATAAGGAAAGTAAGTTTAAGTTTTATCATTGCTTCAAAATAGATGTTTTTATGCCTTGAAGAGTTATTTAAAATTCAGTTTTCTCAACATAAGACTTAAATTGCTTCTTTACAAAAGTCACAAGATCTGTCCTAACTTATGCAACTGTTGACTTTACGTGATGAGGAAACTTTGGGAATTTTCGAGAAAAAGATCTTACATTGCATCATTCTTGATGGGATCCAAGTGAATGGATCATTGAGAAGATATAATTTAGAACTCTACAAAATTTACAAACAACCTGACATTGAAATATTTGTCAAATTACAGAGACTTAAATGGGCTAGTCATCTGGATAGAATGAATGAAGATCGATGCTGCAAGAAAATCTTTCTGGCAAATCCCATGGGAAATAGACCTCGGGGCAGACCCCCGTTAAGATGGAATGACTGTGTCAAAAAAGACCTAAATATTTTAAGGGTGAAAAACTGGAAAGCAGTTGCCAAAAGTTGAGATGCCCGGCGAAAACTTCTGGAGAAGGCCAGGCCCCACCCTGGGCTGTCGAGCCATTGAAGAAGTTTTAAGTTTTAATGGTGTAAGTACAAATTCTGGCTACTCTGCGCTAACAATTAGCTTAAAACATATTAAGCTTTAAAAATATATCTAAAAAGACTGATAAGAACACGGTAAAAGATAAAGTTTCATACATATTATTTAAAAAATCCAATTTTAAAAATATAAATAATTAGATTTTGATGGGGTTAGGTAACCCTACCAAATCAGGTAAGCTTAAAACAGATGAATGAAATAATTGTGGTACGATGACTATAAAACAACATGTGACGAACAGTGTAAATGACCTTATATGAAGGACATTCGGAAGGATCTTCACCGAGTAATAGATGACTGAGAATAAACCGAATACGTTCAATGCTAAGAGAGTCAATTGACATCGGCTCTTCATACTGGAATTAAATGTAGAAAAGGTACGCGCAGTCACTAGGCAGGAATAAATCGTTATTTATTCTAACACTATCTAATAACGAGTTATCCAATAGAAAAAAAATACCATACACATAAAAATCTACAATAATGCAGCTTTAAAAATCCTACAAGTATTGAACACAGTAATTCAAATCTGAAATAACAGTTTCTCTTATGGCAAATCAAATGCACAGTCGCTATCGAATGTTTGACTACGTCATGCTGCTTTCCAACATCTCCTTATAAGACTGGTAAGAATCTTCCACAAAACCTTTTAAAGTGTTCTCGTCAAATAACCATCCTAGATCATATAGGATGGATGAGGGTGGAATCCAGGTGGACCCCTTAGATTTAAAATATTCCAGGAGTCTATTGAAGATCGATAATTTTTTTGAATTTAAAATTATATTTAATTTTTACAATTTTTAATTATCAGATAATACCCGTTTAAATATCCACGGATCATAAGATTTGAATAAGAACCTAAAGCAGAATGTCATAATACAAAAAGTACATTTAATAAACCACTTTTTTCGCAATTACCTGTTCGTATTCTTATTTAAATTAATTTTAAGGGATTTTTCGTTCGATTATTAGTACTCGTTTTATGATTATATAGTATACTGTATATTACATAAAAAAATGTAAGAGAAAAAATGTATGAAGAAAATATTTTTTCAAAAGTGGTTGATGTCGGAAAAAGTTTGGGAACCTCTATTCTGCACCCTGCTGGAATTTTCTACATGCATCTATTTTTGTCGCCAAAATTGGAAACCAAATTTGTTGCAGCGGTTACTTCTATTTGCACTCTTTTTTGAAAAAGTATTCCATTTTTGCCTTCGCATATTAATAATATTTCCCACCCCAATACCCTTTCGCGGCAGAGAAGCTAACAAAATCCGAAACTTCTGTAACAATGAATTAAACCTGATCAACTATTTACATATAAACCATTTAAACTAAGTATTACTAATAATTTTAATTAGATTTAACATCACATGTATAAGAAAAACATCGATAAATATTTCGTTAAAGTCTGCCCATCCCCAAAGAAGAAACTGATATACTAGCGCGAAAAATAAAACTTTAATTGCAATACAGTACTTTAATTAAATAAATAGAACGCTTCATCTTGAATTCAAAAATTTTAGGAGGTATTATTCATTAGTTAATCATTAGCGTTATTACCAGAGCTTTGAATGAAAATCGAAAAAATAGTTGAAAAAAGGGCCACCATCAGTAAAGATGATTTATAAAAAATAAGGAACTTTAAAAATTCATTGAAAAAAAATTCTAAATACTTTCCCGTAAAGTCTACTACATAATTTCAACGCCAAATTTCTATATTTAGCTCAGTATAACGTTCAAAATCATTTTTATTTGTCTTTTTCTATGTTCATATAGGCTAACAAGGCATTAGCAGAATTATCGCCAAGAAAACCAAATGAAGCCTAAAACCGAGAAAATAAAACTTTGAAAATAAATTATTAAATAACAAGTAATAAAATTCCTTTAACGTCAACTCCTACTTCGTTAGAAAAACGTACTAGCACCATCTGTTGCAGCTAGTTGTAACTACGACAGAAATAACGCAGAATAAATTGAAAATTGAAAAATAAAATTAAATTAATGAATTAATATTTGAAAAACTGTATTAACATTAAGCGCCATCCACTGCAAGTTTTAAAAAAAAATATTTGAACTTGAATGGATGAATAGGAAATATTCTATTGACGATTGAAAATTCGAATATATATATATATATACTCATGGACAAAAATATTAGCGCACCAAGAATGAGTTGTCAAAATGAAACGAAATTTTACATACGTAATGACTACTTTGATATAAGTAAAAGGTTAAAAAATCAAAAAAAGGGATCATTTATTTCACAGAAAAAGGCAAAAGAACGGAGGATTTAATACCATGTTGAACCCCCTTTATATAGCGCGAATGCACGATGCGATACGATCAAGCATCGAGGGATACAAGTTCTGCATGATACCTTGAGACATTTCATAGTTCATTCAAACTCGTGGGATGCCCAACTCCCCGTCCCAAATGATCCCAGATATGTTCGATTGGAGACAAACCTGGGAATCTGGCAGACCAAGGAAGGGTAATAACAGTGCGGAGACAGTCTTAAGACACCCTTGCCGTGTGATGCCGAGCTTGTCTTGTTGAAAAATGGCTCCTGAGAGCCGCTGCATGAGTGGCAACACATGTGGTTGCAGGATGTCATGCACATACCGCTGAGCTGTTATGGTGCTTTGGATCAATAGCAGGAGTGCACCAACACACCAGCTGTGGGAGTAGTGTGTCGCTTTAAAGAAAGGCAGAATTGAGGCGTTTACCACGGGGTCCCCCACACGAACACGATTGTCATCACTGCCGAGATAGAATCTGCATTCGTCGCTAAAGACGACCTGGTTCCATTCCGCTGCAGTCCAGTTTCCTCGTGCACGGCACCACTCCAAACGGAGGCGTCAATGGGTGGGCGTCAAGGGCAGCACACGTAATGGGCGCCGCGATCCCAAATGTCTTTCAGCCAGGCGCCTTCGTTTGGTTCGAGAAGACACAGGGACCCCTAGTGAAGGTGCTACCTGTGCCTGGATGGCGGCCGATGAAGCAGTTTGCTGTACGCGTGCATTTCTTACGATGTGGCGGTCTTCTCGAAGACTGGTCTGTCGAGGACGTCCTGGGCCTGTTCTTCGTGTAAATGGCATCTCTCGGATCCACTGACCCCAACACCTCCTCACAATACAATCAGAGCGGCCTAATTGATGAGCTACTCGCTTAGATGACCACCCAGCTTCCATCATGCCGATGATTCTCCCCCTCTCAAACTGCGACAGTTGCTCATATTGTCTTCGAAAACGGCGTAATGGCATGTCTACCTCAGCTCTTCCATTGAAAACGATTCAACACACTCAAACAAGCCTTGGTTACCTGTTTTATACTCCACGGAGAACGACGTTAAAACGCCCTCTACCGGCTATACGTAATGCGCATCATGCTGCATTTCTAATCATTTGCATATCTCCCCGACATGTACCTTCATACTAAGTTTCGTTACGATCCTACAATTATTTCTTGGTGCGCTAATTTTTTTGTCCATGAGTATATATATATATATATAGGGAGAAAGTGAACTAATAGTAGGAATTGAAAAATATTATACCATGATAAATTTATAAAAAGTAAATACAGTCCTCGTATTAAATTATTAATTTACCTCGTCATTCCAAAAGATTAATAAAGCGTAAATCTCTCGCACATTAACTAAAACACTCAGTATTTTGGAAGTTCTTTAAGAAATTAAAAACTTAATATCTGATTTTTAAGGATTAAAAAGAATTTTAAAAAATAAAATTGAGCATACCTTAAAAATAAGTACAAAAAAATAGAGCTAAATTTGTATCGGAACGGTAGGCGAAGTTTAACCTAGTCAATCCAGATCCAGCAAGAAAATCAGTGTTAAAAATTTAGAATTTTTTCAGCTGATTTGTCGTCAGAGACGTCCTGTTAAGATAGGTTTGAGAAAAATTTGCCGCTCGAAGAAAATCAAGAAAAATATGAAATAAAATTCATAGAAACTTACAAAATAAGTTTACTAATTTTTTTTTTCGGTCCATGCCACCCAAATAAAATTATGTATGGAGCGTATTTCATGTCTGTTGAAAAAGGGGGATTCGGAGATTGCAGTATTCATTATATATCATTTTTCTACTCAAGGAGCAAACATAAGAAAAAAATACATGGGAAACCAACTGAACTCCAAAAGGGACTCTTCGATTTTACTCGCCGAAGTAACTTAAATTTTTTTGCCCCATAAAAACCCAAAGATTTATTTTTCAAAAGATAAGCTCCAAATCACATTTTTTAGACAATTTTCAAAAAGGATGTCATCTATTTGATATAAAATTGATAAAAGCTAAGTTTTCAATATCAATGAGTAGTTCGTTTCAAAATATGATTTTCGAAGATTTAAGAAGAAAAATTTGTTCAATACAAATTCAGCTTTAATTTTTTTTTCATGGAGTGGAGTGAAAATCTGGCAACAGCTCTATTGACAGCCTTACCATTAGACAGTTGTTCAAGTCTATGACATAATTTATCTTTTGCACCCAAAGTTACTAATCCAATGTTAATGTAAACAAATACAACATTGATAAAAATGGCCACACATTAAATGTTACCGTTTTCAACAAAGTGTTCTTCTGAAATCCGTTTCGTTTGGCAAAGGAAGATACCATGTTGATTAAGTCTAAGGAACTCTGATATTAAAATAAAATAAAAAGTGTGATGGGCTCATCACGTTTTCTACTAAAAACTCCTCTTGGGTTCTTTAGGGTCGAAAAAGGCAAACTCTTTCCAACCAAATCCAGAAGCGCGAAACGTGAATATGCAAATTAAAAACCTTTTAAATAGCAGAAGTTTAACGTAAGCGGATGGCCTATTGGGAAGTGATTATGCTAGTCTGGTTTAAGCGCGTGAACTGAAGGAAGAGAAGAAAGCCGTCATTGAGTGTGCAGCTATCCGTGACAGAACGATCAAGTCAAGGTGGATACAATTCCATGCGAGTTAATCAAAAGATATTTAGGATCCGAGAGGATTACGGTTAAACAAGAAATTAAGGTAGGATAATTCTAGTATCTATTAGTAACTGTGATATAAACAGAGATTAGGAATAGACGGGAAAGTTAAATAGAGTGGATAAGATCGCGCTTATTTAGTAATACGTATTGTGTTTTTTCACCTCAGATCCCCTACATATAAGTTATAATATATAAATATTATCATTGTTAGTGTTTAAGTTAAGATCTTAATAAAGACATTTTAAGATCATGACAACGCATGGTTCTTCATTCACTCCCACACACCTCTAGGTCACGAAGATAACTTAGGAGTAAGGTATCACCCACGGGTGAATACCTCACAAAAGAATATCTCAAAAATTTTCATTTGCGAATCTAACCTACAACCTAATAACTGGCAAGAAAACCTACTTCGGAAAGCACCGGGATATTGATCAAATCTGCTTAAACAGAAAACTAATACATGAGCAATGGAGAAAATGCATTAAATTTTCAGTATTGAAAATACAAGATCAAAGCTAAAGACTGGACTAGAAATAAGTACATTTGGTAATGAATTCAGAATCATTAATGCTATAGCATTCACCTAACAGACTTCACAAAAGGAAACTCCAACACACTAAGAAGATTACACCTCCTCCTGTAAAATGTCATTTGTGTGTGTGCTGCATTTCCAAAAATAAACAGAAAACTCATTAAACCTCGCCCTATGCAGCATTCGTTGTTGACACACTTCATCAACGCGCATTTCTTCTTTTTTTTTCTTCTTCATTTGAGAGAAATCTATTTTAAGCTATTATTATGATTGGATATGACTTCTGTTGCTCTTGGAACTCACAGCAAATAAGCGACGAAATTTCCATTTCAATTCTGATGGAAAGATTTGTATATAATTTAATGAAATGAATTTATCTCTACTACCTTTACGAAAAACTACACGCGCGAAAGGAAATGAATTGATACGGGGTATGTTTAAAGTACAGAATGCGAGCAAATTCGCACATTCTATAATTAGTTTCAATTTGTTGTTGTTGTTTCCAATCCCCTTGGAGCAGGAAAGCCTACACCAAGTCCATTTGACCTTTCCGCGTAATAGTGTCACACACCGGGTCTTGCTCTTCATACAATTGTCCCAGGGAAATGCCCTAACAGTCCAGAAGATGATCAGGAGAAGCAGAGACAGATATAGAAAGACTTTACCCCCTGCACATAAGTCATACTACACAGGTGATCGCTTCAAATTCACCACAGTTTCAATTTGAAATAAATATTTGCTTCTAGAGAGCAAAAATGCTCTAAAAGCAAAGATAAATGCAAGTGTCTTGGAACTCCATGAGCAAACTGTGCCATTTTCACGATAATTTGTAGCAACAATTAATAGTAAACTTTGAACAAATAGATATGTGGATAATTCAGCGGAAGGAATGAAATATACAACCTCCGACAATTAAGTTCGGTGAATAATCCTGTAACATTAACGTAAATAAAATATTAACGAAAGTTACCTCATTGTCCTTCGAAATACAGTCGAACATGTTTTTGTGCGGTCCTTTTTTATGCGATTTTACTTTTGTGCGACCGCATAAAAAAACTTTCTGCAGTATTTCGAATTCGCTTGTTATATGTAAGAATTCATGAAATTTTCGAACATTTTTTGTGCGGTTTTTATCAACCGCACAAAAACAGGTTTAACTGTAGTCACCTCCCATAACTATGCACAGCTAAGATCTGCTATGCATGTCATGGAAAATTTCCAAGAAGTCTTTTGGAATGGAGTTTAAAAGCCTTGTCACGTTTCGCTGGATGTTAAGAATATTGTCAATATAGATATAACACGTTTTTCTTATTCCTAAAATCTGGGTAATGATTTGTCGACGGATTCACGGTTAATCTGTAGTTCATCAGCTATCATGCATACAGTTGATTGACGATCTTTACTGATTAATTTCCACACTTTCTCAATGTTTTCGTCACAGACGGGGGTCGCCGGTCTTCCGCTACCGAGATTGTCAGAAACACTTTACCGGCCTTCTCGAAAACGGGCGAACCACTCGTACACACACTTCATGGATAGTGCTTGATCATCATAATCACGTACCAGTATGGCATAAGTTTCTTTTGATGTCTTGCCAAGCTCTTAAAACAAAACTTTAAATTGATCTTTCGTTCGTTCATTTTCCTTTTCTCAAATAAGAACCAATGTACTAAACAACCCTTTGTAAAACAAATGAGTCTCGACTAAACAGTGGGGGCAGATGGTCAACACTTGCCGCTTCGCATATGCAGCGTTTTGTTTCTCCAGTGTTGCCAGATCGATCGTTCTAACTTCATTCATCAAGCTTTATTGTCAGAGGTTGAATAAACGTAGGAAATTATTCTTAGCATATGAAAGGCAGCAATAATAAAACAAAAAAAGTAAAATAAAATGTACACAACTTGTTAAAAAAACCGGTTTTTTAAATATTTAACCTTATATAAGGCCATAGGAGCCACTTGAGAGTTGAAAATAATGAGCGATTCAGCGCGACATTACATCAATGTGTGCATTCACAACAATAGTTTTAATTTAATTGTCCGACTCTTTGTGTGTGTATCTGACAAAGGAATTGCAGCTCTAACTTCATTTCTGTTTCAAAGCTTGCATAAACTTTTAAATATCTGGATGAATCACTTCAACGAGTCAAAACAATTATGGCATTCTTCGATAAAGTTATGTTTTTGGACAAATCACCCGTAATACTTTGATTGGAAGATTGTACATTAAAGTAGCATTTCACATGCAAGTGGTGAGGTTCTCTTAATTTGGAATCGCAGTCAGATGACAAGGACGATAGCTGAGCTCGAACCACATTTTCTCCAAATTTCACACCGAAAGGATTTCGAGCATCGACAAATTTAACGCTCTGTTATACGACAGATCCGAAAATCATTATGACTCAAATCCTCGACTCGATTACAACGAGCTACCAACCAAGATCATTCGGTTATTACAATCACTCATTGTGTGATTTGTTGATTCGAAATTAAATGTACATAATTGGATGCTTTTCATTCATGATTCCAAATTGGTCTTCCAATACAAATATATTTGAGGTCATAAATTAAATCCGCTCACTATTTGTGTTGTTCTGAGTGTCGGATTACTCATTAGGCGGAGTAGGCAATTGCCAATGGGCCCCACGCTTTTTAGGGGCCCCAAAAATGAGAAAACCAAATATTTAGCTATTTTTTATTGCAAGGTTAGTTTTTTACTACAAATTCTAATAAATAATTGTTTAGTTATATTTTTTAATTTGTAGATAATTTTATTTTATTTGCGCGATGAAATATATTCCTAGAATGTTATGTAAAAAGTATTAGGCTACAGGGCCCCGAGAATTCGACGGCCTAGGGGTCTCCGTGTCGTTTAATCCAACACTGGTTGCTCCTTATGGTACGCACTATCTATTAAATTATGTAAGTTTTAAATTGCATGTAACATTGAAATAACGCTAATGCACCAAATAGTTTTCGCATCTTGGTGTAAAAAAGTTTTGTCTAAAGAGAATTTGCATTTTTCACGAATATTTATATCATCACGTTGAATTGTCCTTACTAAATCATTCACACCGCATTGTTCTAAGTTTCAAAGAATTTATCGATTCTCATCCCCAAATTAACAAAAAAAGTAATTACGTTTTTATCGTACAACGCTATACAGGTACAATTAGTAATGTTTTGTTACTTGCCTTTCTTCCTGGTGTAGCAATTTTAATTGTTAGCAGTGTTATAGCGTTTAAAGAATCAACTTTTGGCGATAAAAAAAGTAAATTCATATTCTAATAATAAGTAAACGAACGTACGTATATCAAATGATTTGTTATGTTTTTCTTCCTCTGATAACCCTTGGCGATCACTATAATTACATGTTTATTGTACGGTTAACTGTTTAACATATATATTAACATGTTTATTGTAAGGTTATGGTTATCAACTGGCGACCTCAGCAAATAATTTCCGCCAAGCCAGTAGTTTGATGCAAACATTTTAATTTTAAAAATCGCTTGTCCCCTAATATATGACACGAAGAAAGAGTTTCCGAGATCATAACTCAAAAATTCTCATAAAAACTGTCATAAAATTCTTAATTGAATTCTATTGTAATTGTTTCTTGAATATGCATAAAGTAACCGTAATATGTCAACAAATTAATAAAAATGTGCTTAATTTTTGCATGAGTTTTCCTTTAATCTTATACGAATTATAATAGAAATTTATCAATGCTATAACTTATTTTTGGAAAATTGGTTCGTTATTGGTGACAACATGCATTTGAAAAGTGGCCAAGCATAATTTATATTGGTTGCTCAAAGCAGTAGTCTTTAGGTGACTAATTAATATTAAGTACCGGCTGGGTGGCGTAGTTTGTTTGTCGCTGGCCTTTTATACCTAAGGTTGCGGGTTCGACCCCGGTCCGAGCCGGTAGATTTTCCTGATGCAGAAAATCGACAGCGGCCATATCGTATGATTATACGACATGAAAAAGATCCCTTGAGCGTCCGTTTGGCTTGGATGTTCTCGGAAAAATCAAATTCCTAAGCACAAATTTCGCATCGGCAGAGCTCAGGTGCCTCCTTCTGGGGAAGAAACTGGGCGTCAAAATTATTTGCGGTAATTGGTATCGCCTAAATGGTGCCGCACTAAAAAGTGATGCCAGCTCCTGGGAAATGTAGGTCTGCAAAGGTAGAAATACCAATATGCACCCACATTACAGGAAGAAAAAAAATTAATGTAAGTATGGAGACCTTAGAAGTAGAACGAATTAGTACAACCAAGTTCTGAATAAAAGATTAAGATTGTTATACTCCATGAATAACAATCAGTATAAAACTTTTAAGCAAAATTAGAGCTAAGTCATAAATATTCAAGACAACTACTAATAATAGAATACTCAGCTAAGAGTTATGCACCCTATTATGAAGCATATAGAAAATAATATGAAAATAAACAAAAGAAAAATAGTTGATGCATTAAGACTTAGAAAAAACTCCATAATTATTGTATAGTTTCCAGAATAATTACATAACAAAAATGGATCACACAAAAACTGATACTATTACCAATTGATTTTTGAAATTTATACACCAAAGATCCCACATTTAAAAACACTTTCCTCAAATAATATTAAAAGAAAAATTTTATTTTAGTTACTTTTTATTAAATAATTATAAATAATATAAATATGTATATACATATGACAGAATCACAATATTAAGTGGCAAAATAGAAAGCGATTTTCCATTTTATATATGGTGTTGGACTATTATATTTGTTTTTTACTATTTATTCATTAATTAAATTTTACTATTCTAATAAAATAGTATAGTAAAAAGAAATTACATTCTCAGAAATGAAGCTTTCCCAGGTGGGGTTAGAAGTTCAATGCGCTACTCATTGGGCTACAGAGACACAACAAGTGATTTTCCTTTCTATATATGCTGTTCGACTACCATTTTTGTTTATTACTATTTATTCATTTTCTAATTTAATAAAGGAATTAATACTTGAAAAAACTGTATTAACATCAAGTGTCATACACTACAAGTTTTAAAAAATGTATTTGAACTTGAATGGATATATAGAAAGTATTTTATTAAGATTAAAAATTTGAACAAGATATATATTATGTATATATATAGTATATAGAGAGAGTGAAATAACAGTAGGAACTGAAAAAGACCAGTTATGTTCATGCACATGGTAAATCATGAAATGAGGATGTGTGACATATAAATATAGGTTCACATTTCATTTCCTCACGAAAGCATGTAGAGGATTTACAATATTCAGAATACCAAAAAGGTTTATTTAAAGCTCATGAGAACATGAGAAAGCAAACATAAAATAGGATGATCTCATAACGTAAGTGGAAATTTTCTTAAGAATAAGGCAATATTGGGAACAATTTAATGTGCCAGATGTTCACCTCTATTTTCTTCAAAAAGATAAATGTTAAATTGATTCAGCAACATTAAATTGCATGTTATAAAAGAATCAGATAAGAAAATAATGCACCTAAAGTGTCTCCAGAAAATGTCATATACGCCTTTCAATATCAACTTACATTGTTCAAGCAAGGCTAAAAGTGAAACTTTATTTGAAACCAATTTATACGAAAACATGACTTGATTTTTTCTGAAAAAACAAATAAAGGGACTGGAGCAAAGTAAGTTCATTTTCATTGTTTGCTAGATTTTTTTCCCTCATCCACCTCTGACTACTTAAGCAATTTTTGTGATTGCAGATTGTGTTCAGTGATAAAATAAAATAAGAAAAAAATAAAACCTTTATCTTGATACTCTAGACCAGAGGTCAGCAACCTTTTAGGTTTGGAGTACCAAACCTATCTACCAATATGATTCAGCGTGCCACACAGTAGGACATTTTTGAAACAACTCAATTCCCGTAATAATGCATGCAGAATTAGAGAATACAGGTTAATAATCTAGATTCACAGTTTTATTAATTAATTTTGTATCATTTGATTTCTCAACATAAAATATAACTATTTCATCAACAAAATAAAAATTCTAAAATTGTACATTATGTGTATTTTTAAACATATTTATTAAAATAAAATACAGACAATGTAAAATATAAGTATTTCCCTTCATTAGAGTTAAAAATTTTAATGCAAACCTAGTGCTTGCACCACTTTACTATATCACAAAATCAGGGGTATGATGTGTGACTGTCAATTTAACATGATTCTGAGCATTCATATGTTACACAATTTCTTTGCAGACTGGAAATATTTTTCATAAAAATTTTTTTTATTTTGATATGTAAAAGCAAAAGCAGAAAGCAAAGTACTGCAATCTTCTCTCTTCAACTAATGAAATCTCTCCAGCAATGATGTTCAATAATTAACAAATTAGCTGTAAATGTATCTTCACAGTTATCTTTCAGATTATTTTGTAATTCCGTAAATGTCCATAATCCTGAAGATGTTTGTCAAATAAGGACCATCACAAATCTATCAACTTCAATGCATTCAAAAATTGACAGGTTTGCAGAGAAGTACAGTATCACAGAGAATTGTACTGAGTGCCACATGTGGCACACATGCCATAGGTTGCTAACCCCTAGTCTAGAACATATTTAATCCATGGTTTGAGGAGGACAAAAAAGAATTTCTCATAGAGAAATCTTGGAGGGGGATATTACATAATCTGAGAAGCTGTTACTGCCTGAAGAACTCTTCCTTGCATGTATGTGTGTGTCTTGAGTAAAATTAATAGTTAAGCATTCTAAGATGTGTTGAAAAGCAAATAATGGAGATTTTACCAGAATCACTATATTTTGATAAGATCTATATTTAGTGCCAAAAAAAATGACAATCCAATAAATATGTACAAGACAGCACAACACTTTTTTCTGCATTTTTGCTAATATATCCTTAAAAATCGTTTAATTGTAGCAAATTTTACATTTTTTTACTCTTATATTTGCTTAGAATCAACAGAAATACTCAAGTGCATATGGCAAAATGGTTTCTGATAAGATTTTCAAGGAATTACTAGATAGATTTATAAATATGTGAAACAGTGTACATATTTGTACATATTTTACATGTGTGTCTTTTTAGTGTACTGTGTAGCCTCGAGTAAACGTAAATTTTTAATTTTTTTTATATCAATAGTTTGACAAGAAGATTACACAAACTTGACAAGGCATTATGACACATGTATATTGGCAGATACCAAGCAGCTAACTTGAAGTGTCATCAAAATCAAAAGTAACATTCTGTTTTTTTTCATGAAATATTTTCAAAGGTTTCAAATAAAATAGTAATCTTCCTTCTGAGAAATACATGGGACATTTGAAATTGTTATAGAGACACAAACAGAAATTAATAGCAAGAATGTAATAGCTGCACTATGGATAACAGCAGATGACACGAATGTAACTATTTTGAGATTACTAAGCTTGTTTTGTTGGTAATTTGATAGATTTCAAACCATTGGAAGCCAATTCGGACTTCATAATTCCAAAAGTAATGGTTTGAGACAGGAAATATCAGTTCTTGTTCGATCTCAAGATTTCCTGATATTTAGCGATCTTTCTAGAACTTAAAATAAAAATCTAAATTCAAACATGCAGGAAAAAACAATTGATTGGCCATAATTATATGCAAGACACCTAAACTTCAGTATTAAGAGTCCTACGAATACTATGACTGTGGTAGTATGAGTTCATACATTTAAAATATACCAAGATTCAAAGTGGCGTGATGTGTTACTGTCTGAGGTACTCTACCATTGGACAGCACGTTTGGATTTACATTTTAAAGATAATCGTGCAGCATATATATTGGAAATATCAATCCTGACAGAATACAAAATTTTCAAGTATTTGGGATTTTCTCTAATAAATTTATACAAGCAAATATATTAGAAAATTTTCCAAAAGCTCAGCATGGATAGATTTATTGTAACACTTTCATTGCAGTTGGGACACATACACCAAATATGTGTTCCCATTGCTATGATGTGGTTGCGAAGCTATGAGATAATTACCAACATATTTGATTTTTAATGAAAACTATGAGATGTATAAGTTGTGTAAATCATATCTTTGAGTCTAGAGAAACAAGTAGCTTTATTTTCTATGTATCTAAAATTGTCTAGTCAATAAAGTATATGTCTTATCAACAATTTTTTAGACATTGACAATACTCATCAATTTACAGGATGCTATGTCTCCAAACTTTCATAATAGTGTTGAAGCACAAATTATAACAGTGTTTCAAGGAAAATATTTCAAAAGAGATGTTAGCTTTGTCCAATTAAGTCTCATTCACAATCAATAGCTATTGCCAAATCATGTAATTCTTATATCGAATTTTTCCTTACATAAAGTAATCATCTCAAGAAAATAATTAAAATTCTGCAGAGAAATGAATACTTTAATTTGTATTGATATGGTAATACAACAAAAAAAAAGACTAAGTGAAAAAAAAACGTAACGTTACTACACTCTGATTTTGAAACAAAAAGTGATTACTACAAACTAAAAAATATTCTGCAATAAACAGAAAGAACTTTTAAACTCCCCCCCTCAGAAGCCTTGTAAGAAAATTCTTTGGAAAAAAGATATAAAATGAAATCTAAATTTTAAAAGTTCATTGCAATATTTTTCTTAAATGGTAATTAAGAGACATCAGTGTAATCAAACTGTCATTAACACAACAACATAAGCTTAAAGCAATGAAAAGAAAACTTGTATTTATTAGAGTGAACTTCTTTAATTTAGGAGTTTAATATAATTTTTCACATATCACAATACTTTATACATATACAACATGCATCACAAATGTGTGTTTACAGTAAAGAAAATATTCATTGATATTACAATGAATGCATAAGAAACAAAATTTATTAAATAAATTCTTTTATGCAAAATATTTAAAAAAAAGCTTAACATTTGTAATACATCTGAATTCAGCTGCTAATGCAAAATCATGCAATTGATATATTCTTGCAAAAATGAATCAAATTCAAAACAAATTCAACTTCAATTGTTTCATGTCAAACTATTAGAAAACTTGACCTTTTAAATAGCCTTATCTTCTCTTGCGCTTAAAGAAAATAGTGATTATATAAAACAACAGCTGGTATTCAAACTAATTTCTAATGATAAAAAAAAATTAAATGCCTACAAAATAATTGCTAAAGGTTAAAGATCACACAAATCCGGGGTATAACATGTACCGTGTATAAACATACACCTATGTACTTTCCAGCTGCATTTTTTAGTTTTAGGTATATTTAGCACATAATGCACACCTTTATTCACGAAGGAACCTAAATTGTACAAGCATATTCTTCATATACTTTGAAGTCATTTATTTGAAGTATTGTCTCAGACTTTTAAAATATATAGTATATTCCAGAACTAGAGCCAGCCCTTTATATTCATTACCTATGTCATTTTTTTTTAAATAAACAGCATTCCGATCTGTGTAGAATAATTTTTTAAGCTTGTCTTTTTATTTTTGAAGCTCTTATTTTATACCTGGAGTATAACATGCACCAATAAATTTCAATCTTGTTTTTTTTTTAAAAATTAAAAGTGTGTGTTATATGCTGGACTTGACAGTAATAAATTTCAAACATTTACAATTAAGAAAAACAATTATAATATAAGAATGGATTTAATGTACTAAAATGACAAAATTAATACAGATAATTTAACTCTAATTTATGTTATTTCAATGACAAAATTTCAAAAAACAATTTAGTTAATTATTATTGCATGTAACCAAATTGAGAAACTTTACAATCTATATGACATTACAATGCATTAAAAATTAGATATTCCACATACCAAATATATATATATATACACTTGAAAATATTTGAAGAAAAAATACATTAAAATACAAAACATACTAATCCAAATATAGAACTCAAAACTCAGCAAATGTTAGTAACCAAAAATAATAAATCACTGACAAAGGATAAGAAATCAAAATAAATGTGTGAGTGGAATCTTTATATTCTAACTTTAAAATGAAATACATGCAAACAAGTTGAAAAATAAATTTAAAAAACATGCTTTCTTTCAGCATTTTTACTAAGGATGTATAAAAAATTAAAGCTGAGAACATTTTAACACACGAACCCCATAAAATTCAATGACAAGAATTTTATTTGTTTAAAAAACATGTCATACTAAATATATTAGCAGATTAAAAAAAAACAGATGAGTGCTAAGCTCTATCAAGCTAAAAGATTTATTTCATTCTGCAACAATTTACAAGGAAAACAGTATTTAAATGATAGACAAATTATTTAACATTGATTAATTACTTGCCAGTATTAAATAGAAAAATCAACAAAATTATTTTTTTTTAATGATTTCCAAAAATAATTCTTCACTATTGTTAATACAACTAGTATTAACTGTTGCATTATCTTCTAATTTTAAATCTTTGTTTCCTTTGAAGCATGGTTAGAGTAAATTAGAAACAAGCAAGTGAAAATATTGGGCCTTTCCCATATGAAATTATTAGGTAAAAGAATATATATATATATATATAAAGTGAATTTTACATATGCAATATATACCTTGTGTTTTTGTAAAATCTTACAAAATTTTTCAACTAAAAATAAAGACATATGCAAAAAACCAAGACTTATATTTCTCTTGTTTTTTCCCTTAAATTTAAGAAATTAAGATTGCAAGTAATACTATTCATTTTGCTGGGATTCGTTTTGTGCTACAAAAAAGGTATATTTAAATATTTGTTTAAAAACACCATCAGTTGAAACCATTTACCTAATAATGGTAAATAGTACAAGTGAAATGTTAAGGCTTTCTTGCAGATTTAAAAAAAAATGAAATCTTCATAAAATTTTCATGCAAGACCTTGGTATTAATGGTACTTTTCTAAGATTTAATAAATTAAAACAGGACATAACTTTTTTAATTTTTGCAACATATTATATATTTACCTATTTTCTAGTATTTTCAGAGATGAAAAATATTTATTTGATAATACATTTAAAAATGCAAATGATGACAGAATTAGTTCAATTTCTCAAAATAGGAAAAATTAGTATATTTTATCTCTCTATAATTATGAAAAATACTCATACCAATACATAAAAACAATTGATACACAAAGTAAGTAACTGCTGGTATCTAATGAAATATTAACTTGTTTCACAATAATTTTTACAAAATATTATATAATAATAATTAGACCTTCATTTTTTTGGCAAAACTAGGAAAGTTTTTTATTGTAGTTAAAAGATGTATCATAAAAGTAGATGATAAGTTAATGAGAACTCACACACATCCCACATAACTTATTTAATAAAACTTAAAATTCAATTTTTTCCTACTAACTAAAATTAAAAATGTGATATTTTATAATTAATTCTACTAAAAATTTGGCTTGTTTTATGAATTTTACCATTATATAATTAAAATTAACACAAATTAATGAATTAAAAATACAAAAAAAAAAAAATTCCGAAAATCATAAAAGAAATTTATACCATTATATTTAATATGTAAATGCTTTATTATATTTAATTTGAAAGAATATAATAAAATATTCCCACTAAACTTTACTGAATAAAATTTTTTTTTCCTTTTAAAAAAAAAAGAATGATTGATTTAATTTTTAAAAAATCATAAAAGTTTGTAATTATTATTATTAAAGGTTAAAAAAAATTATTTTTCCATTTTATATGTATATCTTTGTCTTAATTTTAAGTTTAATTAATGCAACTTTAATTTGAATAATTATAAGGAAAATTAAGACATGAGAAATTCTCCCAAATAGTACAGATGAACAAAATAATTGCAATTTTAAATGAAATTCAGAATTATATGAAAAGCAACAGTATTTTTTTCAAAAACAGAATAAAATGTAAAAACAGATCTTTTATCAAAATAATAAAACAACTTACATTTTTTCCTGCATGTTTGGATAAATTTTCAGTCTTTTTCATTGGAGATGAATCAATTTTTTTCTAAAAAATTTACAATTACAAAATATACAAGCTTGTAAAAACTTAAAATATATATTAAAATTTTAAAAGACATTTTTATGTGAAAAATGTTTGTTTTCAAAAAGATTTGCATTAATGTTTAACTTTTGTGCATTTTACATAAATCATATATTTTACAACAACAAACTGGCACTACAGATGCTAATTTATCTGAATATCATACCTTTAAAATTTTCAAACTTGTTAATATTTTTATCATATATGCTAGTTCAATACAATTTATGTTAATTTGTTGATTACTCACTTTCTTTGAAAGAGACGAATCCTCTTCAGAATTCTTTTTTCTTGCATTTGTTTTTTCAGATTTTGTTTTCTGAAATTAAATGGGAAATAGAAACAAAACTATTATTAATTATTTTAAACTGAAACAAATTAAGAACGAAGTTAGTTCAAATCAAAGTTTGCAGTAATCTAAAGTGAACATAAAAAGTAGAATGATAATTAACTAATAGACAATTAGACTTGATAATTTTAAAAAAAAAACATTTAAGAAATTAACTCATTAATTCAATACACAAACCTAAAATAAACTTTGTTGAATACAAAAAAAAAATCAATGCAATAAAAAGTAACAAAATATGATACACTGAATAATTTTTATTATGAATTAAACACATACAACAAACAGAAAGAAAACAGTGGCAGGACACATTAATCCAGACTTTAAAAAAAAAGAATTATCAATATGAAGAAAATAAACTTCATACTTTTGTGTAAATTTCTCTTGTGAAACTTTTAAGAAATATCATTTTAATAATTAAAATTCCTTTATAATTAACATTTTTGCATGTAGACCTAAATGTTTGTATTAAGAACTGAAGACAGTTTTTCCGAACATAAAATGTAATAAAATTTATACAAAATGATTCCATTACTGTGAAAATAGGTTCATTTATTTTTAACACACTACCAATTTATTTTTATCATTCAATTTTGTATCCATTTAATGTGTTTCATATTTTTATCTTTTACCTTAAATTATTAAGTTAAAACTAAATATTTCATTACCTCCTTGTCTAAGGATCCATTACCAGTATCCTCTTTTGCTAGTTTCTTAGAAACACTTCTGTCAGATTCATCAAGTTTTCTTTTTGGAGTCTGAAAAAAAATTAATTATAAACTTATATTCCACAGTAAAAACTTATTGTTAATCATTGCAAAATGAACTCTGGAACAGAATTTAAAATAATTATTTGTAAGACATTAATACATTTTATCACATTATAAAATATATATCATAACCAGATATTTTTTTCGCACATAATTCAATCAGAGGAAAATTAGATTATTCTGCATTTAAAAACTAATAAAAAATTATGTAATGTTCTTAAATATATTTCTACAATCATGAGACATATATACTGTATCTATTGCAGCAACAAGAAGTTAATGATAAAATCATAATCAAAGTCTATAATATTGAATTATATAACAAATATTTTAAAGGTATCAACACATGAATATCATACATATACTTGTACACACTGATACAACAAAAATGTTATGATACTCACAAATTTTAAACAGATAAATGTATGAAATTACAGTGCTCCTTAATCCACATAAAATTGTGTTAATTGTCCTAACTTTTCCTATTTTCTTCCATCTTGCTATATAACAATTTAATTTAGTTTCATAAAAGTGCAATTAAGAATTATACAACTCCCAAATGTTATCATCACATTCTAATACAAGAATGCTTCAGTTCGATTCATTGAGGGGGGGGAGAGAAACTCTTGAGTTATTATTCTATACAGAGAGAAAAGAAATATACTATTTATTTCTTACAATTTTTAAATTCTCAGCATTATTTATGAGTTCATAATGGAATACATAATTAAAAATAATACTTCTTATTCCTTTACATATTACATTCAGTCTATTTTCATCATTTTCAATAAATTTTTACACTTAATAATTTGTTTTTTACTGTAAAATTATTTTGTATATTTATAAATGATGATCTCACTTCTCCAGATGATGAGGCACCATTGGCACTGCTCTTATCAACATTGTCTTTACTACCATCATCACTGCCATCATTATCATCATCATCATCAACATCTGAATTTCCTGTCCTCAAACCTATTAACTCTGACTTTGTTTTGGATGCTTCATAAATATCCTATATAAGGGGAGACATTAAATCATTAAAATACCATTTATATCAGATAAAAGAAAACACTAACATTGCACATATTTAATGAAGAAATATAGAGAAAAGTAAATACAGTAGAATGCCTTAAAGGAAAAACTTCAGCCTCACTTCAGAAAAATTTTTATCGATTGATTTTTACATCAATGATGCAAACTAGATGATTTTATTAGAATGTAAATGCAAGAGCATTTCATAAAGACTGAGGTGCAATATTTAACTTAAACATTTGAAATTTTAAAAAATTGCACAATACTCTCCTATGAACAGAACATTTTACTTTTACATATTTAAAACTAAAAACAATTAAGTCATTTCAAAGTACATCTTTTAGATTACCAGAGGAAAATCTTTAAAGAGTATGCATAACTATTTATGTTAAATAAACTTCTTCTTACTTATTTTTTTTTTTTAAAAAAAAAGATGCTTTTGATAAATATAGATTTTAATTTATAATGATTAAGTGAATAAATAAATGAAACCTTATTGATTAATTAATTTACTTAATTGGAATAATTTTTATTCTGGAAGTTTTTTTAATACTCTTAGTGTGTTGTTTTTGTATTGTATTAAGTATTTTATGGTATGTGTTTTGGATAGTATGACTGCGCTTTGTAACGATCCCCACCCTTCCATCCACGTCAAATTTTATAGCTCGGAGCAGGTGGCTAGGAGACGGTGTACGTGGCTTTGAGGTCATTGTTTATTGTTTGGCCTCGGATATGCGACAACACTCTGACTGAAAGTCATAATGGACATAGGAGTGCCCCTGGGTGGCAAGTGACAAGGCCTGTCTAGCGGAGAACACTGTCACCTAGGCAGATTTTGAGAGAATGGTTCTAAGGAACAAAGATGGTGCGATGAACAAAATGTTCAGATGTTGGACGAAAATCTGGCGCCAGTACCTTCCAAATGGGCCAGAGAGTGTTATGGTGAGTTCCGCATGAATAGGACACTAATGAGGCCAAGAGCAGACTTTTGTGGCCTGCCAATGATAAGTGACGTGGGGCTTGTTGTGGACCAACCCCTGGTGCTTAAAAGGGTTTTTTGGGGGTGAGATCAGGGAGCGGAGACCAGCAGAGATTGGAGAGCAGAGTCGGAGATGATATGAGAAATCGAGATGAGACGGAGATTAGATTGGAGAGCGAATAGCAGAAGTCGGATTCAAGTTTGAAACATTCCTGGGGAAAGGAAAGAGAATGAATGCTGGTGGCATTGTAAGAGTTATCCAACCGACTTCCTAGACATATGGGGAAGTGTCCATCGGGAAAAGCAGTGATGTGTAGTGATTGAACTCCAACGTTAAGAGACTGAACGCACCGGCTTGGCTTTTAGAAACATTTCAAAATTCCATTAATATTAATTAATTTGTTGAGAAAATAAATTTTTCTTTTATTTCTACACTTTTCTGTGACTTCATAATCACACTACCAGTCCATGACATTACAATGGTATTTTTTTTAACTGCTTATACCATTATGTTTGGTGGAATTTTGTGGCTGTAGGTGTTCTTTTTCTATCAAACACTCTGTAACTGGAGTTTTATCTGAGGTGCTGATTTCCAAATTAAAGTACAGGATATCTATTCATCTCTTTCATGGTTAAATTTATTAGGATAATATCAAAAACACACTGGAATTTATATTCTGATATACATGTGATTCAATAATTTACACTGTATTTGTATAAATAAGATTCTAAAAACATTTAACATACCTTCACTTTTAAACTTAAATACATAACACACCTTAAGTTCTTGCAGATTTGTTGCAGTTTTCCAATTTTTGTCAGTACGAACTCTAGAAACTCGAGGAAAACGAATCGAAATACCACTTGCAGTATGTATATCTGCTTTGGAAAACTCTGCTCCACTTATTTCCCATACAGGTGATTTCTGATAAATAGTAGACAAAAAAATACATAAGAATAAGTTATGTTATGTTTAGTTCTGATTTTGCTTTAGACCCAAATAAAGTAAATCTTACAAAAATGATGAAAGATTAAACGTAATGAACTAAAACTCCAATTAAATGCACTGGGAATCAGAAAAATTTTAGGTATTTGTTCCATGTTCTACTTGTGTACAAATTAAATTTGCAACACAGTATAATCTCATATATACTAAAAAATAAACTTGTATTTTATAAACATATAACTCAAAGAAAATTCAAGGATGTTATACAAATAAAAAGTAGAAAATCAAAAATAAATTAAAAAATTAAAAGGTTCCATTTTTAACATAGAATTTCTGTTATGTATAATTTTTGTACTAGAACAAAATTCAAAAAACATACAAAATTGATATAAAATATATATATATATAAAAAATTATGAAGTGCACATTGTTTCAGAAATTCAGTACAAGTTACAATCTGCAATAATGTAAATACACTTACTTTAGGGTCTTCTACAACAAAATCAGGAATCACACCTTTATTAATGTTCAACCAGTTTGGCACAAGGCTTTGATCCTGATTTAAGTAAAACAAAGAAAGTATTTACATCAACTGATTTTTATGCAATGAAATTCATAACAGATATGACATTTATTTCTAAATAATTATCATATTTTACAAGATCTTATTTAATAATTTGTTAAAATGAGCTCATTAGTATCAGGTATTAATGAAAAATAATTCAGTATTAAAAATTAAATAAAATTTGGAAAAAAAAACTACACAAGAAACGAAATTTAAATATTATGTTAAAATACAAAATACTAATAAAATATGTTTGAATCGTCGGAAGACTTCAGGTGTTATCAAAACTCTTCTTCCAGGAATAAAAGTATAACAATTAAAAGCAAGAATAAATTCTAGCAGCTAAAATACATAAATATAAATACAGAAAATTTAAAAAAAGAAATCTGAAAAAAAAAATTTATTTAAATACCACTAAAATATATTAACTCTTTCTATATTCAATAATTATTATATATGCAACCAATTTGTGATACAGAAGAAGCAATGTTAATGTTTTAGTTATACTCTTATAAATATATCTATTAAATTTTATCTATCTAATGGACTCTTCTGTTAAAAATGGTTATTATGCATGTTATGCAGACTTGCATGTTAACAGAATCTGACTGTTATATAAGTAAAAGAAGCTGAACATTTGCTTAGAGACCTACCTTGTTTATTTTTGTCACTTTAAGACTCTTTTGTAGTTTTGCTAATGTCTGATCATCTCCACCCGGTACTTTTGTGACAGTGCACCATTTTTCAGATACTGGATTATAACATCCCATTAGGAAAACAGACATTATTCCACCTGATTATGGAGAAAAGAGATCAAAATATATGTTTAAACTGAATCTTTCTACCATGAGCTACAGCAAAATATTTTTGCATACAAGCATACTTCTGAAAATGTTTTAATATAAAACAAAATGTCTGTCCATGCTTTTACTAAACAGTATTATTACTTTTAAGAGTAGTTAAAAATACTAAGAAAAATAACCAATTAGATTTTTAAAATGATCCTTTTAGTATACATAAAAGGTAAGTGAAATGTGCAGGGAAATTATATATAAAAGTTTCAAATTCAAATCTGAATATATAATCTTTATAAAATGTAACAGCATGTCATATGAAACTACATTTACGTAATATATATATGTAACTTTATATAACTATATGCATGTTATAAAATTTTCCATTAAGATAGCACATACTAAAAGTGAAGCAAGTCACCAAAAAAAATGTTTTTCCAATAAAATTTAATAAGCTACAATGTTGAAAAAGATGTTTAAAATCATAAAATAAAATAAATATAAGTATTTTCATCAAAAAAAATTTAAGAGCAATTCAAAGGAATTAATATACTTAATTATATAAATGTATATATATAAATACATAATTAAATTTTAATTAGTAAAAAAAAAATTTGTTGTTGAAAAAAGGTTATCTCAAGTAATAATTTTTTTTTCTTTAGAAAATGTTGTAACTTAACACTGAAATTTTTCTGAGCAAAGTTTTAATTTTCAGAAGACAAATACCATTTTAAATTCTGAAATATATTTGAAAACATAAAATTTTTAAATGAGGAAAAGATTCTAACACAGTTTTCCTAAAAAAAAACATTTTTCCAATCAGAAACAAATAAACAATCATTTCTTATTATATTTACCATACAATACAATCCTTTCCTTTTGAGAGAATTTTTTTAAATAAGATTGACTATTAACAAAGGGTATAGGCTACAGACCTCAATTTTAAACCTTGCTCAATTAATAAAGATTACACATAAACTGACATTCTACTCTCTAAACTTCCCCACAAAGTCAGCTGATACTACATACTGCAATAAATTTATAAAGAGGGGGAGCCTTACATCATCCCTCTAAATGGCAGGTGTTTACACCAGACACACCAGGACTCAAATCCACAACTCAACAGAAACAATGTAAGCCATGAGTTCATGACCTTGACCAGGTGTGCACAAAGGAATTTTGGGAGGAAAGGAGGGCGGGGGAAGGGGGTCCGGGTTCAAAAGTCCACCATTTTAGTAATTAAATTTTATGACTATATCCATGGATTATAATCAATCAGAAAAAAAAAATCAAGGGTTATGGGGGAGGTCCGGACCCAGGGACACTAGAGTTAAACATTCTAGCATTCCCAATAAGTTGTTTTCACCAAAAATTAGGCTTTAAACAAATTATGACTACAAATTCAAATAGAATTATTTTTCATTGTTTGAAAAAATCCATGTGGATATGAAATGTATCCCATTGTTTACTTTGCTGTACCCTTACAAATAATGTTCTACAATATGCATTTTTTTATTATTATTCTACATGTAAAATGAAATATCATTACATATCGCACTACATATGAAATATAGAGCATGTTTTACAGCCTGCAAACTGTGACTCTAAATAAAACTGACAACTAAAACATGGACTTTTTCATAAAATAATAGAATCAAAATCTAATATTAAAGTTAAAAGCATTTTTCTATCAGTCTGCATACTTTCAATCTATCATAGTCTATGAGACTGAATAAAACGCATAAGATGTACTTGTAAGCATACATACAGAGATTTTTTTAAAGAGTAACTTGCAAAAAGCTATTCCTGACTAACTGTGGTTCAAAATTCAATGATTAATGAAAAACAGTTGATCCTCAGCATCATGCAGAATCATTAGATTACTGATGTTCTATAAATAGTAATTGATAGAAAAAATAATACATCTGATAAGGTCTAAAGGTAAGATATACATTAAAATTCTCATTAGTAATTTTTTAAAAAAAAACATGAATACAACAAGTAACTCAAAAAATTTAGAGGGATTATTTAAAAGTAATTACCTTTATTTAAAAGTAAATCAGTATGAAAATGAAGCAACGATACATAACAATGCAGAGTTACTTAGATAACAAATGCTCAGAGTCTTTATCATGGAAATTAATGTCTAAATGGGAAAGATAAAAAATTTCAGTAGCTTTGAATAAGAAATGACTGCTGGTGTAAGAAAAGCTGGTACCATCACCTCTTTAATGACTGTTTTAGGATCCAGAAGTATCTCAGATATTAAGAAAGGTGGCAATTACAAACAAAAAAAAAGCCTCCTTAAAGACTATTCCGGTTAAAAAAGACTAGTGAATGAGAAAGGGGTAAAAAGGTAAACAGAAGGCATAGTTTACTGCCACCAAGGCAAAATGACAAATTACAACTAAATTCAATATAAGTGTATCACAAAGCATACTCCAAAAGAGAAGATGGACTTTAGCAGCAGGAGATCATCAACTGTACAATTGACATCATAGTAAAATAGGAAAAAGCAGCTGTGATCCAGTAATAACTGAATTGGTCACTTGAGAAGTAAAAATAAATAGAATGATCTATAAATCTTGTTTCATTCTCTATTACACAAATAACAGGATCAGAATGATACAAACTGCACAAATTCAAGGATCTTTCCTGCCAAATAACAACTCTTCACACTGATGGCAGTGGAATTACGGAGTGGGAAATATTTTCCTGGAGTATACTGGGTCCTTGATATTTATGGACACAACTCTGAACAGACCGATCACATGTATTCGCTTATGGCTACAATGCTACCTTTTGGAGATGGTCACTTTCAGCAGAACTTGCTTAATCAGCTTAAAATTGGTTTGAGAAATAGAATTTCACCTGCTTCTGTTGTCAGTTCAGTATCTGACATTAATCCTAATAAACAATTGTGGGATGAAGTCAAAAAATCACTTAACAGCTAAGAAATATCACCATCCAATCTGATCCAAACTTTAATTGCATTTATGTTAACATGGTTCAACATTTTTCTGCAACCATATCAGCAACTTGTTGAGTACATGACAAGAATATTGGCTATGATGAGAACTAAAGATGGACAAACTTATTAGAGGATATCAAATATTTTGGAAACTCAATGTATATACAGTGTTACACAAAAAAAATGAGACTGGTCTAATAAATCATTCTGCGTACTCAGAATCAGTTCTTGGTGACATCATCAACACTTCAAAGTAGTTCCCTTCAGCATCCACACACTTTTGCAATCAATGCTTCCATTGCTGGTAACAGTTCTGAAACGAGGATTTTGGAAGGCCTTTCAGGAGATTTTCCACTTTTCCCTGAGCCTCTTTAAACTGAGGTAAAATGGGTTCCCTTTAAGTAAGATTTAACTGTAGAAATTTTTTTAAAAATTGGGGCCGAATCTGGTGAATAAAAAGGATGTCCCATCTTAATAATATTTCTGCTGGTCAGAAATTGCTAGACAGATAGAGCTGTGTGAGCGGGTGCATTGTCTTAGTGCAACAGCCAGCCATCACTCCCCAATTCTGGCTTTTTTACCCTAATTTTTTCATGGAGTCTCTTTAGTACTTAAATGTAGTAGTATTGATGAACAGTCTGAACACTGATGTGAGTAGAAATCCAATCACATCAAGAATTTTGGAAATATTTTGGTCTGTAATCGCTTGTCTTGGCCACCCAGCGTTGTTCACCATCTTCCACACTGTCCCTTTCCCCTGAAAACCAGTTATGCCATTCAAACACATGTGCATGAGACAAAGTTTCCTCTCCATAAGCCTTGGTTAGTAATTGAAATGCTTTTGTGGCTGATTTCTTCACAAGAAATTTGATGTTGATTCGACATTTTTCCAGCAGAATGCAGTTGCACCTGTTCACTCAATGATGCAATACTTCTATCTGGTGTGATTGGTTAAATCAAAACTGGCCGCATAGATAGAGGAGGAGGTGAGTGAGATTATGTCAACAAAAAAGGTGTTGCCAACTCCATTCTTTTTTTCAAACTGCACACTTAGCCTTGTTTCTTTTTTTTCGTCACACATTATTTTTAAAATATCTAAAATATATTTGTGATATTCACAATTTTCAAATCGTCTTAAGATTTTGTCAGAATATTCCACTGAATAATAAATGGATAATACATATGTATTTTTAACATATAATCATAATTATTTAAAAATCTAAGCCATTATATAAATATAAATGTATTTTACTTTACATATATTATATTCATATAAGAAATTATACCAATAAATGCAATCACAATACATTTCTACCAGTATAAAAGAACTGTGTTATATTGTAAAGGTACATATATATTTTAACAGAAATATAAATAAGTGTAATTTTAGTAATCTGAACAAATTAAGTATTAGTATTTACTTTTCTTAAAAAAAAATACTTAATTGTAATTAAAATTACTTTAATGTACTGAGTTTATATATAAAACTATAAACTCAAACATAAAAATATTTCAGCAAATAAAAAAATGTAACTTTTCTGGATTTAATGAAAAACAAGTAATATAAGAAAAAGATTTTTAAGTCAATTCTTACGTAGATCAACAAAGAAAAATTTTATTTTAGCTACTTTTTATTTAATAGTTACAATTAATATAAATATGTATATACATATGACAGAATCATAACATTAAGTGGTAATTAATTTTTTTAATTATCATTAAAGTATTGTATTGTCCTTTTAATTTCAGTCCAACTGAATGCTTTAACAAGTAAGAAAAAAACCTTTTCAAGTTTAGACACAAGTCGCCAAAATGGTCGCTAAGTTGCCAACGTGGCTGTATTTGTAATTCTTTAAATAATTAGTTTTAATGAATTAATTTTTATTAGTTATAATTAAATTATTGTATTGTCATCCAAAATGATCCTGTATATAAAATTTTGGCTCAATTCGGCTCTTTAAAATGTATTTTATTAACGATTGAAAAAATTCCACCAAGATAAAAATAAATAAATATACAAATATATAAATAAATAAATATATAGACAGTGCGAGCTAATAGTAGAATTGAATAAATATAACATTATATAAGCCATTTAAGATTTTTAGAAAACAAATATTTTACCTTTTCTTCCTGTTCCATAATATCCACCCAATACAACAAGATCAGCAGAATCGGCCATCCCTTCACCTTTGGCATTTTTAAGATAATCTTTTTTAAGTTTCAACCAATGTCTTTTACCTGGTTCATAGACTCCCTTTGAAAAGAATACAGAAAATATTCATTTAAATTATAACAGAAACATAAAAATAAAAGATAAATAAAATGATTCTTAAAAAATTGTAAAATACTAAGTATATCATTTATGAACCATAACAAAGAAAGTATACCAGGATTCTTGAAATTTATTTTTGTTAAAGATTATATAATAAGGATAGCATTTCTGCAAAATTGCAGAATCCTTCCAATTTATCTTCTTGACTTAAATTTTTCAAAAATAATCGAAAGTCCAAGAAAATTAATGCTTATAATACAAATAAATACTGTAAAAAATATTGTTTGCCAAAATATTTAAGACATTACAACTGTATTAACCTTCAAAATTACCTATTACTGATTATTATTTGATATTTTTAAACTTAGAATAATAATAAAAAATTTTTAATTATAAAACAATTTTTATAAAATTAAAAATAAGTACATATTTACATCTTTAGCTTTAATAACAATTCCTTCCAAGCCCTGATCAATCACTGAACTGACAATGCCATTTAAAGTCTTTCTGCTCTGAAAAGAAAACAAAATTAACATGCTTACAAATACAAAATAACTATAAAAATGCAAATTTAATATAAAAAATTAAGATAAAATTACATATTGTGGATATTATAGGTGAAAGATGATAGATCCTACTATTTTGTATATACAAAAATAACTCTTGCAATTTTCTTTTTAAAAAATTTATTAAAAAATTAATAAATTCTAGGAGTATTCAAAACAGTCACCTCCAGCATCTATGGACTTATGTAGATGAATTGCCCAAAGATTAAATACTTTAAGCCACTGATTTCTTCGAATCAGTGAAAAATAAAAATAAACCCAATTTTTTTTCCCCCAAGTGCAAAATAGCTACAAGTTACACAAAGCAATATTAAGAGAATAAGGTGGCTGTTTTATCATTTTGATACATTTTTGTTCGAGAAACTTCACTTTCAATTTTGCTGAATAAGGTGATGAGTCATCAAGATGAAGAATTTTTATAGAAGAATTTGTAGAAAACACTTAAAAATGGACCAGTTAATGATAACTGTCTTATGTTTTTTGAGTTTAATGCCTTAAAAACAAGTCCAGTACTTTTGAAAAATGTTGTATGTATTACTTTTTCCATCGCTCATTGTCTTTTCTCTTTTGTTGATAAAGGTTAATCTTATACATATTTTAATTTTTGACCTTTTAAAATGTCCAAAATGGTATGTGTATCACATCATTAGTTATGTTTACAGTTATATTGCAGTGTCCACTTTTAATAAGTAATGTAAGGGATTCTGAAATGCTTATATTTTTAGTGTCAGTTAAGCTATGGAGAACTCAATGGAAAACTAACTTTTTCAGTATGCAGTTTTTGTGAATTTTTATATATATATATCAGTAGGTTCAAAAGATTAAGTTTCTTCTACATCATTTGACAGATACAGCAATTATGATCAATTAACACTTTTTATAAAGTTGGCACATTTCCTGGAACTAATTCATTTAGGTTTACCTGTGTGTTTTTCACATCCTAAAGGGAAAATTCAACAACTACTTAATTCTTTAAACCAATTGATTATAGTAACACAAGATAGAACTCAAATTTCTACATTCTATATATAATTTTAAATCTTAAACATATTCTTCATGATTTAGTCATACTTTAAAATCATAAAAAATATAGGAAGATAATGTCAACTATATTGTATTCCCCCTCTCCAAAAATTATTTTATGGTAACTAAGTTACACTGTCTGGAAAAATGAATACTACCTATGCACAATCTGGCCAATATTTTAGCTTTAATGTTCACTATCTGCATCCATCTAAAAAACTTCAGTGTGAACCTTTTTTAGGCAGGGACTTCTAAACTTTCCACCAAGTTTCAGTTCAATAAAAAGAATATAAGTTGTGTATTTATATTCTTTAAACATATTTTTTAAAAACAGGTTACAAAGATTGACAAAAAAAATTAACATACATATAATTATTGTACATAATGTGAAAAAAAACAAACATGTACTTCATTGAATGTACTGCATTTATTCTACAAGAAATTTTTGTTTTACCCATATTTAAAAAATTCAGGAGCATACTTTTAGTGAATAAAAACTCAAAGGAATGCAATAAAAATAATTTACGATTGATTTTTCAAGAAAATTATTTGGGCTTTTTCTACCCTCAATTCTAATTTATTGTCTTTTTTTAAAAATTTCTTAGAAAATGTTGGACAAGGCAAGAAATGTTTATCTTCATAAACTGCTTGTTTAATTAAAATGAAAATGTTCGTATATCATTAAAACATGGTGGCAATGAATTGAAGAGAAAATTACATCACATAATTATGAAACTACAATAAATCCCAAAAAGAAATCATGGTCAAAGTAAGCTTGAAAAAATAAGAAGTTAACAGGTATATTGATACTAAATCTATTAAAAAAAAATATTTTTAAAAAGATAATTTAAAATTGAAAAAAAATTTTTTTTTCCCTTAAAAAAAATTTTCCCAAAAAAAAAATTTTTCCCTGAAATTTTTACAAAAAAATTTATTTTTCTTTGTTTTATTAAGAAAAATGTGATTTTAGGGGAAATTTAATGGAAATTAACAAATATTAATTCAAAATCAAAAAAAATTTTAAAAAATTTTAAAAATTTATTCTATTGAAAATTTTTTTTTAATTAAAAAAAAAATTAAAAAATAAACACCCAAAAAGTTTTTAAAAAAAAATTAAAAAAGAATTTTCCAAATTAAAAATTAAATTAAAAAAAATTTGTTATATTTTTTTTTTAAAAAAATGTTTTTAAAAAAATAGTGAAAAAAAAAGAAAATTTTCAAATTTATCTCAAAAAATTATGTATTTTTTTAATAAAAGGGAAAAAATTAAAATAAAAAAAATATTCAAAAATTTTTTTAAAGTATTTTAAAAAAAAATTAATTACTAAATTAAAAAATTTTATAAAAAATTTTAATTAAAAAATAAAATATTAAAAATAACAAAATTTTTTCTTTAAAAAATAGAAGTAAAAGAAAATTTAATTTCCAAAAAATTTTTTAAAATAAATGTGTCTTTTTATTTTTTGGAAACAATTAATTTTTAGATATAAATATTAAAATTTTTAATAAATTTAAAAAAAAGAAATTTAAGGGGTACTAAAAACTTTTTTTTTTAACTAAGAATTAAAATTAATTTTATTATATAAACATAAAAAAATAGATTGTTTTTTGACCCATAAATTTTTTAAGGCACCCTCTCCTAACTTCTATACCACATCAATGGATCTCAACAACTTTGACATGCTATACAGGGAGGGTCTTCAGCAGCACTAGGTACAAACTCATAACTCGTCAGTCAAAAGTCCCCATGACCTTGAGTACTAGACTATTGCGGCCCTTCCTCATTGAAACTCAGGAGAAATCAGAGCCAGAACCTGATGAAATTGACAATGTGATTGAAGAAGGAAATTTTGCAAGAGACAAAAAAAATATATCTGAGCCAGCGGTCGACTTTGCTAGATTTGATGAAACCTACATTAAAAAAAACTTAGTTTTGATTTTTGTATTATGTAAACAAAATTTTATTAAAAATTTTTTTCTCAATTATTTTCTTTCATCTCTGTCTGCAACTAAAAATAATGTATCTGTATTTTATATTCGAAATTATACCCTGACTTATGTGAATTCGACATACACAGTTATCACTCTGTGTCACCTATCGCTTAAGTGTGGGGTATTACTGCATTTGAAATTAACAAATTATGCTTATAAAGTCAAGCTACTGTGAAAAAAAGAAATTCTTATGAGTATGATTAAAAAGAATGTATGGAAAAAAATTTTCTTGAAAAGGGAAAGTTAAAAAGGGAAATTTAAAGGGGAAAAATATTCATACACAACTTAATTTTAAATTACATTCAATTATATAATATTCTGTATAAATTTACATACTTAAACTCATTTCTATTAAATAAAAGCAGAATTTGAAATTTAATTTTTGTTTATCTTGTTTTCTTATAAGTTTTAAGAATATTGATGTATTATAACAAATACTATCAAAACTTACATCAATTTCCTTTAATTCAGAGAACATGATATGATTTTTAATAGGCTGCATATTTTCTTCCAGAATCTTTTCTTTCAACTAATGGTCTGCAATAAATTAAGTATGAGTCTGTAAATAAAGTAACTGTATTTTGAAGATAAATATTCAGACAAATTAGAGGTACAAAAAGTTTAAATTTACTTTTGCATAACATTTTCATTATTGAATTGCAGACAATCAAACACAAATAGACAAACTGATGCATCTTTAAAAGCAGCTTTCTAAAAATAAAAATTAGGACAAAAAAAAATTTAAGTTGGAATCAAAATGCATTAAAATGACAACAAAAATTTTTTTAATATAAAAAGTACTTTTAATGAGATGTTTTAAAAATTCAGAGTGATAATACTTTAAAAAAAGAAAAACAATGTGTAAAAAATAAATTTATCATTATCTATTTTTATTTGCAATTGTTAAAAATATTTGCTTGAGCAATATATGCCTTCATGTCTCCTCACTTCCAAAGGAAAAACAAAATCATAAAGTAAATTCAAAATATATCAACAATTTACATCTAATATGTAGTACATTAGACAAATATACCAAAGGATTTTGAATCATTTAAATTATATTTTTCTACAGTAAACTTCATCAAAACATTGAATTCTAGTATAAGATATTCAATAGCAGAATACATTGAAATTTGGCAGTCTTTATTTCAGCTAAAATTTGTCTTAAAATCAAATATCGTATTTACTCGAATCTAAAAGCCACAACCCCAAATTCTCAACAAGTTTTTTGGAAAATGAAAAAAGTTTAAAATAGTTTAGAACCTATAATTGCTCAAATTGCCCATCCAAACCATTTTTTTTTTTTTCAATTTGATTCAAAACCACAACTGATTTTCAGTAGCTTTAATATTGGAAGAAAAGTGCGGCTTAAATACGAGTTAATATGGTAAGATTTGACATGGATTTTATAAAATGAATACATTTAAAGAATACAAAACTGTTATTTATCATTTCTTATGAAATAATACATATCCTTAATAATTGTGATGAAGGAAGAAAATGCTTATTTAAAATTTATAAGGTAATATCCATATTAGTTCACATTTCCGTAAAAACTTACACAGGTTTCACTTGGGGGGAACACAGCTCAAGGGATGAAAAAAACACCTTAGTTCATTAATGATTTATTATAGGAAATCACTGATAATTTTTAAAAAAAAACCCCATTTCTAAGATATTGTATTTTTATTACTTCAAACATTTATTCCCCATTTTTGTTATGAATTTGAGATAAATTAACAATACTTTAAAAACATTAATTTGTATTTAAATAATATTGTAACAAGAACAAGCTTAAACATTTTTTACATGATGCTAAGTAAAAATACACACTTAAAATGGAGTAAAAAAAAGGTTGAACATGTTTTAAATAAATTTAGTTTAAGAGTATACAAAATTTTGTCAAAAAAACAACAATATGTATTTATTAAAATTTACTGCAGATTAGTTTTGAGCTTGCACATTTGTAGATTTTAAAGGTAATTTAAACAATCTCAACTTACCCTATGAGCACCCAAAGTTCCAAATGGTAAAGGTTTACCTTCATTATCAACCAAAAGAATTTCACAATCCAACATCAAATCATTTCCATAAGGGAATGCTTTGGGTATATAATCTTTAAAATGATTCACCTAATTTTATGAATACAGTTGTTAGCTTTGTTATTTAAATGAAAAAGTAATCAAATCCTACAGATGCACATCACAGCACAGTTAAATTACATCACTCCTCACTGAATCAAAATACAAAAATAAAATATATATTCACATTCATAAAAACCTTATTTCCAGTGATAAAACAAACAAAAAAATTGTGAAAGACAATTATAAAAAAAATATAACATTTGTATTCAGCTACATAAAGATAACATAATTCTTCAAAAATGATAAATGCGTTAATGCTCAGTGCACTACAATACAATAAAAAAAGATTTCATACTTTAGATATAAAGGCAACTCACTGGAAAGAGTCCCATAACTTATTAATAGCCAATTGAATAAAGGGTATATAAAAGTCACTAAATTTAAGGCATTATTTTATACAAAATAAGAAAAATTAGACCGTGTTTTTTTCATAGTCACTCAACACTTTTACTGCACTTTAAAATTGTTTTAAGACTTGGGTAAAATTTGGAGTAATGCATTTTCACTGAGGAAAAGTGTACTGAAAACAATACTAAAATGTGATTCATTATGTTAGAATCATGAACATTCTTTAACCCTCTGACCAGAACATCCATCTCTCAAATGGGGATGATTTGCTTTGATGCCTGTAGATAACACTGTGGTGTGATTTTTGGACCTTGCTGCCTTGACATCTTCAGTTGGACTCTACCCAGTGAGAGGATCAAGTGGTGGTACATGACGATTTTTTTCAATTCACGATATGAGCGATGTTTCTAATCTATCACCATCTATCAGTATCTATATTCCTATAGTTTTTTGTTTTGGGATTATTATTTGTAATTATTTTTACATGAATATAAATAATTTCTAATCAGTTTTTATAAAAATACTATTTACAATTCTTGTGATAAAAATGTATTAATATAATGTGCCTCATAAAAAGACAAATATTAAAAATTCTACTCAATTTCATGAGCTATAAGGACATTTAAAACAATCCTTAAGGTAATAAAATTCCAAAAATTTGCATATTCATCTGTCAGACAGATGTTTCTAACAGCGGCAAAAAAATTGATGTTCCAGCCAGAGGGTGAATAAGCTATAAATGTTTTAGAATTTTATCAAAGTTATTGAGAAATCAAATATGTGATTTCACACAATTCAATTCTTAAAGTTCAAGAAAGTAAAGAGATAGTGTTTTTTGCAAAATTTCTATACATGCATATATATATAATTTACAGTTACAAGTTCATTTAATGTGCTCAACTTGTAATAAATTAGTGTAAAATTACAATTCCATACAGTTTTTTTCTGCTTATTGCTTTCAATTATACTATTATTTTATACACACTGAGCATTACAATAAATTATATTCAAGAGATGGAAAATTAAAAGCTTCTAAATTTTTAATATTTATATTCCAAATCAGTACAAAGCTTTGAAAAAGAATTTAAAAACATGAGTTAAACTACTAAAAAAATCCATGCTTTAACACTTAACACAATAAAAAAACACAATAATGCAGACAGTAATGTGTAATAAAATAATAATGCAGAATTATATATATAATCAAAATGAAAATATTTTTAAATAAGTTGCATCTTAAATTATTCATGCAATTATAGTACATTTGTTGATTATAAGTTTTAATACAAATGTTAATATAATAAACCCAACTAACAAAAAAATTGATTTACTTTAATAATTTATAAAACATTAATCATTATGCTAAAGAAATTTGTTACTTCTAGTAGTAGAAAACGAAGATTGTATAAATTATTGAAGCTTATCTATTTTTCTCAATGCATAAAAGATCTTTTTATACATTATTTTTTCTTTTGATATAATAATAATTTTAAAATATATAATCAACATTCTTAATTCTTACCTTATGAGGCATAACAGGCTTTAAACTACGACTGAAGTAGCTAAATTCCTTTCCTCTTTTGTGAATTTGTACTCTTTCTCCATCATATTTGATTTCAACATAAAATCCATCTGGATATTTTTTAAAGGGCACTTCCAAATCCTTACAAGCCATGGCCTTAGAAAAATTAACAGAATTTATCATATGTAAAGTTTAATGTTATACATATCACAGAAAACTTCTAAAAATTTTCATATGCTTAAAAAATTCTGCAAATATCATTCCAAGTTAGAGATTTCCTAAATAACAGATTGAAAAAAAAATCTCAAATTCAACTTATTCATATCTATAATAATATTATAGAAATTTACTGATATAGCAAAAGTACAACATATTTTTTGGGGAGGGGGACAGTAATGTAAAATCTTATAATTTAACTTAGGAAACCAAAGCTATTTTAGAATTCAATCGAACTTTTATCTTGTTCAGATTTATGTACCCAGACAAAATTTATGTTTATATCAGTGTATTTTTTAACCCCATAAATAAAAATCTGTACATCACATTTTCTATGACACTGTAATGGAATGAAATTTTATACATTACTTAATTTTACAGATATTTAATGAATGATTCAAGATTTCTATATCATAATATAAATAGAAATATGTATAAATTGATTGCATGAATATATGGAAACTTAGTCTAAAAACATTCTAAACTTGGTTCCTATATAAAATTAGTTGATCAGGCAATATTTTTAGAATATCAATAATCAAACAAATGTATCTTATTGATATTTGATATTCATTACAATTTCTCACATTTTTAAAAATAAAAATTTTTTAAAGAATTTTCATCTTCACATTTATAACAACCTTTTTTTTCTTTTTTTTTAAACCAACATTACATAAAATAAGTTATTATAAAAATATTTTGAGAAAAAATTATTTCAATTCATTTCAAATTTATTCAGAACTTCACACAGGGAAGTAAATGCAATTATATTAAAAATACATGGGGGTCCATGCAATGTTATGTTGAATGTGACTATCTAAGGTTAGTTAATACCAGCATGGGTAACACAGGCGTCATTAATGTTGTTTTTGCATCAAGATGATCCTCCAGGCTTCCTTTTTTTCCTGCTTTTTTACAACGCTTTATGATATCTTTCAAATTTCTAGATGCTTGGAAAGCTTCATATGCAGATGGATGAATAGCTTCTAATCTAAAATGTATTAGTAAATACAGGATAAATTAGAAAAAACGTAAAATTATAGTGTTTTACTAAAAATTTATCTCTATATGTATGATAAAATATACTAAACACATGAATATATCATGTACATGATATGAGAAAAATTCTCTCAAAATTTCAAATGCATACTGTTTGGAATACAAGTTCATAATATATATAATTATATACAACATAATAAATTTCTGGTGTCAAAAAATCAGAAATAATAAGTAACTATAAACATTTTACTAAATATTGCTTAAATCAGAAATACCCAATTAATTTTATTAATAGTTATATGAATATAGCTATTCAAAATAGTAAGGATTAAAAATTCTGGGATTGATAATAGTTTATTACTATAAACTTAAATATTTCTTATTATAGTTATCTCCATATTCTAATATTAGATAAAATTACTTATTATTATTTTATTCATATTTACTCTAGAGTTATTAAAGTTATGCTATAATTTGCAACTCTTATTAATTTTTATTTCCATTCTTTTTATACTTTTGTTAAGTGCTACTTTTCAGCCATTCACATGGTTTAAATCTACATTAGGGTCCAGAATCTGGCAATAACTTATTTATTGCACTCAGATTTAGTGCGGACTTTGCATTTTTAAGTGCAATTTTTAGATAAGTTACCTCTATCTTGTAATGGATTTAGACATTTCCTACCCATTACTTTCAATAGGTTTTTGCTCAGTATTATTTACATAAAGGGGGAAGGTTGGCTGGCCAAAAAACATGTTCAACCCCACTTTTATATAAATTATTTTATATATTAGCTGTCCTAAGTCAGCAATGTTCATAATACTGCAGCATCCATTTTATAATTTTTAATCTTGGTTACTCATATGTTCTCCATTGTGTGATTTTCCTACTGTCTATGTGTTTTTCAAATGTGATTGTTGGATGTTATCTCTTGTTTGTAGAAAATAAGCCTATATATATATATATGTAATATAAAAATAGATATATTATTTATAAGTTTTAACCTAGACCTTGGATGATGCAAGATCATGTAATATTTCATCAGCTTTTTCCCTCCAGACACTAATCCTTCCCTATAGACTTGGTATCACCTCTGTCTAGGGGGACAGAACCAATAGACTCCTAGAGAGCCCCATAAAGCATGTCTTTTGGGGAATTTCACTCTTCGCTATCTCTTCCCATTTTCCCCCATATAAATACCTTTGTTCCCCTAAGTCGGGGTTCTTTTGCCTTTTAAAAAGTATTGCAACACGTGGCTTCAGTGCTCTTCCTATGAAGGAAACCCCGTACACTCAATAAAGATTTTAAAGTCCATAGCTGTCGTTACTGGGTCGTTGAAATGCGTCATAGGAGTTTTTAACTCGTTCGTGTAATTAAAATTTTTAGGTTTGGAGTTCCTAATTTTAGCCTTACATTCGTAGGACTTATGTCCCTGTTGTTGGCAGTTATAACAGTGAATTTGAGACCGTTTTCCTACCTCGTTACTAACGTTAGGTACACAATTAAACGATTCTGATTGCTTCATTTCTCTTTCGTATGAGCATTTGTTTTATTAATTTCGTAATTGACGTCCAAAATTTTTCTGATAATTTTATATGGGCCATGGGACCTTTTTTGAAGATTCATTAACTTTACATCTTAAACGTGTGACTATTGTCTGACCCAACCGAAAATCTACTGATTTGATTCGATTGTTGAAAGACGCTAGAATTAGGAAAGCAATTAGACCAGCCAAAACAAGGGTGATACGCTGTGTCAAAAAGAAGAATCCTTTGAAGAATGTAAAAGCAATGATAAAATTGAATCCATATGCTATTGTGAATGAACGAAAGAAAAAGAGACAAGCGCTATTGTTGAAGAAGAGTGAAATTCCCCAAAAGACATGCTTTATGGGGCTCCCTAGGATTCTATTGGTTCTGTCCCCCTAGACAGAGGTGGTACCAAGTCTATAGGGAAGGATAAGTGTCTGGAGGGAAAAAGCTGACGAAATATTACATGATCTTGTATCATCCAAGTTCTAGGTTAAAACTTATAAATAATATATCTATTTTTATATTACATATATATATATAATTTTAATTTTAATTCTAACAAGTACATTTGTGTCTAAAATTAACAAAGCATTAAAATTTGCTTTTGTCTTTTTTTAAAAAAATCATTTACAAAAAGAATATTATTTCCTTTAAAAAAGAAAATGACTAAAGATGTATTTAATGATGAAATGTATTAATACATATGAGTAAATTATCAAAAAATAAATAGTAAATCATTTAAGTCAATTTTTAATAATGTAACATGTGATAATCATATTTATAAAACATAATTTTGATCACTCAATTTCAGCAAAAGTTTAAATGTTGATAGGATATTCAATTTAAATCATTTTTAAGTTGACATCAACAAGATTAAAAAATGGAGCCCTTTTTTCCATGTGATTACAATAAATACTAACAAAAAATTTTAAAACTAACATCCATTGTATGTTTTTTCAATAAAATATCAGAAGTTGTAAGCAAAAGAAATTATATAATGAAGACCAAAATATATAGAATCCCCCACCCCTTTTCCATTATGTTTATTTCCCAATCTTAGAACAGTGTAGATTAAAATCAAAAATCCTGCCTCAGACATTCTTTAAAAAAATGCATCTGCCATTTTTATTACAATGGTTACATGTATTCCTCTTCTTCATATGCTTTTATTTTAAGGAGCAAGCTTTATGAACTATTAAAAGGTGGGAGACCCCTTACCACCTCCAGGGTGTTCTCCCTCAAAATTGGGGTAGATCTGAGCCTAATCGCACTAAGAGCGGTGGGTGGTGTATAGTGGTCAAAACTACGACTAATGACAGGCGTACATCTAGCCCTTTGCTGCAATAAATTTTGTGGGCCTCGAACTGATAATGTCCAACAGAAGGCATTGGTAAGAACAACAAGAACTTAATAATAAAAAATTTTAAGCATACACACATACATGTTCTCTGCCCTTTTTCTTTCAGAATGAAAAAACATGGCTATTAAAGTATTTAAATATACATTTAGTACCCACGCAAAATTACTATTTATTGTTCAAGAAAAAAATAATTCAAATTCATAAAATCTTTCTACCAATCAAATGATAAATTCTATTAGATGGGGATATACTTTTTAATTTGGCAACATACTATACAAATATTACAGTATATTCTTATCTTGAAAGTATACCCCATGTTAAAAACAATTCATAGAAATGTTTTACTATTTTCAAGCCTTATTATTGTTATCACTATTCATCACTATTCATATTTCATGTAATTCATAGGCTTGATTAAAACACTGAATTTAAAGAATTTCATTGACATCAGTTTATAATTAAATGCTGTCTATTGTAACTGAATGATTATGACAATAACATCTTCATAAAATTTGTATTACTGATAGTAAATAAACATATGTTAATGATTCAGTGTAGTTCTTCACATACATAGAATTATTTCAACTTAAAAAATCTTTAGAACTCATTTGATTACTATTTCTGATTTAGAAGAAACAATTTTAAAAACGATGAAAATTTCCTAACTGTAAATGAAAATTAAATAATTATACTTACATATGTTTAGGTCCAGCATTTATACGTAGGTCATGTTTAATGAAACGAATGAAGTACTTTAAATCACTTGCAGTGCATCTATTAAATTAAACAAATAAAAATATCAATAACCACAACATTTAAAAATCATACTATTCCTTGCTAAAATTTACCAAAAAATCATACTTTAGAAGAAAAATACAAATTTGCTACAAAAAGAAATTTTCATTAAATTTTGGGTGTTTTTTTCCTCCCTTGAAAAATATTTTTTATAGCATAATTAGCATCACCAGTAGCCCGCACAGGAATTTTCAATGGGGGGAAGGGGTCCAGGGTTGAAGTCCACCATTCTTGTATCATACTCCTTTTGATTTTGTCGATTTTAGGGAACAAAAGACAGTGAAAAACTAATTACTGAATAAATAATTAGCGTTAATAAAATTAATCATTAATAACAAATATTTAATCAAATTTTATGTACTATATACTTAGAATTATAATCAATCGGAAAAAAACAAGGGCTTTTGGGGGTCTGGACCCTAGGACACTCTCCTTGTGTGTGCCATTGAGCATCACATACTAGTATTGTTTTCTTTAGTAGATTGCTAGAGTTTAGTAAACAAAGGTAATAGAACATTTAAGTACAGTTTTATTTATGAACTGTCACATATTAAAAAATTTTCAATTAACATAAATTTCTCAAAATCAATCATATGGTATTAGCAATATTAATATAGTAATTAAGTTCACTGATGTTTAATAAATTATTTTGTGAAAAGCAATGGTGCATTCTAAATGCTCCTTTTTTCATGTCCTCCACTCAAGAACATTAATAGTTTAAAAAGCAATACCATACTGTGTACAATACAATATATATGCTTAATAGCATTTTTATTTATGAATATAAAAGTGAATAAAGATATCTTTTACATAAAACATTAATCCAAGTACATCAATTAAGTACATTAATGTTAATTATAAACTTTATTCAAAATAAAAAACTTCTTAGCTTCTTTTTTTGATATTTTATTTTATTTATTATTTATTTTGCAATATCATTATATAAAATTACAATAAATATGCACATTTAAAATATTTGTGTACCATATAAAACTCATACATTTTTATACAAAGGAAGTTGATAAAATACCCTTTCATTCTTAAGAATGAAAGGGTATTTCATCCTCAGTGACAAGAAAAAATATATAGAATTTCAAGTACAAAGATGAATATTAGAATAGCTGCAAATAAAAGCAATTAACTTTATTTGTACATAAAATTTCCTTTATATAAAATTTGATTTTTCAAAACACAAAGGTATCATTTTTTAATAGGTTTATGGTGAGAAATGTAATTGGTAATATAATAAATAATATACCTTTTAGCCACTTTAGTTAGAATATTAGTTTGCTCAACTTCTTGTCCAGTTTTTGCGAGCTGATCCAAATATTTATCAACCTAAAAAAAAACATGTCAATCTATCATTTTTATTACCATAATAGACAAAACAAGTGAAATTCATATTAAAATTTTGAATGATATTTTAATATTTTTGATGCAAAGTTTAATTGACTTTATTTCATATCATATAAAAATATGATATGAAATAATGAAAGTGATTGAGTTTCAAAAACACTTTAAAATAAAATGCCTAGAAGTGAGGAAGCTTTAAAAAAATTAATGAATTTATCATCAAAAATTGAAATTACAATATTAAAGCATGTTTTTTTTTTTATGAATATTAGTAGACTTTAAATAAATTTATCAGTATTTTATTTTGGGAAGCAATGTGTTTACGTAGATATTTTTATCAGATAATAAACTATTAAAACTGGTTTAAATTAACTTACTATTATTGGGTTTACTGAATTTAGTCATCAGATAAAACTTTATATATCATTATTTTGTATAAGATTGGATTTTAAGTTCTGAAAAATAGTTCTTCAAAATAAATCTGTGATTTATAAAACAAATACATTTATTTTTAATCCTATTTAAGTTGGTTTTTTTTTAATTTTATTTTAAAAAAGAATATGTAATTGATGCAAGAAAAAACAGCAAAAAATAACATTTTTATGAAATAAGTGCCCACTCCCCCATTGAAAGAGTGAGTTACATTACTGCACTATAAAACAACATGAGGGCTATTGGTGACAGACCTTCTAATTTGAATCTTGATCAAGTGATGAAGCCCGCACCTGAGCTGGCAACCCCTCCCCCCCTTTTCCAACTATCATGGGGCTGTGGTAGCCCAGTGGTCAAGGTATCGGATCATGGCAGACATGTCATGAGTTCGAGCCCAGGACCACTAAAGATCCACCGTGTAGGGCAGTGATGCATATTAAATCTGTCGAGAACTGAAACATCCTCCCGTTGGTGTGGTATGGTAATTAGGAGAGGGGGTACCAGCTCAGGTGTCGTCCACGCCACTTGACCATGGTTCAAAATTACGTGGTCCATCACCAAAAGCCCTCGTGTAGCTGAACAGTGTGACGTTAATATTCACTCTCTCACTCACTTCCAACTATCACACCACACCAACAGAAGCATATTGAGCCTCAAGAGATTTAATGCCCCCTCTACATGGCGGGTCTTCAGTTGCACCAGGACTTAAACCAATGACACTGATCATGAGTTTGTAACAATAAACACTAGGATACTGCAGCCAGATAAGTATCCTGTTATTTTTAAAAAAACTATTCCAAAACCAGGAAATTTGTTTAAGACAATTGGATTGTAACATAAATTACCAAAGCATATCATATTCAGAATTGCAAATTCTGTAAAAGAAATCTGATAACAAATTCTAAATGTACTAATGGTAGATTATTACATCACAGAATAATTGATTAAAACCAATAGGTAAGACATTTTATATTTTTATTTAATAAAATAAAGTTATAATCTCCTCATAATATTGATCCAAAATATTTTCTTTTCTCTAATTCTCTTACAAATAATAGTGTGAACATATTGATTATGTTTGTGACAGGCTTATCGCGATTTCCACTAAATCTCCTTTTGGGTTTCTTTGGGATCAGAATGGCAATTCTTTCCAACCAACTCGAGAAGTGGAAAGGGAGAAATATTCAAATTACAGATCTTATAATTAGTAGAAGTTTAGCGTCCGCGAGATGTTACGGGAAGTGATTATACAAGGTCTATGTGTTCAAGTGATTAAGCTAAGGTGAGAGGCAGTCCCGCGTTCAAGATTTAATATATCCGGGCCAGTACGTTCAAGTTAAATGTGGATACCATTCCACACGAGATAAAGAGACGTCAGTTAGGATTCAAGCGAATTGCTGCTTAACCAAGATAGAGCGGTAAGAAACTTATTTAAACTACTAAGGATCAGTGTGTTTATTGAGATTAGGATTAGCCGGGAAAGTTAAACATAGTGGTCAGGGACACGATTATTGGTACTACATATTGTGTGTCTCCTCACCACTGATTCACTTGGTTTAAATATAAATATTATCATTTGTGTATAGTGTTTAAGTTAAGATTTTAATAAAGAAATTTTAAGATTATGGCAACATTTGGTTCATTCACTCCCACATCTCTAGGTCGTGAGGGTAATGTAGAAGTAGGGCAACCCCCATGGGCCAATGCCTTACATGCTGAACATATTTTGCATCACTTAATTAAATATAAGTACAAATAATGCATACAAAGTCATTTTAAGTATTATAAAATAAATTAAGAATGAAAAAACTTTTAAAATGTATCAGTAGCAAAAGTGGGGGTACATTTAACTTACATCTTGTAAATACAATTTACTCTCCTTTGCAGGTTCAAAAGAATCAGACTTTTCAAAAAACACTTTGACAGTTTCAGAAACATCACCTTTACCAATGCCCTGTACAATAAATAAAAATTATCATTAATCCAGAATTCTATTTTTTAATTATGTAATACATAAGAAAATGAAATAATCAGTTCACAATTTCAAAAAGGAAAGGACATGAAAAGTGAAACTTTAATATGATCAAATAATTAGTATGTGTGCATATGTATATTATCAGAAATTGCAATAAAAAATATTAATTACATTTTCTAATCCTTTCTGTATCTAATTGAACAGAGTTTCAGTATGCTTTTTTCAAAAATTAAAATTACACAAGAAGTCACCATTCATAAGAATTCATAATACATTTATTTATTTAAAATATCCTTGTAAACTAATAATTTATATGCATCAAATAAAACTGATTCAAAAGGATTAATTTAATCCCTAACCCTTTACATGGCAATATAAATTTAGGGTAATATAAAAATTGACAAGTTTGTTTCAATCTGGAGGTACATTACCTAATCAACAAACCAGGCATTTGTGTATGATTTAAATATTAGCACAAATTTTGAATAGAGAAAAAAAAAGATTTAAATTGCTTGCAGAAAATTAGACTATTGAATTGATTCAACAGTTTTTAGAAATTGATATCCAAGGGATAAATTATGTTTCAGAATAAAATTATATTACAGAAAATTATCAGTAATTAGACTTTATCTATAAATTGTGTGTATTATTCATAATTATTCCCAATAGTCAAATACAATATGAGCTAAAAATGTATGCCCGTAATGTAATACTACAAAAACTGAAATGATAAGCACCAATTAAACTTCTTTTAATTTGCCTTTTTTTTTTACCTATGAAACTGCTATCTATCAAGAAAATATTCTGATTATATTTATTGAATAGATAACACACTATTAAGTTGATGGGGTTGATAGCACAATGTGGCAATAGTTATGTATTGCTTTCAGTTCATCCACTAATACAAAGCTTGCCAATTTATTAGTGAATTCCAATCAATTTATTTGAGAGAGAATTTCCTAATAAATAAAAACTTCAATTTCGAACAATTTATAAATAAAAATCATTTTATTTTTTAAAAAATGAGCAATTTATAAAATTTTACAAAAAAATGATTTTTTAAAAAACCAATATAAACATATATATATTGATATATTTTTTTATTATATATAAATTTATATATGGTGTGTGTCAATCAACTCAATATTTAATTCTAATTGACTTCTTTAAAATTTATGCAAAATTTAATAAAACTATAAAATGCATGAAACTTATGCTTCAAATAAGTACCTTTTGAAAATCAGCATAAAATGAAAATTTAACATAAACCACAAATATTATATTTGACAATTTTAATATACATGTGATCAATTTGCACATTTATGATTAATTTTAAAATTTCATTATATAATATAGGTAATAATACATCATTCATAATAAAGATATTGTAATAATAATACAGTAGGCTAGGAGATCGGTTCCTTTGTAAACATACATATGTAGAAGAAAACAAAAATAGTTTCCTTCTACTTTTAAAGCAATTTAAACTTACAACTTTTGATATATCGATATTTTAATCCAATCAATGAGTAAAAATGAAAAAACATTTAATACACACAAATTTAATGTAAATCTGGAGAACAGATTCTAAATTTAAGTTCAGAAAATTTTTTTAAAAATTTAGCACAAACATTCCAAAATGACATTCTGGCACACAAAAATATCTTAATACAGACAAAAGAAAACTTACTGATTGAAAGTCTTCTTGCATTTCTTCCAGTGAAGCTTCAAATATCTGAAATAAAGAAAAAAGATTTAATTTGTTTGCAACTTACCAATATCAATATATATGTTTAGCTTACTCTATCTTTATTGTCTGAGTAAACAAATAAGCAAAAGAAAAACATTTATTAACTGTTTGTTTTCTTGTTTTCTGTTCCCATGATATTGTTTATCAAATTTATTAAAATCTTGACAAAGATAAAAAGAATGTAAAAAATAAACTCAAAGACTATGAATTAAAAAAGATAATTCAAAATCATTTGGTTTGTTTCCATTTGTATTTTTATTCATATAAAACAAAATTAAAACATATCTATTAAAAAAATACAATAATTTTTATAAAACTAGAAACCTAAATTCTAATAAATTATAATATCTCAAATAACTGTTCCTCATTAAAACTTTATTTGTTAAGATATTTTTGATACAATTAACTACAGCACTTTGAAATAAAATTGTAAACTAAATTTAATAAATATAACTTGGCTATTAAGAAATTTACTTGAAACTGGGGAAAAATATAATCAGATGCATATAATAGAAATGTTGGAATTTATTCTCCCTCCTGCTGGAGGAATATTATGCCTAAAAAGAAAGTTTGCATACAAAAAAAGATAATACCATTTAAAAACATATAGTGAGTCGAGAATGGATGTTGACAAATTTAGTTGCAAGATGTTGTCACATTTGTGGAAAGTCTAGAAGGGTCTAAGGGTGAATAATTGACTAAATAATTCTAGAAGCATCTAGAACTTAATTCTTAGTCTATTCAAAGACTAATTCAGTAGAGTAACAAAGGTGGTGTAAGAATTTAACAGTGAATTTGCATTTTTTTTTTCCTTATGTATTATTGCAACTATGGGTTTGTATAACTAGATTTTATGCTTGTGTGAACTTTGAGCTTGTGCTCTCACAGATTCACATGTGTCAGATATGTTTCAAATTAGAAGTATATTTGTTATACTTCTGCAGTTCCAGGAAAAATTTACATTTAATCTGAAAAAACCTGCTTGTTAATTGTGTGGATTTTCCATATAATTTAAAAGTTTAATAATTATATATATATAGTATACAAACATATATATATATATATACACATAATTTTCACATTCGGCATAAATTTATTCACTTAAAGGAGTATAGATAGAATGGTTCTATTTTAGATTTGCTTTATTTCAATATCAATCTTCAATAATAAATTTTCCTTTGTTTAATCCAGTGATACTGGATTAAACAAAGCCAGCCTTTTCTAAGTAGCCCAGTCTTGAACTTATTGCACAAACAAATTCAGTTATTTAAGAGCAATGTACTAAATATTTAGTGCAAAATTCTACCAATCAAGCAATCAAATGTATCAACATGCTTTTTTTATAGTAGAATGTAAACAAGGGGTTTGGTCACGGATGGACGGAAATAGAAAAACTACCTATAACTCAGTAAGAAATAGATAAAAGTAAATATTTTTGTGTGTGTTTTTCATAGAAGTATTAATACAGTATTAAAATAAAAGGCAAAAAAAATGAGTTTGAATATTTTAATCAATTTTACTTTGTCCAATATTGCTTTGGTCTTATATTGTATCTTTCTCCATTATCCTCTTGTTGGGACCCATGTGCAATATCTATCATATGTATGTGACCCAGCAAGAAAAAAGGTTGAGTACCCCTGGTTTAATCTATTAGGGTCAGATTTATATAATTTAAATGATAACTTTACATACACACATGCATCAACACATGTTCCATTCTTTGAAACTATTCTAGAAATATGGAATTTTGTTTTAGCTTAAAAGAAACTGAAGAATCTTTTTTTTAAAAAAAAGCATTTTAGAATTTATAATGAAATAAGAAAAACATATACAAGCAAGAACAGTAAAATACATGGATATATGTATAAATATAATGCACACACATAATAGATATATATTAAAATATATTTGATAATACATTTGTCCAAACTATCATTTTATGGACAAATATACAGCATTTACATGCAAGCAAAAAAATAACCTCATTTAATTTTAGTGATTTTAAAGAATAAAGCAGCATAACGTAAAATTGAGAAGTATCTCACCTTGCTAAAAATCTTTAATATTTGAGTGTTTTGCAAATTATAAATACGTTTTTCAACAGCAGGCAAAAGCATTTTGGCCCATAGATACAAATTTCCTTTGAAACCTTCTACAAAATGATTAAAGCTAATAATTAATTATCATTTCAAAAGAAAAATATTATATTAAAAAACAAATTTCTATTTTAAAAAATATCACTTTTGAAGGAAACAAATATTTTTCAAAAACATTAAGGTGCATCCTTTAGTCTGAAGATAATTCACTAGATCTAAATTTCAAAAAAATTTCTTTCTTAAAATGTTGGGTTCGTCTAATGGCCCGAAAAATATAATAATCACTTTTATGCATAAATAATTAAGATTTCTGACTTTTTATTCTCTCTTAAAATCAACAAATTTTTAAGACACAAAATTATCTTTTAGATCACAAGATTCATCACTTGTTAAAAATTACTAAGATTTATCCACAGTTTTAGAAGAAACTTAAAAAGTTAATGGTTATGAACCTCAGTCAAATAATGAAGATTACATCAAATCCAGCATTTCCTCTAATTTCCCCCATCACATCAATGAAATGGATGTGCCTTGACAGATTTAACACACATCAGTAAAAATTTTTTAAGGATGATTTCCAAACATTTAATTATTTATACATTTAAAAATTAAAAGAAAAAATTAGAATTTCTTGAAAATCAAATACGAAATTAATAAAAGAAAATTTTAATTAATATTCTTTTTATGACATTATATTAAATTACTTATAAATTACTGTACATTCCTTCATATAAATTTTACAAGGTTTAATATTCTGCTAATGAAACACTCCCTTAGATTTGTAAAGATACTAAAGTTGTTTGTTTTTTTTTAGTTAGCATTAAAATAAAGCAAAGATATTATTAAGTTTCCAAAATGATACATCATAAGTGAAAGCAGATAATTGATGCATAAGATCTATAACAAAATGTTTTCATTAAAATAAAAATACAATCTCAAAAATTTTTTTAAAAAAATTAATGTTTTAAAAGTCCTAGTAAATGAGAATAATGGTTGCAATTGCATTCTATGACAAAAAAAAAATAATAAATGTATTCAATTTTTTTAAAACATTATCAGCAACATAACAAAGAAAAGGCAAACAAAAATATGCAAGAAAAAAAAAAAAAGATCCTATGAAATGTAAGCATCAAAAATTCAATAAATCATAAAAAAAAATACAGATGCATCAGAGCATGTTTTATGCTCTAGTGAATTTCCATAACTATAGCATATTACTAACTCAATTTTACTCTTTTCATTGCAATGAATTTTTTAAATAAAACTTTAAAGGAAGAATAAACAGCCTTCATTACATTACACTAACATTTGCAAATAAAAACAAATAGATTGCATATAAATTTAACATACATATACATATATTAAAAGTAGAAAATTAATAAAAGTTATACATAACATATAGAAAATTTTTCAAATTAAAAATAAACCTCACTTTACATCCAATTACTAACATGCATAAAATGGTACATTTAGAAATGCAGTTTTACCTTTCTCATAACATACAGACCTGGGACAAACAATTTAATACTTACTTATTTAAATGTAAAATACACTCATGGACAAAAGAATTAGTGCACCGAGATATTATTGCAGGATCGTAACAAAAATTGGCATGAAGGTACATGTTGGGGAGATATGCAAATGATTAGAAATGCAATGTGATAGCGCATTACGTAAAGCCGGTAAAGGGTGTTTAACATCGTTCTTTGTGGAGTATAAAACAGGTAACCAAAGCATGTTTGACTGTGCTGAATCATTTACAAAGGAAAAGCTGAGGTAGACATGCCATTATGCCATTTTCGAAGACAATATGAGCAGCTGTTGCAGTTTGAGAGGTGGAGAATCATTGGCATGACGGAAGCTGGGTGGTCAGCTAGGCGAGTAGCTCATCAATTAGGCAGCTCTGATTGTGTTGTGAGGAGGTGTTGGAACCAGTGGATCCGAGAGATGTCATTTACATGAAGACCAGGTTCAGGACACCCTCAACAGACCAGTGGTGAAGAAGACCGCCACATTGTAAGAAATGCA
>BMAV01022165.1:127045-151304 GCA_019973955.1 Trichonephila inaurata madagascariensis | reverse complement strand
TATCAAATGCAATAAAAATTGAAAATTAAATAAACTGGGAAAAATTTGTATTAATTGTTTTTCATCAAAGATTTTCAAAAATGGATAACCAGATACTACAATGAAAAAATTAAGCTATTAACCAACTCTCAATGGATTGCAGATATATTCAAGAATATAAGATGTAGTAGCTATTCCACAAAAACTAAAGAGCTTGAGTTTTAATTTTTTAAGAATTTTTTAGATGCATAAAATGTGAATGAAAAAAAATGTAAATACAGTCAGACCCCCATTTTATGAACCTCTATTTTGCAAACTTATTTCTGAAACCAAGAACTTTTTTACTATTTTCTTCCTTCAAATAACAAAGTGCAAGTTCCATTTAATGAACCTTTTCTCTTGTGATTCAATTTTTTTTCCCCCTCACTATTTTTAAAATATTTTTTGATATTTCATATTATTCTTCCTTTTAACATATTTTACCATGATCAATGACTTTGAATTCATTTTCCATGTGCATAACACCCAAAGATCAATAAAATTGCCCTAATTTTTAAAACAAGCAACAAAAAAAAATTAACAGATTTTACCAATAATTAAATTTAACTTCCCTTGCTTCTCACTCCCGCCATTATCACAGGGTGAAATTTCCCTCTCTATTTCTTGTGTCTGTGATATTTCCAGACTGGAATGTTCAAAAGTAACTAGCTAAAGAGTTTAAAACTATCTATTTCTTATGCCCCAAATCCTGTTTATTTCTCACCAGATGGCAGTACCAGATTATTAGTTATATCTTTAGGGATAGTTATTTTATTTTAAACTAGATGTTAGCAAAATTAAACATATATATTAGCGATATGTTTTTGTAACCTTAGCTCATTTACTTAATTCTGCTTTTCTTGAATACACGTGGGTTGCATTCCATGATAAAATATATTTATATATTTCTTAATATTGTATTCATTATGGAGTTAGTCAAGAAGTGAATCAAATTCCACTATAACTATATATGGATCCGAGAGTGATTCTGAAATAACTAATTGTTTTGAAAGCTCGGTTAGTGAATCTGAGAGCAGTGATGTACTGTTACGTGTGACGTTAGCTTTTTTATCTCACACTTTGAAATTTATCTCACATGAAAAAAATTCCTAATGTGTTCTTACATTGTAAGTGAAATGTGAAATTTAGTGAAATAAAATTCTCCTTTAATGCTTAAAGCACATGTTTTTTTTTTAATGTTCTGCCTTTTGCAGGAAAACAAACATTAAGTCATAATACCCAAAATGTTGGCTTTTCTTAAAAAATTAATTTTTGTATTTCAAGCTAAAAATTTACCCAAAATTTAAAAATAATTACATATATTGAACATACATTTAGTATTAAGTAATTTGCTTGAATAAAAAAAATAGGCAATTTTATGGCAGTTTTCTTCAAAATTACCCTACCATTAAGGGGTTAAGAACACATGTGCCAATATATGTTTAAAATTATTGGTTATAAAATAATGTATGCTTAAAATTATTTGTAGGTTGAAATTAGAAAATGTCATTAAATTCATTAATTTTAATATAAAATTATTTTTAAAGTTGAAAATACAGTGTATTCCTGGACAATATTTGTTTTTCTTCTTATTTTGCAGATTTCTTATTGATGGGTAAGATTTATAAAATGGATATTAATTTTGAAAAAATAATTACTCATTTATAATACTGTGAATAATTACTTCATTATAATATTTAGTGTTTATGAATTAAAAATTGTTTTATGGGGTTTATGAAGTATATTAAAAGATGGATCTCTATTAAACAAATTTTCCACATAACAGACTTTTATTCCGGATTTAGCAACTTTGTTAAATAGAGGTCTAACTGTATTACAATAAGTGTTTGAACAAAACAAGTATCATTCAGAACTATAATAATAATAATAAACTATCATATCTTTTATACATACATATTATTGGATAATAAACACATTAAAAATGCACAACACATTATATTAAACACACAAAATTATCCACATACATACCACCATCAGATCCTTTTGTAAAGAATTCTTGAAGAATAGCAGTTTTATCTGTATATTTGGTATGCTTGCCTAATTTTGTACAAATTTTTCGAAATCTTTGAAAACAATTATCTTCCACTTCAGCCACTTCATCATCACCATCTAAAACAATTTAAACAAGAATATTAACAAAGGATATCAATATTTTTTAAGAACTATTACCTCAAATCAGACTTCAATTTGAATTGCTTAAATTTCAATATGCAAACAAAATGACAAAAAATATCACATTCATACAAATGAGACTCATTAACGCCATACAACCGAAAGAGTTAAAAAAAAAAGTAACTATTGTAAAATCTGGCATATAACACACCTATACTTTCAAGCTGCAATTTTTAATTTTTAGATATATTTGCCGTATAACATGCACCCCTCCTCCCCTTTTTTCACGAAGAAACCTGAAATATATGTGCCCAATGCTCTTGTGTTTTGCAGTCATTTATTCGAGGTAATATTCCAAGCTTTAGAAAAAAAATAGTACGCTTCTAGAACTACAACCCTTTAAGTTCATAAAGAATATTATTTCTTTTAAATAAACAGTATTTCAATATATGTAAAAGACAAATTTTTTTCTATGCTTATTCCCATTTTTTTATTTTTAAAGCACTCATTTTTATAAGAGGTGTATAACACATACCCATAAATTTCGATCTTATTTTTTGTTTTAAAAATGTACATTATATGCTAGATTTTCCAGAAACAATAAAAAGTACTTTTAACAAATAAAAAAACAATTTTTGTGGCAACAATTACTGTGATTTAACTAGCATTAAAAAAGTACGATTGGATAAAAATTATTCAGAGAAAAAAAATTATGTAACAGTAACTTTTTATTTTATACATTTTAAACCCATGTAATGTGTTCAAAAAAATAAAAATAATATTTTTTTTATAAATTGTTTTTTTTACATGTCTAGAATATGGTGGTAAAGCAATTTTTTTAAAATTCAAAGTCATTATAAAAAAGCAGGTATTAGAAGAGCAGCTGTTCATAGCACTAAGTTAAGATTTTCATTGTTTTAATCGGACTTGAACTTTAAACACGGTTTTTTTTCAAACTTTCCTCCATCATATCTCAAGAATGGTTTAACTTAATGACTTCAAATTTAAAGTATAGACTCAGCACATATACATGCACCAAATGGACTATGATCAATCCAAAATTCAAAATATTTCTATTTTTTGTAACAAAAATATAACAGAAAAAAACCCATGAAGTTCGAAACTTTTTCTTCAGAGTTCTACAAAAATCCAATTTTTGATATTTTCAATTGACTATAGCCCATTCTGTGCATTTAAGCTTATAGATTAAAATGCAGTTAATTTTTTATTTATTTCAAAAAAGCCAATCAGCCAGAATTGTGGAAGTGAGCATCCATTTTTTTTTTAGGCAGGTGTGTTCAGGGCACTGTAACTCACATTCTATTAGATATTTTTGGCTAAACATTTATATACATATTCTTAAAATACATATAAATAAAAGAAAGATAGAAAAAACCTAAAGTTCTATCATTTTACAGGTCGTGAAAAGAAATTTCCTAAGAATATCATACAATATCATACAAATAACATGTTACTACACATACAAGACATATAAAATTAGTATAAAAATGAAACAATTTTACCAAATTTAATTTCGAAAGCTCATATATATATATATATATATAAATACATGGACAAAACTGACACATTTCTACTAAATACTATATTAATGTTCATACAAATTGTGATATAAAAAATGTTAAAAAATATTTAAATATATTGAGAAAAATTTTAAATATATAGTGAAGTTAAACAGCATAGGTAAAATTGAAAAATTAACCCTGCTTGTGAATCATACACACACACTATACACAAATTAAACTATAAGAAAATTAATTGTTCATAAAAAAATTTAAAAAGCTCATATAATGCTACATTTCCAAGAAATTTATATATACTTTGGAAAAATAATTATGATTGAATTTTTAATATCATAAATCATACAATAATAAGAACCCTTCAAAAGTAAAAAAATTTCCACTTTTAGACTTAACAGAAATATCCTTTTCATTTCTGACATACCTTATAAAATATATGTTTGAATTTTTCATTTTATACACAATTACTCATTTCATATATTATTGATATTCTAATTAAATACTTTTTTTACACAAATTTCCAACAGTACAAGAAATTTAAAGTTCATAATTGGTTATTCTGCCCTATTCAAATAATTTAGTCCCCACAGGTATTTGCTTTTAGCTTCAATTAGATTTCAAAGGATTGGACATTCTTAAAGAAAATTTATGGTGAAAATTCCCAATACTGTTGTGACATAGCCATCCTGTGATGACCATGTCTTGCCGGTTCCGCGTAAGCTAGAGGTGTGGGATTATCAAAATGATGAGACATAATTCTTAATACAACTTTTATTAAGAGTAACTTATAATACTTAAATTCTAATTTGACAATTATTAATTAGAGTGAGAGTCAAGCCCAAAGTAAATCACGTATTTAAGTCAGATCACGCAATTAGATTCTCTATCTCAATTATCCTAAATAATCCTGTTATCTAATTACTAATATCTAATATTACCTTTTCCAGTTTTGGTCCCTTGACCTAGAGAATATAATCTATAACTTTATATAAGAAGATTCTTGATCCGCAAGGCAGCTAATTCTTGACTGCTTATTCTTGGTCCGCAAGATTTCACACTAAGCTTTGTCACGCTATTGATCAGAATGATTCCACACTACAACCTCTGAACCTGCTACGCTATGCTATCTTATGTTATATCTAGGTTTGCCACCTTATATCTAAGCTTATCACGATATCCTTTTATAGTATATCTCATTTACATATTCGATCCGTTTCTCTTCTTGGTATTGGGTTGGAAAAGTTTTGCCATCAATCGTGGCCGTCAAAGAACATAGGAGTCATGTTAATCAGAAAGACGCGAGAGACGTCACACTGTTATTGTTGCTGCTGATGTCACCTGATCAAGCAATGTCAGAACAAGGCCCACAAAATCCATCATGGCAAGGAGATAGTTTTTTTTTTTTTTTTTGCCTGTTGGTATCCCCAGCTTTGAGCACCATAGAGGTGATAGTACAATTTGGCTTGGTTCTACCCCCAGCTTTGAGGGAGAACACCTTGGGGGTAGTCAGTGGTCTCCCACTTCTACCAACCTCACAAGAAGACCCAATTTTGATAATGCTTATTAATAACCCTCCATAAAATTTAAAAAGTCAACACTTTTAGAAAAGGAGGCAGAGATTTCGTGATTAAAATACCTGAAACAGAGGGCTCATCATTTTCTTCATCCTCTTTGGTCGTTTCCTTCTTTGCCTTTCCAGTTTTCTTCGGAGGTGTTTTCTTTGGAGGTGCATTTGTGACATGTTCTAATAATATGAAACCAAACAAGTACTATAAATTATACATTATAAATACAGAAAAATTTAAGTCAATTTTTCCAAAATTATGAAAATTGTAAGATAACTAAATTTTACACATACTAGTCTGTGTAGCATCACAGTAAAAACAGAGTCATATTTTAATGTATTGTTGATTCATCTTTAAAAATGTGTTTAAAAACATTAAAATAGGTATTAATTTCCTCACTGCAATAAGCAAGATTTGAATTCAAAATAAATACATCTCAGTAACTTTCTCAAACTCCTCAGATACAAAAATTAAATCAAAGATTATTTTAAAAAATAATTAATTAGTATTTTTAGAAACGTATTTATTTGTGTAACATAATTTCACTTATTCTCAGTCCATTGCAGTCAGTTTTGCTCAGTGCAGGTTTATCCATTGGACAGTTAGGGCAGTAGCCTATGAGCCAAGATAAGTTGGAATTAACCGGATCCAAAAGCCCCTCCTTGGATCCAACAATGTCAAGGGGGCCCCTAAATCTTTTTTACCCAGGGCCCGAAATGAGCTTAAACCGGCACTGGTTTTACTGCCAATCAATATTTTCCACAACAATTTTAAATCAGCATTTAAAAAGCTGTTTAAAAAACAAATTTTAGTGTAAACTTTTAAAAATCAAGCTCATTTTCAAGTTGATAAAGTAGTCAATTTATGGTACTTTTCAATTTTGAGATGCTGAAAAAATGCAGTAAAAAAAACTGCCAAACATCAGTACAAATTTATTAATTGCGGTAAACCCTACCACACAATTCCCGAGCTTGAGTGCTTCTGGAGCAAGTGTAGAAAGACAGCTTTAAAAAATTATCTTATTTTATGTTTGGTGTTAAATTTGGCAAGAAACAAATTTCACCATCGCTTTTGGCCCCCCCCCCCTCTTTCGAAACAGAAAAGTACCTAACTTATTAAAATTAATTTTAAATTAACACTAGGTAATAGAAAAATTTTCACAACCATCTAAAATGTAACAAAGAGAGATTATCTAAGTGTTAACAGAATCTAAGAGCTTAACAAATATCTACAATAACATTTTACAAACCACTTTCAGTAAAATGAAACAATAACAATTTCAATGTTATAATGAAGATACCCAAACTTTGAAATATCAATATAAATTATGAGTGTGAACTAAATTAAATCTATATAAAAATACTGAATTATTAATAATATACTTTAGTTAATGTGATGCCAATTTTAATTCAATAAATTGCTGTTTTATAATTCATTAAAAATGAGTGCTTTATAAGGCATTTACAACTTTAACAATATGTATTAAATAAAATTGCCACCTTTATGTTTCCAGTTTAATCTAAAATTAATATAGTAAAATTAGTTGTATATTTTATTTTGAAACTATTAAATTTAATTTTAATTTATTTACAATTGAGTAAAAATAATTTCCCTAGTGAAAAAGCTGCTTTTCTTTTTTAAAAAATCTCCAATTTCACCAAAGGGAATCCTATACCTACTTCTCTTTAAACTTAGTTTTATATAAGTATTAAACATAAACATATTTTTAAATGATTTATTAAATATAATTCCCAAGAATATTAAAGAATAAATGCATATGACTACATAAATAAAAATATTTAGACAGTTCAACTATTTCTTTTGAATAATCCACAATGCAACAAAATTTATATGACGGTTTTTCCCATATTCTTGAGTATCAAAAAAATCAAAAATTACTATATATAAAAAATTGATAAGAAACACATTACCAGATAAACATTTTAAGACTTCTTGTTTATGCTCATCTTCTAATTCATCCCATCCTTCGAGATCATCTGTGCTTTCTATTTTCTTAGTAGTTGCTCTAGCTCTTGAAAGTTTAACAAAAATACAATTCACATGAAACCATTGTTTCATTTCACCTCCACTTTCAGTAAATGGATTTGGGATAACTTTAGCAATTCTAACAAGTCCTTTTTCAATTTTTTTATTACATTCTTTACATCCTGCAGTACCACGCTTAGCAAGATCAATACAGTACCTATTATTAGCCATGACTAATCTCCAAAACAAATCGTTTTGGGGTTTGTAAATAAATTGAAATGGAAAAGATACATAGGCTGATTTAAAATATTTTTGACTCCATTGTATGTGTTGGAATAATTTAAAAACAAATTTCATTCAAAGCTGAAATAAAAAATTTTAAGAATTAAGTTACAACATAAAATGTATAAACATTTCCAAAACTTAATATCATCATGCAGAAACATCTTAATACAATATAGATAGCATGTACTAATTATGAGTTTATAGAGAAAATATACTGTTATCACAGATAAGCAGACATAAAAGTTGCTACATGTAGGAAATCAAAGCTATAAAAGGGAAGAGATAGCTTTAGGAATGCCTTATTTTTTTTGTTTATTTCACCAATTAAAATGTAGCAAATCTAAATACGACAAAAATTGCCTCTTTTTTTTGCTTCACACAACCACTTTATATATATATAACTTGTTTTCTCTTTATTATTCCTAAAATCCCAGATATTTGGATTAGCATTCAAATAAAAGAGCATCAAGTTTGAGCAACAAAAATAACACTAAATTAACTTTCATTTAATTTAATTTCATTAAAAATAACTTAAAAAATTTTATTTCATCCTTCTACCAGTCATATTTTTTACTCCTTGGTAAAGCTGAATTTTATGGTCTGTATAAATTATTGCAATTTATACCAGCTTGACATCAATAGCAAAATTGATATATGTGATTGATAGAATTTTTTACTAAATTTTTAATTCATTATTCTTAAATAACTCAATTTGTAATATGCAATGGGCCATGACTGTGCCCCTCAGAAAAGTGTGGTGGGCCATATGCGGCCCGCAGGTTGAGTATTATTGGTCTAGACCCTATCTAGATCTAGACCCTATCTAAAAACTTATCCTGTATTTAAGGACAGGAAAAGAAATATTTAAAGCCCCACCAAATACATCAAATCTTTTTGTATTGTCTTCTACACAAGATGTTGGACTTCAAACTAGCAAAAAATTGAAAAACCACAAACAACTGATAAATAATTATGCTGGCAGTCAAAAAGTTAATGAAAACTATTCATTAGCATAAGGAAGCATCAAACATTATCAAAAATTTCTGTAAGTAATAATTCAATGCAGAGAAGAACAGATAAGGACTTTGAAACATTATATAATTATTTAAGGACTTGCAAATTTTCCATTCATTGGACTATCCACTATACAAATAACGAAAACTCTTTTCATATGCTCAACTCATAAAAGAAAAAAGTCAGAAATTATTTGCTGAAAATTTAGAAACTGATAATTGATATTCAATACAATAAACAAGTTTGTTCAAGAGAAAGAATTTTCTATTCCTAATATTTAACCAGAAGCTACAGATGCTACTTCAACACCAATGGGGCATCATAAGGGTTTCATAGCATATTTGACATAAATAGTACAAAGAGTACTAACTATACATTTTATCATTCATCATCAGCATTGGATTGTAAAAATTTTAATGAACACCTGAATATATTGCTCCTTTTCATTAACAGAGCAATCCATAAGATTAGAAGCCATACATTGCATATGACCTATTGTTAGGCTATCATAGAATGCCGGATTTCATACTTTGCCGGTAACATATATATCAAAATACTATTTATTTTACAGAAATGACATACCCTATGAACCTCAAGAATGGTAATTCTAAAAGTATACTATTTTTCAAAAGCCATCTAGGACAATATACCTCAATTAAAACTTAAAAATATAAGAGCAGTGCATACCAACATTTCAGGTTTCTTCAACAAAAAAGGGATGCATGTCAGAAGGTGAATATACCCCAAAAGTAAAAAATACTACTTGAAAGTATAGGTGTGCGTTATACGCTGGATTTTATGGTATTTCTCTGTGAATGGTTTTTTTCTCAGTCAATTTGATTTAGCACTGGACTTTCTTGAAAATAGATAAAAACTACACAAAATTTTTATTACATTTAAAAATGATATTATTTATTTGATAGATCTTTTAAAATATTGGTATTTTCATATTAGCGTCACTGCAACAAACTTTGCACCACACGAATCACACAATATCAGAACAAAAAGATTTTTACATATTTTACTTGAAAAAAAACCCCAATAAATCAGATTTTGTGGAAAATGGTGTGATTTATATCACACAAAATTGGCTGCAGTGATGTTAATACATTAAGTATCAAAACATTTAATGTAGTCAATTTATAAATCCTAGGTACCTAATGAATGGAATTTAATTAAAACAAAACACATTATAGCTGCTTTTGTGAGAAAACTTCTTATGTTCAACGAAAGTCTAAATAGATGTGAATACATTCACTTCCACATACTATTGGCAGTTTCTGTAAAACAAGATTTATTACTTATTGCCAACAGTTGACTTCATGCTGATTTTAGAAAGTGATTACAGGAGATAAACTAAGAGTTGGATTTTAGACTCTTTAGCGAATGCAGATAAAACAGAAACACCAAATTTTAGAAGAGAAACTCATAGAACTCACAACAAATGAAGAACTAAAAATAAAATCCAGAAATAAGGCCCTAAAAATTTTAACCAGCTCCCTACTCTGGATTGTGCACAAAAGTACAGAAATTGTCAATTTCATTTCCTTGATATTATTTGGTTGAGCATGGGTTAAAAAAAAACCATCTTGAAAAAAAATTGATCAAATGCAGTAGCTAATTTACTATCTAAGAAAAGGAACAGACTACAAATTACTGAATGTGGCGATTTGTGATTAATATTAAGGAAACTAGTACCCAACATTAATACATTGTTATAATGCCATCAGATTCAACAGTATCTTAAATTTTTTTTAAAAATTCTTTCGATTTTGTTTCTAGTTTTTAATCAATTTTCTTACTACTTTTAAAGATCATTTTCCTGAATTTCTACTCTATGATTATTAAGAAATAATAAACATACAAATAAAAAAAAATATAGATAATATAAGCAACAATATTTTAATACTTGGAATAATTAGCCATTATGGAAGAGGGGGCGTTTGAATTTTTTTTCTTTGTAAAGGGGGCGGAAGTCAATAAAAGATTGAGAAATTCTAATCTACATGCTTATAATAGGATTTCCAGAATTTAACTTTCACTAACTTTAAAGTAAACGAATACTGCGAAAGAATTTTTATAAACAATTTCACGTACCAACGAGTTGTCAAACACGCCGCAACAAGAGCAGACGAAACATGAAACAACAACAACTTTCAGTTTCAGTTCACTTGAATATAGTACTTAATTTTTTTTAATTAGTTGACCATTATTTAAATCATTATGTATTTTAAAGAAAGTTAGCTCCTGTAAATCATTCAATTTGATTAACTTTGTTCAGAAAATTCTAAATATTTTTTTTTTTACTTAAAGATATGTCCTCTTAAACTATCTCATTTCAAAAAAAGTACCTAATAATTTGATTGTAGCTATAAAATCTTCTTAAAAAACCTATAGAACCTCCTTTTTAATATTTTAAACATTTTCTAGAATTCATCAGATGTTATAAAAATTGTCACAAAAAAAAAATGTTTGTTTTTATCATGTGTGGATATTTCTCTGTTTTCAGTTCTTGATCTTATGTAATGTAGTTCTGGCAACAATGTAGTATGAAGTTATTGAAATTATTGATATGAGGGTCAGCTTGAGAGCTTTGTATGTGTGTATTGTTTGCTGATGTTAATTTTTAATTTGCTTTATAGCTTCTTTTTGTTCCTTTAAATTACTGCATCATATATCAAAACTGCTTATGTTTTATTTAAAGTCTCCCAGATGATAATCTTAATGCTAAAAATGCTCAGTTGAACCACACAGGACGTGCGTGTGTGTATGCAGGAAGCTCATTATCTGGTCTCCGTTTATTAATACAGAAAATTACTCATTGAGGTATTTGTTACAGTTATCTTAATATTTTTTTGGTCTTACATTTTTGTCCTAAATTATTGTTACTTTTGTTTTCGTCTGTAGCAAGTGGGAGTGGCATCAATGACTTCATTGTTGTAACCATGCGTGATATTCAATTTTCTCCTTTGTATGTTAGCGATGCTCTTTATCAACAATTTTTTTGTTCCTGGACACTATAACTAAAAAATTCAAAGTCAATGCGAGTTTTATTTGGTACAAGTTGTCTGGATTTCTGCTATGTACTTCGTCGTTAGATATGTGTTAATCGTAAGTTGAGTAACGCGAAAACTCTGAATTTCCTATTCAAATTTTAATTTAATGTATCTGTCTTCCTTGATTGAATTATTGAATAGTAAATTTATTTTTTCACTGGTGTTTTACTGCGTTAAAAGATTCAACCTTGTATTTGCCCTCTCAACTTTTATCTTGTAGCATGTAAATTTTCTTTTTCAATAAGCAGCTTCTAGTTAAGTTTTACAGCTATCTATAGTATCTTAATTTTAATGTCTCTTATGAATTAAACAAAATTGTAAAAGATTATTTAAAGTTAAATCTATTTTGATTCATCTTTCATTGTAAATATTTTATTAAGCTTGGTGTATTCATTGTTTACTAATCCATGTGAGAAGTGTGTTAGTACATTTCTTCAAAACAATATTGAATGCATGTATTTTTAATGTAGTTCATAAGTTTCTTGCAAAGGAGAAAATTCAATTTTAGTTATTATAATTTTCATGAGTTAATATTTGTTTATTAAATTGAGATGTAATTATAATTATGTAAAAGAATTTTTTTTAATTATAATATTTAATGCTTTAATTTTTTTACAAAAAATGTTACATATTAAACACATTTAATTAAGGTAAAATTCATGTGATATTTGAGGGAAATTTAAATTATATAGGTCATATAGATATATTTTAAATTTTCAAAAGTAACATCTCCTTGGGTCTGTGTCTACAAGAGTTGCAAAATAATTTTTCACATCAAAATTTTATTTGTCGTTCATTTCATTAACTAAATTTTTTTCCTGGAGTAATTGTAATACATTCCACTTAAATATATTACATAATAGTTGTAATATTTAAATGTATGTTTTAATCTCTTGTAAAGCATTATACAATTATGGTTTTTGTTTTTAACATTTTGCTTAAGTTTTTTTTATTCATAACAAATTGATTCATTTGATAATCATGTCTATTCTTTGAAAGTGTAAAAATAAAAGTCAGCTGATAAGTCATATATCCTTAAAGAGTTTATAAAGAATGATTAAAATGTTTTTGTCTGTCAAGAGATTCTTTAAAAAAATTTTAATATTTTGTCTTTTTTAAAAAATTTAAATGAGGAATGCATAAAACATTTAATTTATGCAATTGTTTAGACTAATTTGCATACGTAAATTTTTACTTATAAATGTTTTATTACTTATCTCTCTAAATGTTTCAAATATCTTATTTCAAATTAAGCTTTACTGTCAGGGATGTCTTAAGGCATGGGCCCAGGGCCTTGTTTTGTTCTCGATTCAGTTTTAATAAGATCATGATTTGATTAATTTTAATGGTCAAATATAATTCCCGTAGGTATTCTCCAAAAAAGGGGGAATTTCAAACTGCATGTTAACTGGCAAAAGTGGTTGGACTGCATTGTGTGATGGCTGTTGTCCATGTAGGCCTAATACTATAAACAATCATAACATGTTTAGTCAAAATGCAACCATCGGTTGAGCCAGTTGGTGCTTAGGGGGATTTTTGCGAGTCATGCACATGTTTTCAATTACTGTTTGTAGGAGTATTTGACAATGCATGCTACATACTGTCCATTTTTAAAATTCCCAGGTAGAGCCTACTTTTACATTAGGGCCAAGACCTCAGTAAAGATTGCTTTGGGCCCACACACACAGGGCCTCTAAGTCTTTAAGATATCTCTGTTTACTATTATGAATTTTAAAAATGGTTTACTGTATACTATGAAAATGTAGAATAATTTGATTTACAATAAGTGTAATATAAATGAAATTTACAGCTATCCTTGTTAAATATTTTAAAAATAACTCGGAACTTTAACAACAATTTGAATAGTAGACTGGTTTTTGATCAGTTCATGTTATTATTGACATCAACTGAACAAAAACTAAGAAACCTGAATGGGAAGGTATTTCAAACAATATTCTGGAATGAAAATAAAATGTCAGTTATTTGCTTTGTAAAAAGTGAGTTTGTTTTTTTTTCAAAAAAGGACAATTTAAACTAAAATTTTGGCAGTGAATTTTATTTAAAACATTTTTAGAGTGTAAGGTATAAAGGTTAAGTAATACAGTTTTTTTTTTAATAAGCTTATGAGTTGAGATTCTAAAAATTATTTTTAGAATATGTTTTGTTCATATTTCTATATTGTTACGTGTATGAAGTATACTTTTCTACAATATTTTAGTGTTATATGTTTCTGATTATTTACTCTTTATTCTTTCCAGTGCTTCACAGTATGCGTGAATTCAAAGTAGTTGTCTTGGGGAGTGGAGGTGTGGGAAAAAGTGCCCTAACAGTTCAATTTGTATCTGGAATGTTCATGGAAAAATACGATCCTACCATAGAGGATTTCTATCGTAAAGAAATTGAAGTCGACTCGGCTCCATGTGTGCTAGAAATACTGGATACAGCAGGAACAGAGCAGTTCGCATCAATGCGAGATCTCTACATAAAAAATGGTCAGGGTTTTGTGGTTGTTTACAGTATTACAAGTCATCAGACTTTTCAAGACATCAAGAACATGAAGGAACAAATAATGCGTGTCAAAAATACCGAACGTGTGCCAATCCTCCTCGTTGGGAATAAAGTTGACCTGGAAAACCAACGAGAAGTGACTACCCTTGAGGGAATGGGACTTGCTCAATTGTGGGGTTGTCCATTTATGGAAGCCTCTGCTCGGAATAAATGCAATGTGAATGAAGTCTTTGCAGAAATAGTTAGGGAAATGAATTATTCTACAGTTAGAGAAAAGCAAAATTATTGCTGTTGTGTTATTCTTTGATAGTAAGTACTTTTTCCTTCTGTATTTTAACGCTTTGTATATTTGCAGAGCTTATTCTTGGAAAATAGTAGGATATGTCAAGGGGTATTTACATATTAGCGTCACTGCAACAAAATTTGTGCCATGCCAATCATGCTGTGACCTCAAAACATTAAGATCTTGCATGTTTTATTTGGGAGGGGAAAAAATCTGATTAGTCAGATTTTGGTGGGAAGTTGCATGATTAAAGTGGTACAAATGTAGAATTTTGCTGTGGTGACGTTGATATGTAAAGATGGTTTCATCTTTTATAAAGTACTTATTATATAAAATATGTATTATGCAATCAGTGGTTAATATATATAAAGGCAAAGTAGACCACACACAAATTCTGCTTCGAATGGGCATTGTGTTAAATCAGTCATGGAAGTTCTGTATATTTTCTTCGTTTTTTAGGATTAGTCTCATAAAATAAGTTTTTTACAGGCTAGGAATTTTTTCAGGATTATTGGAGAAAGGTGCTCAACTTCTATTATTTTGAAAAATGATTCTTCTGTAAAGTTTATTCCTTTCAAGTGTAGTCTTTTCTTCTAGTCCTTGCTTTAAAGATTCTGAATTTATAAGACAACAATCTTGTAATATAATCTTAAATGCTTGCTATGCCTATCTCTGATAGTCTATAAAATAAATTGAAATATTATCCTGATTTTGTAAATCGAAATGAGCTGTCCTTGATCATTTGAATATAAAATATTAACTTTCTTCTTTTCTATGAAGCTTTTATGTAAGGATCTTTAAGATCTCAAATCTTATTAAATTTCCTTGGATGTGTGTTTGAATAAGATAATTGATTACTTATGCTAATTGAAATAGCAACTCTAATTTTGTCTTTTAAAATCATGAGGTTTAAATTTTTAATTAAACTTGCTTTAATTGTTTGTTGTAGGAAATTTGTATTTTAAGTATATAGTCTAAATGAAGCCCATTGGCTGAGTGGTAGTGCATCATGCTTCCATGTCACAGGTCAGGGTTCAAATCCCAGTGTGGGTTAGGTTGACTCTGCCTTTTTTTCTTCAGTGGGTTGATAAATGAGTACCAAGCTTGCTTGGGAACTGAACACTGGGGGGTTTGCGTCAAACTGACCACATGACTGAAACATCTGCACATGCACCCCAGTACCTAAGGTCGCATATACTGAGACAGGCACAGTAGGCCTTGACCCTCATGGGCTGTTGCGCCACTGAGTTCAGTATACAGTCCAAATAGATATTTTTTGATATAGAAAAAGGAAGTATCATGTGTAACAAACAGTAAAATTACATATTATAAAGTAGACTTGGGTTAATGATAATGATTGTTTATTGTAGTTTTCTTAATTCTGATAGATACACAAAACATTTTTACTACCTACCATCCTATGTTTTATTTCTTGAGTTTGTGTGTTGTGTCCCTTTTTAAATCTGAAATTTTAATTGTAGAATGTTCTATTTCGTAGTTTTTTAAGAATCTCTTCCTCTATAATATTTTAACATTTATCACACACACAAAAGTTTGTGTTAGTTGCTAAAAAGAGTTTTATCTTTCTAGTAGTAATTCATTTATAATAAAATTATATTGCACGTTTACTATATGTATTTTGTGTTTTGGAATAACTATTAATTAAAATTAGATTTGTGATTGAATTTAAATATTCCTTTAAATATGATTATGAAAAATAAAATTGGTTTAGTTTTTTGACAAGTATTCCACAGATTTTACTTAAGTATTGCAATTTACTATTGAATTATTTGCATACTTTTTTTTAGTTGGTCTTGTTCACAGAATTGGAAAGTTGTAGTAATTTATTAGAAGTTAAGTCAGTATATTTATAAACATGTAGATATAGAAATTATGAAAGATTGTCAATTTATATTTAAAATCCCATCTTGCCGAATGATTAGTTTATTATATAGTCTAGTACTGTTTACAAAATGAAATTTAGAATAAGTTTTGTTATATGTAGAATGTACCTAATTATTTAATTTTTGAACTTTTAGTAGTTTTGAAATATGTAAAAGTGTTATTGTTTACATTTTATTTTAGTTATATATGTGTTCTAGTTCACAATAATTTCAAAATAAAATTTTAAGTAGCTATGAATGAAACTAGAACCTATGTATGTTTTGAAATGATTAATATTAAAGTGTTTTGAGATAGACAAATATTGAAAGAATAGGCTGTCCCATAAAACTTTTAAGGAATGCCTACTGATAGCATATCTGGGAGAAAACAAGGTTAATGTACCATTGGCAGTTATCAGATTATTTGCAAAAGTGTTGACTAAGAATTTCTGTATATGTACTTTTTTAATCTGATTAAAGTTTAAAAATATTTTTTTTTATTTAGAAGATTAATCATATATTTATAAAAATCTAGATATTTTATATCTTGTTATTTTTGTGTATTATAGAAAATAATTTTATTCAATTATGAAGCAATTGGTGCTTTGATATGCTTTTATGTATGAAGTATAAAAGTATGAATCTTTTGAATATATTAAGATATAAAACATAACATCCAGGATCTTTGAAATCACTAATGTTATTTAACTAGTTGAAGTTTGGCATTAAAATGGTCTGGAAGGGGCGATCTATGATTGTTTCTTTTTATGTAATTTTAATTCAATAAAATTAGATAGTCATAGTTAAAAATGATATTTAAGGAACATTTTAAATTTATATTATATTTTACCTGCATGTGTAGTTCAGTAATTATTATAGTATTCAGTTTACTCCTATATTATATTCTTAAAATGCAAAGGTTTAAATAAAGTATATCATCAACAATCTTTTAAGGTTTGGTAGTGTTATTTATACCTGAAAATGGATTTTTCACTTATTTAATTATATGCTGAAACCATAATTATTAGTTTATGAGGTTTACTGTACAAATGAGCCAGAATTAAGTTTTAAAATTGAACTTGGATAAACTGACTTGACTTTTAGAATTATTGATCACTTTTGACAGTTATAATTACTAGCTTTTCATTAAGTACAATAGAAAGTCATTCCATTGTTGAAAAATTTTAAGCTAAAGTATTTTATGTTTGGAAACTTGTACTAGAAAACCTAATTTTTTTTAAAAAAATTTTATTTAATATAAACAGTTTTGTAATTTTATTTGAATGTGGGGATTATAACCTGTTTGAAGATTGCCTAGATTATTTTATGCAGTAGTTATCTTCCTGTATAGGTTTTATTCCAAATTTTTGAACTAGCAGGATTCAGAATTGGGAAGGGAATGTTGTTTCAATAAACTGACAGGCACATTCTGCTAAAATAAACTTAAAAATATTAAAACTTTACTCTTTGTGAAACCTGTTTCATTCATTTTGTTGTGAATGGTTAATGAAGTATTGTATACAAAGATGTATATGGAATATTAACTTTTGATTTAAAGATTAGGTATAAGCCATATTATTCCATTCAAACCTATTAATGGGTATTTTTTTTATGGATATCAGAAGTGAGTTAAATTATTTTAAATCATTAGCAATATACAGAAGTTATGAACATTTAAAAATAATTGTAATTGGTAAATGGGAACCTAGACTTTTTAAAATTTTTCTTCTCTAAAATAAAGTTATAAAAATATTTCCATGTACATCATTGTAAATATGAATGATTTTGCTTTGAAAAATAACCAATTTAAAATGTTTTGAGTGTTCATAAAAATTTTTTTTTAATTTTCCATTTTTCCCCATTAATTCATATTAATATAAGATCCATTTTTAATGTAGGATTTAAATTGATTGTTGTTTTTACTATAATGTATCAATTTGAAGAATGTAATATAGTTTTTGTAAAGATAGGGAAAGAATTTCATACAAGTAGAAATCCTGCTTGCTGTCCGTAGAGCGTGACAGACATTTTAATCATTCATGAATTTTTAAACCCATTGCATGACCAGTGAAGAAATGAAGCATGCTTGCTTCCTTTGTATAATATTTTCAGGCTTCGAAATTCTTTCATTCAGTGTCAAATTCTTATAATAGGCATGAATTGCATAATGTAGTAAAATGGTTTGATGCAATAAGGAAACTTGCCCTTTGTCATTAAAATTCTAACTGAGCAGTGAATGAAACTTCCTTAATGAAAGCTCATTTTCCCTTTTAGGAAAGAATATTTAATTTGAAAACGTAATTTTTTTTATTGCATTTTGAATATTTATTTCCTGAGAACTATTTCAATATCAATAAAACATGTGTGAAATAGCATGCTGTTGTGAAAATATTTAAAAATAAGCAAATATTTGCCTTTTAAGAAAATCTAAATCTATACCAAGTCAGAAAACATTTCTTGTAAAACAAAATGTTGGGAGAAAGTTGGCATTAAGGGTAAAGGGTGTTAAAGTGTAGTATAGGGGGCCACTTGGCACAGTCCTTTATTTTGGTGACTAAAACCGGTCGCCAAGGTACTTTTTTCGGAATTATTTATTTTAGATTGAATTCGATATCTCACCATGACATTTAGAAAAAAATCGCTAAATCTGAAGAAAAATCGCTAAATTCAAAGTTGGCCCCCCCCCCCCCTATAACCGGTAAAGGGCTTTTAAAATTGTTTTACCTCATCTTTAAGGTAGTTAAGAAAAAACTATTGTGTAAAGTTTTCAAAAAGAATTAAATGTAAATTAAAAAGTTCATGTAAATCTTACAATATTGTAAGATAAACATGAACAAATAGTATGTACCTGAATTGATAACAAACCAAAAACTCACGAAATTTAGCATGTACCCTATACTTTAACTTGAGTTTGAAATAAAGCTTGGCAAGCAAGAAAATATTTTTGCATATTAACCTCTATATTTTGAACCTTTTATTTGCAAATTTCATTTGTAAAATTTGATAGCAGTGTAATATTAAATAAAAACTATATTTCAGGATCTTACCTTTATTCTATTTTGAAAGTATAAATGAGTTTCTTACAAAGGGTTTTTCTTGATTGAAAATAATTTTTCTGTTCCCCTTTTTAATTTGAATATTTACTTTTTTTAAATTTTACTTTTTAATGCAAGCCTGCTTTTATCAGTTATTTCATCTTTCCTTTTCACTTTTTATAAAACTATTCATTATTTGATCAACAATAAAATAAAGTTGCTTGTCCTGAAGCAAGAGGATTCTTGGCATGTTGCCAGAAAACAAGACCATGTGAAAGGAGATAGTAAATATGTAGGAGGAAAATACACCACACACACATTCAAAAAGCTTCTGGGTGAAAGAGGTAGAGGGAAATATCACATTCTCCTTTAACCAATTTCTTTTTTTAAATATAAATGTTCTTTGTATGTTTAAGTAATATGAGCTGTCTCTTTCTTTACTCAAATATCTCATTACAATTTTAACTTTTAAACAATTTAATAAAAGTATCGATTGTTTTTGAAAATTATTTATATATTTTGTGATATTAGTTCGCTAGAATTTTACTATAATCAAGTTCATAGTTTCTATTAAATTATCGATGTTTTGCTTTGCTTCAGAAATTAAATGTGACTGGAAAAAAAGCTTTTTAAAACTTAATTTACTGCAGTGATAAATAGATTAAAAAAGCAAATAAAAAGTTTACTAAATGTTTTTTTAATAATAGGTCATTTTTTTTTTAATTTTAAATGACTAACAATTTGTATGATTTTCTTGTAAATTAAATAAGATCGCTGATATATTTATATCCAGCAATGAACTTTCTAAGTTGTTGAGAGGTTAAATCTTCGTGATTAGAATACAGTTTGTGTTTTGAATTTTAAATGACGTAAATTTTAAGTAGGTGTTTCTGTCCAACCCACTAGAAGATATACCTTATCTGCTTTTGTTTCTGAATTAATGATATGATAATTACACTTTTTTTGTCTTCATAAGTGAAGAGTATTTTATTGTGTATGAAATATTCTTAACTTCTACTTCAAAAGCTGCATCTTTAAAAGATGATCGACTTTGTCAAATATTGTGAAAAATTGACTTACAATTTCATATGTATTTTTTGAATATTTTTAAATTGAATAGAGGTAATTTTTAAAATTTAATTTTCACATAAATTATTTGTTATGATTCATAATTTCATTTGTTTGCATTTTTTTAAGAACAAAAAAGGTTGAAATATGAAGGTTTCAGTTTGCATTTTAATAAATGAATTGAATTTTTAAATCAACTAAATTATATTTAATATCTTTTAAAACATGTGTTGGATAAACACGTGCACTGTTAGTGTTACAGAAACACTCTACCTCTCGGCGAGGCTGCGGTAGCGTAGTGGTCGTGAACTCGTGGCCGGCGGCGTCGAGTCGCGGGTTTGAAACTTAGTGCCAGTGAAAACCCGCTGTGTTGATGGATTATGATGCACATTAAATAGGTCTCGGATCAGTCTTTCCATTGTCGTAGTGTTCTAGTTTGTTGAAGGATGCCAACTCAGGTGTCGTTCTTGTCATTTGACCGTGGTTTAAAATTACGAGTTCCGTCGCCAATAGTCCTTGTATTGCTTTATAGTGCGACTTTAATAAACTCTCTCTCAGTAACTGACGATATCAAAATATATTTCCTTTTCTGCAACTCATTTAAAAATAAAATGCCGTTAATTTTTTTAAACAAGCTGGCCTTTTTTTCCCTTCGTTGTTCAAAACGTGATGAATCATTAAAAGAGTGAGATAAAAAAATTGTGTGTGAAAAGAGTAGACTAAAAATTTTGTATTTCAACTGTTGTATTGCGTTGTACTTTTTCATCCGATTTAATATTTTTGGCCGTGGTAGCCTTGTGCTCAAGGTATCGGATCGTGTCTGGCGTGTTACGAGTTCGAGCCCAGTACCACTAAAGACCCGCCGTGTAGGGCAGAGATGCAAGTTAAATCTGTCGAGAGCTCAAAAGTCCTCCCGTCGGTGTGGTGTTGTAGTTAGGAGAGGGGGTTGCCAGCTTAGGTGTCGTCCTCGTCACTTGACCATGGTTCAAAATTACGAGGTTCGTCGCGGAAAGCCTTCGTGTAGCGGAACAGTGTGACGTTAATATTCACTCACTCAACCGATTTAATATTTCAAGCTTCATAAACAAAAAAACTACTTGAAATATTTATTTGTCTTTAAAATCACAATTTTATCTTTGTGAATGCTATTGAGATTAAATTTATTTTTGTTCTTTTTGAATATTTTAATAAAATTAAATCTTATAAAATATTTCGTCTTAGCACCGTGTTCCATTAAAACTTGCTTAGAATATTGAAGTATTCTGTTCTAGAAATTTTTTTAATGTGCAAAAATCCGAAACTTTTTGGACGAATAACTCCTTCCAGTAACGCACACGGGGGAGGGGGGATCCGGTTCCCCTTTGACCCCTTCTCATCCATACCGTAGAGAGGAAGAGGAAAGATATGCTCTTTCCGGTTAATCATAATTCACTGCAAACGTCAATTTATAACATTTTTGGTAAAATGTTCTTGATTTATATGTTTGAAAACTGATTTTTATTCTTGGTTATGTAGTCTTGAAATCAAATAGAGATACACTTCTGAATTAACAAAATGGTTTGATTTATAATAAATTTAAATAACTTAAAACATGCAAGTTGTTGTTTTTTTGGGGGGCTGAATCCAGGGACGTCTTTAGTCTCTTTGAGGCCCTGGACCCTTATGTAAAAGTAGGGCCTACCAGAAATCTTTAAAAGTAAACAATATATAGCATGCATTGTCAAATGCTCGTTCAAATGGTAATTTGATACAAATAAATGTGCACGATTCACAATCTCAAAAACCTAGGCACAAACCGGTACGACCGCTGGCCGCATATAGACTAAATTAGTTGAATGGCTGTTTATGGTATTAGGCCTAGACACACACACATGAATAATGGTCATCACATACGTTATAATACATCCTCACTACTTTTGCCAGTTGGCATGCAGTTTGAAATTTCCTCTTTTTCTGTGAATATTTACGGGAATAATGTTTGACCATTAAAATAATCTGGATCATGATCTTGTTAAGACTAAGTCGAGAGCGAAGCGAGGCACTCACCGAGGTCGTGGCCATGGGCCCCAGACGCCGTTGACCCATGCCTTAAGACAACCCTGGCTGAATCCCTGTCTCTGTAGCAGGAAATTAAATTTCATGTACAGCATAGAATCATTCAGAATATATTGTCATCAATGATCCTCCAATAGGTCTAGTATAAAACTATAGTTAGGCTCCCGATGTAAGTAGTTCCCAAAAAAGATCTGGCGTGAAGATGGGATGATGCTCGTTAAATCTCTTGGGACTCTGTCATGTTGATTATGAAACCTAGAAGCATGAGTTGCCAGCTCGAATGTCGTCTACCTCTTGCTTGTATTTCAAAATTATCGAGTTTCGTTCCCCCTCGTATTGTTACTAGTGCAAGTTTAACTTACAGTCAATCAATGTAAACCAGTGGTCCCCAACCCTTGGGCCACGTACCGCTCCGTGGATCATATGATACCGGACCACCCAAAGAACATTAAGTTATTTCTATTTTATTTACTGTGGTATATTTCTCGGGTTTGTGCAGTTTTCCATGGAAATCACTTTATATTCCATGTTAAATCGCTTTATATTAATCTTTTGGGGTAACTGTATTTTATTCTGATGGTATATTTTAAAAAAAATTAGATTAAAATTATTAACTCAAAAAAATTCAAAATACTAGCAATCACAACGTCCCCTCTGCAGGCTGATGTAAAATTATCAAACGTTGACGGGTACGCGGCGATAAAAAGGTTGGGAAGCACTGGTGTAAACTGTAAGAAAACGCCTGTAAAGTAGAATGTTTGACTTGTAAAAGGCACATTTCACAAATCGTCGGCCTAATTATCAGAATGCGTAACTCCACAAGGGAATTAAATTTGATATATGAGTGCTACGTGCCAAGCAGCGGTTGTTAAGTTAAAATCCAAGATGGCGGCCCAACGACAACAAATCGTCAGGAAACGGTAACAATCGTCTAATGAATATGAGATTCAAAATAACCAATATCAATCCATAACGAATATGAATACAATTAATAAAATATTATATAAAGAAATCGAATTAAAATTGTCTGAAGAGATAATAGGGTTACCGCGGGGAAAAAAATTAACTCTTAATGTACGTTACCCCATAGCAACCACATTACCACACGATAAAAATATCAAGGTAACAATAGTGTAATGATATCGCCCATCTTGGCGAACATAAACAACTTGGCGCGTAGCACTCCTATGTCAAATTAGCACCCCCGAAGGAGCTACGCATTCTGATAATTAAGCCGACGAAATGTGTTTTGAAAGACTAGTGGAGCAAATCACGAAGTAAAATCTCCTTAGTCTCTGGTTAAATTTTTTTAATGGAAGTAAATGCATTAAAAAGTTGCAACCTAGCATAAAGCTATTTAAAAAGACCATAATCATATTTTTTTTTCAATGTATGTATTGATGTATTCTTAATGTAATCAAAAGTTAAATGATACTACTTAAAATGAAGTCAGATCATTTGTAATTTTAATGCCGTTATGAGATTTTTGTCACGACCTTCCCAATGTTTTAATTTGCTTCCTTTCTTGGATCATGACCTCAAATTAGTAGCCGTTTTTGTTGCCTTCGAGTTATTGGTTCGAGTACCATTAAAGATTCATCGTACAGAGGGGCTAATATGCGTTAAGTCAGTCGAAGCTCCAAATCCTCACTTTGACGTGGATGTTTGAAGAGTGAGGTGCCAGGTTTAAAATTGTGATGTCCCACACCAATAGTTCTCGTATTGCCTAAAAATGCGACATAAACGAAAAATAAATATCTATCTCTTTCTTGTTATTTTTTTTCCTATTATGTAGTATTTTGCCATTGCAAGGAATCCCATGGTCCTTGGTG
>BMAV01022165.1:96953-122045 GCA_019973955.1 Trichonephila inaurata madagascariensis | reverse complement strand
TATCTGTTCACTTTTAAAATGCCTGCTTTCGTCAACAATGAACTTAATTTTCAAAGATGTAGCATTGTGTGAGGAATTTCTTATACGTTTTAGTGTCAGAGAAAAATTTAACAAAAACTAAGCAATATTTTTTATGTATTAATATAGTATACAATATATTACATTTTATCACAAATTCAAGAAAGGTTTCAAATGGAACCAAATTAAAAATGTCCTGACAGTTTTCTGTGGCTGCCACGTTTATCCCGAGAGCTTATTTTCCATTTCGCTTTCTATTTGGCATATTTTGGGGTCAACCAATTTTTCCGCTTAACAGTTTCGTCTAAGACAGCGGATTTGGTGAAATTTGTTGAGGTCACCAATATAGTAACTTTATAAAGGAAACGTAATCGTTATGGTTTAGTTTGTTTGACATACGAAATGTAGACAAGTGGTCATAACGTCGTTAACTCATAGTCGGCGTTGTAAAATCGCTGGTTCGAACCTTAGTGCAGGAAGCGGTAGCCTAGTGATCAATGTAACGGACTCGTGGCTGGCTTACCATGAGTTCGAGCTTAGTACCGTCGAAGACCCGCCGTGCAGAAGGGGCTGATACACGTTCTGCCGCGGCTCAAACGTCCTGTTGGTGTAGTGTGGTAGTTAGGAGAAGTGGTGCCAGTTCAGGTGTCGTCCTCGTCACTTGATCATGGTTCAAAATTACGAGGTCCTTCGTCAAAAGCCCTCGTGTAGCTGAATAGTGCGACATTAATATTCACTCACTCGAAACTTAATGCCACTGAAGACCCGCCGTGTAGAGAAGCTGATGCACGTTAAGTCTGTTGTGGTCCAAAGTTCTGTTAGCATGGTGTGGAAGTTATGACAGATGGGTCCCAGCTCGTGTGTCGTTATCGTCGTTTGATCTTGGTTCAAAATTCCGAGGTCCGTCTCAAATAGCCCTCGTATTTTTTTCAGTGCGACGTAAATTAAAATGAAATTGAACTGTAAAAATTTGATTTTTGAACTGAAATATGTATATATCATGAGGGACAAAAACTGTTCTTTGCATGCAACATTTTTCTATGTTTTCTTTATTATATGCATGTATTACATTTAATAATTTCTCATAACTTGATGAATGTCGTTAATATATTGAAATACCGTAAAATCCGGTGTATAACGCTCACCTATTTTTTCAAGCTGTAAGTTTTAAGTTTTTAGGTATATTCGCCGCATAACGCGCACTCCGTTTTTTTTTTTTTTTTTTTTTTCGAAGAAACTTGATATGCATGTGCGAAATGCTCTTATATTTTGAAGTAATTTATGCGAGGCATTATTCCAAGCTTTAATAAAAAATAGTATTTTTCTAGAACTACAACCCTGTTAGTTTCTAAGGAATGTTATTTCTGTCAAACAGCATTTTGATGTGTGTAGAAGTCTTAATTTTTTTCTATGCTGTTATTTTATTTTTAAAGCTCTTAATTTTTATTCCCGGCATATAACGCGCACCTGCAAATTTTGATCTTATTTTTTGAGTTAAAAATGCGCGTTATTCGCCGGATTTTACGGTAATCATTTATTTGTATGGAGAGTATTTCGTCTTTTATTTTATTTTTTTTTACCACACGAGACTTTAAATCCACGGGATGTTTTGCCTCTTTTGCAGGAGTGGTTGGATTGTAAATGGGTTTTTAAAATTACTCCGGATACGTGTATAAAATCCTTTCTCCAAACCAGAAAAAAAGTCGCCCTTACGATGCCATACTCTGTCAGTAATGTATTTTGAATGGTGTAAGTTTGAAACCAATTGCTCCTACTCATGGTAGGCGGCATTTTACAAGTGTAGTTGCACGTCAAGTTATCACTTAGTATTATTATTTAATAATTACCAACTTTTTTCTGCAGTAGTAGTAACGTATGTCTTTTGTTTCTTTCCAGGTCATGAAATACAAAATCGGCAACTGCTTTATTTCTTATTGTGGACCAATGGCCTGATGCTATTGCTTGAGAGAAGTATGGAAGGCTGCCTTATTGACTGCTCACTTTCTAAATGAGAATGTTCTCGTGCAATATATAAAACAAATACCATAATGCCTTGTGTCTGTCTGAGGATGCAACTAGGAGAACATTGCTATTGAAATAGGCCATCTCCTGAGCAGAGGACTACTTAACGAGACTGTGTCCCCTTTTAAAAAGAAACTGCCTCCATTCTGTGATTACGAATACCGAAGATATGTAATTTGTACATCCAAGCATTACTTAAATGTAATCCTTTGGTTTGTTTCTTTTCTTTTATGTAATTTTTATTTGTGCAATTATTTCAGGTCAGTTTGATCCCTAACATGTGTAAAAATCATATGATTGGTATATCGAATAAGAGAATCAAAGGATTGCACGTATATCACGAAAATTTATGACAGCAATATATTTTAGCTTTATCGACTAATTTTAGTTTAACTTATGCTATGTTTTTTTGTATATTATACTCAGATGTGTAGAGTAATTTTTGTATGTTGTATATTTTAGCCCTTTATATGACATTGAGAGTATTTAGTCAACTTATACGATGTACTAAAAAAAAAAAACAGTCTTTTATCTCTTAATTCTAACTATAAATATATCTTCAGTCACAATGTAACTACTTTTTGTAATTGTACAGTTGAAATAAATAAATTTTTAAGAATATTCAAAAAATGATATCAAGTGTCTGTGTTTCTTTTCAGTATATTTCTCGGAATATTAAGTGTTGGATTATAAAATTCACTTATAAGCCGAACTGTTGGTACAGGAATGTGGCTGCCAATCGCTATTGGTACGAGGTGTGTCCGGAAACGAAGTACAATTTTGGGAAAACTCGCATGAAAACTCTTTGTTCGAAGCGAAATTTATTTTTGCGTGAAAGAGCATATCGGAAACTATTTTTTACATAATTACCACCATTGTTCAGACATTTTTCATATCGGGAAACCAACTTATCTATACCCTCTTCAAAGAAAGATGCCGCCAGTGAAGAGAGCCATTGCTGAACAGAGAGAGAAAATATTCCTTATGGAAACTCGTCACAAAGCAGTCTTATTGTGAACTGTTTTTCATGTTCTTTATTGTTCACTGATGGCCATCGTTGAAAACAAAAGTGCTTCGTTATGAACAGCGGTGCGCTCATCTTTGAAATGTCGATTCCACTTTCTCACCATTCCACCACTCATTACATTTTCACCATAAACCTCTGTCAGTTGACAGTAACTTTCTACGGTCATAACATTCCTTGCAGTCAAAAAACGGATTACAGAACGCACTTCACTGTCGGTGGGATCGGCAGTCGTCGTTAAACATTTTGAACACTAACACGTTTGAAAACACAATCTGGCTGTAATTTCGTCATTGGACTGACAATCAACCAGACACGTGTGCGCAAGAGTTGAACTTCGATACTACCCCTGCGGTTGAACGAAACGGTATTTAGTTTCCAGACACGCCTCGTGTATTTCTTCAATTAACCCTTCCTCATATGATTTCATTCATTTCTAGTGCTCTTGTAGACAGACATCTCCAAGACGTTAAAAACTATCTTGTGCAGACGCCGAGAATCATGAGACCATTCTGTTTTGTTTCGAATGATCACGGATATCTCCCTCTATTCGGAAATCCACACAACCGGAGAAGGGGGAAGTGTGCATGAAATTCCATTTGTATGTTAAGAATTTAAATTACTTCCTTTTCGTACGAATTGATTTGAATAGCGGAAATTATGGTGGTTTATTACTTTAGAAGTCCATGTTTATAACAGAAAATTCGAAATTAAAATACTTTTCTTCTATAAATGCCCTTTATCGTATTTTCAGTTTGTATTTTCTAATGCTGCAATGATTCTTTCTTAAGTGGCCATGTTAGTTTTATCGAGTCGTGTGTTCTAGTCCTAGTTCCTGTACAGACACGCCGAATAGAGGTTTTGATGCACGTTAAATCCGTTGAGGATTCAAATCCTCCCTGGTAGTAGAATTGGTGTAGTGTAGAAGTTTAGAGAGTGAGGTGCCACCTCATGTGTCATCTTCGTCACTTGACTGCGGCTGAGAATTACGAAGTCAATCGTCAACAGCTTCCTTGTAGCTGCCAAGTACGACGTAATAATCAATAAATCTTCGGCTCTAGTCCTTGTTCTGAAGGACTTGAATTCAAATCAACTTTTAAAGCAAATTCTTGCAACGATGGCTTTGTAAAATAACTAAGCCGTGTTGTGTTAATAAGTTGTTTTGACGCAGATATCAGCCTCGACATTTGACCGTTGTTAAAAATCGTGAGAATCCTAAACAATAACCTTTGTGCGGTTCTCATGTGATGTTTAGGCAAAAAATAAAAGCTATCTAAAATAGTATTGAATGAAATTAAACCGCAACGTACAAATCTTTTCTGGTGTCAAATCGTGATTGTGGTTGAAAATGGTGGACAGTGAGTGATGATGTACCAAAAAAGGCGAAGACTAATTTGGCAGGTGGTCGCAAAAAATGACTGAACGTTTTATTTTTAATGAAAATATTGTTTTTGCGGAATAACGATATTCGATTTCTTGGAAAAGTAACAATTCTATTACTCGGCACTTGAGGGAAACCAGCGGTTCTTAAACTGTGGTCCGAGGACCCTTGGGGCTCCGCTGTGACTCATGTAACGTTGAAATTTCCCTTTTTTACTACTCTGAAAGGTGTCGTGGAAAAAATTGAAAGATGTGCCATAGTAGTCTAGATCAGTGCTCCGCGGACCGGTCAACATTTGTTAATTTTACCGCAGCCCGCTGAGGGGGAGGATATTGATTGTTTATATTTTAGACTTTTGATTTAATAATTTTAATTTAATTGTATTTAATCGTGACTTCTGAATAAAATATAGCTACACCAAGAAATGAATATAAAGTGATTTAACAAGGAATATTAAGTGATTTCCATAAAAAGTAGCCCAAACCTAAGAAAAACATACCACAGTAAATAAAGGAGAAATAATTTAATGTTTCTTGTGCAGACCGGTAGTATTTGATCAGCGGACTGGGGGTTGCGGAACACTGGTCTAGATCACTAAATTGTCCCCAGGGAAAAAATTCTGCTACAGCTTGTATTTTGATCAAGAATATTAAGTCGGGGAGGAATGTTTCAAATCTTAGGGACTCACTCTGATGAATAAAAGGGGGCTGCGGGGATCGAAAGTTTAAGAACCTCCGATATAAACAAAAAAAATAGGCGCATTTATTGTAGAGTATTTCAAAACTCAATAGTTAAACAAATAGATTGAATTTTACCGTGGAACTATGTAGTCGAGCTATTTTGTTGTTTCATCTCTAGTTTTTTTTTTTTTTTTTTTTTTTTTTACCTTAAAAATTTGTTAAAATTATTAGATATTGTCGACATATAAAAATAAGAAAGAAAAATCAATGTGTATTTTACTGTTTCACAGAAGTTGTTTTTCCGTCGAGTGGCGAAGATAAGGAAATCACAAACTAAAATATATTCTTTAATTGATATTGAATAAAATTATACATATATAATTCCGATTTTATATCTTGTGGTGAAAATAGCTTACATGGAACAGCTTTTGCCCCAGTAAAATAATATACTAAGAATTTTATTTGTATTACTTTTTAACTTGTTTCTGATGCCACCTGTCCAAGGTCGAAAATCCATTGCTTTCGAATTGTACCCCAATATTCTTTTGATTTTGTCGATTGTGGGGAACGAAAAGCAGTAAAAAATAATTAGAATTTATAAAATTATTAACAAATATTTAATTAAATTTTACGTAGTGTTACATAGGATTATAATCAATTGAAAAAAATAACCTAAGGCGATGGGAAGGGGGTCCGGGCCCGCACCCCCTCCCCCGCCCCCCTCGTGTGCGCCACTGCGTTCAGTCAGTCATAAATTATCTTGTTCAGGACTGTAATAAAGCAGAAATATAAGCACAAATTCCAGAAAGAATTTCATATTAACTGCGTTTGTGATTAACATCTGTATACAAAATGTGGGATGAAATGTGAAAATAGTCAGCGCGCCACTGGAATAGACGTCAAAAAATATATATATGCAACATTTTTATCGTACTACGTATTAAATTCTTAAAAATGTTAGTTTTTTAAAAGCATTTTTAACTGTGAAATAACTGAATATACATAAGAAATCCATTACAGCATAGAGCAAGCAAAATTTTAATATTTAAGGTATCCGACTACGTTCGGAACCGTGATTTTGCAAAAGCGTATAAATGGATAATATTTAGGATATTTAGTGTCACTTAGATTAGAAAATGTATATAAAATTGTTTTAAGAATAGTATTACAATAAAAAATTTATTTAAGTACAATATTTTGACAATAAATGAACATAGAATAAAAAAATTTCAAAATATTCTTCTTTTGTGAAAAATGCTTTTATTATGATAATATTTTGCCTGTATATAGCTCAGACCTCTGTACAGAGGCTCAACAAGAATTTTTAAAATATATAACTTAGAAGTGGGTTTATCCATGTTTTACGGCAACAGAGAGGAGAAATTTTAAGAAAAAAACGCCGATAATTATATATATATTTCAATGGGTTGTAACTCTAAAAATGGTTGAGCCTCTGTACAGAGGTCTGAACTATATACAGGCAAAATATTATTATAATAGAAGCATTTTTCACAAAAGGAGAACATTTTGAATAAAGGTTATTCTAAGTTAATTTTTAGCCGAAATATATATATATATATAGTATTTAAATAATTTTTTTTTGTCAAAATGTCCTTAAAACAGTTTTATACATGTATTCTAATCCAAGTGACACTAAAATCAAACCTTTTTAAAATCACGGTTCCGATCGTAGTCGGATACCTTAAACACATTCGAAAAGGAAAAAAAAAATTTTTCTTACACTATTTAATTACTGCTGCATATACAAAATAGCTTTGTGTTATAAAAATAAAATACTGATATTTTTTTGTACTACACAAGACACTCTCTGAACCCTGTTTGAAATATAATAGTTCTTTTATGCCTTGTACATTAACCACATATACTAGAGAGCGATGAGTAATATTTTCCTTGAAAGCAGTTTTTTCTTTTCCTTTTTGTTCTTTCAGTCGGTGGTTGTGTTAAGTTTGATAACTTATGGTTTAGTATTTCGTATTAAATAAGTTTTTTAACGTATTGCCCATGGGATTGTAATACACACGGATGAAAAGTTGGTGTATTTCACGTAGTAAGAATCGCAACAAATCTACTACACTAAAAGTTTTTAAGAAGTTTTGAAAAACATTTTTACTAAACGATTCGCGTATTGAGACGCGAAAGAGTATCCTTGCGAGAGAAGCGGAAGAGTGGCACTTATTTCCTAGTTGATACCAAATTGCTCTTAACAGGCCCCATTAAGTCATGTGCCATTAAATACACTTAACCCATTAACGAATGGTTAATGCAAAAACTCAAGCAGTGAGAAACTCCTACATAATTTACTTCCAAATTTAATTTATTAAACATAATAGCTTTTATATTTTAAACACTTTTTGCACACAAAAAAAAAAATGCTTAAAATTCACATATCTTAAGGAAGAAGAAATATTTATTTTTAGGGGGAAAAAATTATTATGAGGGAGGAAAGAAAATATGAAGGGTTAAATACAGGGACGTCTTAAGGCATGGGCCTACCAGGGACTCGACTCGATCATGATTCAATTAATTTAAAAGGTTATAATTCGAATAATTTAATTTCTTATTTCCGGTTGTATTCGCCGAGAAAATGGGAATTTCGGACGATATGTCAACTGACTACATGTGATGACGGTCGTCCATTTATAAGCCTAGGCCCACCATCATTACTCATTCAGTCAAAAGGCGGCAGGTCGGTCGTGCAGGTTTGTGCGATTGTAAATCATGCACATTTATTTACTTCGGTTTATTGTTTGTACGAGAATTTGACAACGAATACTGTCTACTGTTAAGGGTAATGGGTAGGGTCTACTTTTGCGTAGAGGCCCAGGGCCAACTTTTGCGTAGGGGCCCAGGGCCTACTTTTGCGTAGGCGCCCAAAGCCTACTTTTGCGTAGGGGTCTAGGGCCTCAGGACGTCCCTGGTTAGATCTATTTTAGTATATCCAAAAACCTAACCAGACCTATGATTTAGGTCGATTGTAAATCAGGTTAGGTTGCCTAACCAGGAATTTCATCTGATAAATTACTTGTTAGAATCATATTTTTGTTAAAGGAAGGTTTCAAGAATATTTACGTTGGTGCCTTATCATGGTTGTAAGATGATAGAAGGAAAATGTTGAAGATTAGAAGAAGCTGCAAAAAAAAAATAATAATTTTCCAAATGGACCAAATTCATGTGACTTTATAGTCATATCATAACTACAAACACGTGTTTCCAGCCAATCGGTTCAAAAATATATGTGACGTCATTGTCATGTGATAAATCGAACACGAGTTTCCAGTCGACCAATTCATGCACTTCGCCGTTGGGAACACGCCGCTTTTTTCACACACACAAATTCTTTTAAAAAGTATATATATTAACAAAAATGAGACGCACATAAATAAATAAATGCATTTGATATAAAGGTTTTCTTTAAAAATAAATGGTGGAATCTTAGAACTTAAACATCTTTATCATATTAGCAAACTTAAAATTCAAATAAAATCAAATCTCTCTCTCTCTCACGTCAGTTTCGAATTCAATGGAGAACATGCGATTGCATTTATCACGTGACCGTCATGAAATTAGCCCTTTGTAAACCATTTTTTTTTTAAAGTGTGGCGGGAAGTAACGCATTAAAGCCGTATAGTGAGTTACATACAGTAAATATTACACAAATAATTTTTTTGTAAAATTTTACTTTATTGTATGTATTTTTACTGGTGTGTGTGTTTTAAAAATGTGATAATTTTTCTTAAGAATTTTTTAAAACCGTTTTCTTTTTTTTTTAGATGTATGAAACTTAATTTCTATACTTCTTAACAAGCCCTTTTGAGGTTTGAAAGCACTATCTCATATTTATTATCTTAAATACTGATCGTAAATGTTATTTTAACTTGTTGTTGTTGTTTGTTTGATAAACAGATGTTAGATAAAAGCATTTCAGCTTTGATTCTTGTATCAACTGGCGCGCAAAGCTTATTCAATCAAATATATCTTTCACGATTAAATAACTCGTGCTTCAGATTGGTTATTGCTGAAAAAAAGTTTTTATTCCTTTTGTAACATAACTTAGCTAAATAAAAATGCAAATTTATTAGAAAATATTGATTGATCATTAGTATTAAGATTAATAAGGTGATTTGCTTTTCGCAGAAACTTCCTTTTAAAAAATACATATTTGTCGACAATAATTACGCACAAAGGCAAACAAAATGCACTAGATTTAAAAATATACGAATAATATAAGATTTTGTTTTTAAATTTTGAAAAACTTTTTGAGGAATCTTAATATTTGGACATATCTGTACCCGATTTATGAAATTTTAAATTTTGTAAGTATGGAACAAGTACAAGTCTACAATGTCGGTTTTGATTACATTTATTATGCGACCGTCATAACTTAAACCCATTGCGAGTGCATGGACAAACTTATGTTTACTCCGAAAAGTATTGAAATTATTTAAAAATAACCCCATTTGTAAAGAAGACAGAGAAAATCGTTAAACTCAGGTTTGAATATGTATGATTGAGTAATGTATATATTTTCATTTTTACTAAACAGCTTCACAGTTTAAAAGTAGGGTATTTACCAGTGGCGTAGCGACCACCCCGCATTTAGGGGGAGGGCAAAATCCTGACTGAGAGACGCCAAATATGTACCCCTTGTAAGATCCGGCTTGGGCCCCGAAACCTGACTTTGCAGGGGTCTCTAATCTCCTATCTCACTGATACTTACGTATTAGCACATCACCGTAGCCAAATTGGCGCCACACGAATCGCGCCATTTTTATGTAAAAAACCTCAGAATCTTTCAGTTGCTTTGATATGACACTATTCTCGTGGCGCCTATTTAGCTGTAGTGACGCTAATACGTTAGTACAAAAAATAGTAATTCTTTCGTTCCTAAAAAGGAAGATAAAACAAAAGTCAATATAATTAGAATTTTACTTTATTTGTGTTTCGAAGAGAAAGAAAAATAGCTGTGATTTTACATAATTAATGCTCAGCACGTTTGGACTTCATCAATGAAGTCGCCACTGAAGGACAAACTTCTGCTAAATTACGCTTCTAAAAAGAAGTTAAATTCGATTCAATTTGAAAAAAAAATGCTTGAAATTAAAAAAAAAAACAAGGATTGCTGAAATGAATTTATATCACACTTCTAACTGCAATTAAACATTTGTAATATTTGCTGAGAGTTTTAACACATTTTTATATATAGAATAATTTCAGAGTCATTTTTTTTTAATGTTTTAAATGTAAGGTTGTAATTTTCTAACTCTGATAACTTTATTTCTGCATTAATTTCTTATTCTATTAACATTAATAACCTCGATCTGATAACTTTATTTCTGGACTATAATCTGCATGGTACTTGCCAGGATCATACGACCTTTCATAAAATTTCCAGGAGCATTTCCTCGCCACATTCCTTATTCCTTACTTTCTAGAATCCATCAATCACGGTGGATAGCTTAGAGAGAGAGTCATTTTCAGCGGCGCAAAAGCACAATAGCCCATAGGTGAAACGTCAGATGACTATGTTGAAAAGGTATACATACAATGCCTGTGTCAGTTTTCATTTTTTCCAAGAAATTTAATGGTAGTTTTTGAAGTATGATTGATTGCTCTGTCTCGATGCAATTCCATCTGTGAAAAAATCATGGGGATGAAAATAATGGAACTTCTTTTGAAATTATCGAATAGAAAACCTTTTCCACTGAACAGTATGGTGGGTTGATTTTAAAACTGTTTATCACTTTTCTTATATATTTTTAATTCTCTATAGCAGTGCTTCTCAAACTTTCAATGTTTGCGACCCAATTTTTAATCTTAATTTTTATCGCGCCCCCCTTCACACAATAACAATGTATTGAGTGAAATAATAATGCACTTGGACGCGTTAAAGCTACATTACGATTTTAATCAAAAACTGTACAAGTTATCAAGAAAAGTATAAAATTTTGTATATGACAAGCCTATGTGGATCACTAGAAATTATTAAACTTGTTATTCACTTAGTATTGTGAGATGAATTATCAAATACACATTGATAAAATTATTCTCAGTACTGATACATTTATAACTCCCACATTACTGTGACACATTTATAAGTACATTATATCAGTGTAAATGTGTATTTTATTTTTATTATGTCCGAATATGTATATTTTGTTTTACTTCCTTTCAGTAAATCTGCAATTTTTTAAAACTATTTTTGACTTTTCGATTTGCTCGAGCCCCCTTGTAGGGTCATCACGCATCCTTAGGGGGGCGTACCCCACAGTTTGAGAAATGCTGGATTACGGCAAATCAAAAACTTTGTTTAAAGTTATAGTATCAGATAGTTAATGAACGTATCAAAGTGGAAACTTTTATTTTTGATGAAATAATATCGCCAGCTGATATATATAAATTATATCAGTGTAAATGCATAATTTTTTTTTTATGTCAGAAAGTATTTTGTCCACTTCGTTCCAGTAAATTAATTTTTTAAACCTTTTATTTTCGTTATGCTCGCCCCCCCCTTGTAGGGTTATCAAGCCCCCCCCCTAGGGGACGCTCCCCACAGTTTGAGAAACACTGCTCTATAGTGAGAGAAATTTCCAACTATGACTAAGCCTTTACTGTCTTCACATCCTCAAAACAAAAAGAGACATGTTTTCTTCGCGTTTTCGATAGTAAATCGACTCTTTTTATTGCAGTCATTTAGATAAATTCATATTTTATTAAGAGTAACAAAGTATGTATTCATTTATACTTTGCTAAATGGTTTTCATGCAAAAACTGTCTTTCGATCAGCCTCATGCTTCGATCAAAAACAGTGAACTTTTAAGTTTTTTATTTGTTCCAACTATAGTTCTTGGTTTATTATTTTGCTTATTGTTGCTACAGATGTTCTCAATCAATCAGTGTATCTTTGAATTTTCTTCTGTTACCGTTCACTTTAGCCTAGAAACATTCGATAGAGTATTTATCTTTTTCGAGTATTTATTTGCAATTTTCTTGCTTTAATCCTTAGTACTTGCAGAAAAGTGTGGGTTCATGTATTCATTGTGTTAAATGTATTCTCGAATATTGTCATTACATTACGTTTCTAAGGTTATGAAACCGAAATATACAATGCCTTATAAAACATACAACATCCGTGATTTTACTACGAAGTTTGCTTTTACTAGCATTAATAAATATTTTTAAAAATATATTTACATACCGTAAAAAACGGCGTATATAACGCGCACTTTTAACACAAAAAATAGGATCGAAATTTATGGGTGCGCGTTATACACTGGGTATGAAAATGATTGCATTAAAAATTAAAAAGAAATGAACATAAAAAAAGTAGAGTTCTACATATTTCGAAATACTGTCTATATTTAAAAGAAATGACACACCTTATCAACTTAAAGAGTTGTAGCTCTAGAAATGTACTATTTTTTCAAAAGCCTGGGATAATACCTCGTATAAATGATTTCAAAACATAAGAATATTACATATGTACTTTTTAGGTTTCTTTATAAAAAAGAGGGTGCGCGTTATACGAAGAATATACCTAAAAATTAAAAATATATTTATAGTGTCACACATAAATATAAAAGGTTTTAGCATTCTATCTTTATACACAGCTTAATGAAAATATACATAACATTTTCCAATTTTTTTAAGATATATGGAAGGGGGGGGGGATTAATTAATCTTATTTCTGAATGCTTTTCTCTATTAATCTGATTGATAAAAAGGAATCTCAAAAAATATTGAAACTTTTCCATGACTTTATTTTTCAATACTGCGATGACTCAAATATTGTTCGATTTTATGTGTTTGAAAAATTATTCTGAAAATAAATTTCATTTGTGAGATTTTTCTGAAGTTATAATAACATGCGAACACAAACTGTTTCAAATAATACCTATTTTTCATTTTGAAAATCATAAACCTTTTTTAACTTTACGTGAGACCAATTTTTCCAATTAAAGTGGAACGAACTTTACAAAATCCTTGTGTGTGTGATTATGTGTTATAAATCATTATTATAGAATTCATTAAAAATTTTATTGCATTAATTTTTCCTGTCACTGTTATGTGAAAGAATTAGATCGCTTAAGTAACTTGATTACTTAATCTAGAAAAAAGTTTTCGATACTAATAATAGCAAAAAAAAACCCCGTTTTTTTAATCATGATAATTAGGTTTTCATAGCGTAGATCTTATGACAAATATTTACTTTTTTCCCCAAAACTATCTCATTGTCATGTAGGGGAAAATAGAGCAAAATCAAAATAACCTAAATTTAGTTGTAGAACAAAGTGACAGAAAGGGTATTGTTATATTTACAAATTAATATTGTTATTGAAGTTTCAAAATTGATACATTTTTTTTAATGTATAGAACTTTTAATAGAAACTGAAGTCATGAAAAATAAATATTGGAAGTAATGGATGTTATATTATGAATACTCCATTTCTAAATATAGGATAGATTACTCAAAAATTATCAGCCTGGTTAATTAAGCCAACATTCAAATACAAGTTATGAAGTAAGACAGAGTGTGAACAAGTAACATTCAAAAAAATTAAGCAAATTCCTACTTAGATCAACAAAAAGAAAAACAAAAAAATTATTTTAGTTACTTTTTATGAAATAGTTATAATTAATATAAATATGTACATACATACAACAGAATCACCACATTAAGTGGCAATTAACTTTTATTATAATTATCCTTAATCTAAAACAATTGTGTATAAATATTTTCAGTTCAACTGAATGCTTTGAAACATGAGAAAAAGAAATATTTTAAAGTTTTGACCCAAGTCGCTAAAAATGAAGCCAACGGGGCTGTATCTGTAATTCTATAAATAATTAGTTTCAGTCAATTAAAATTTTAGTTAATTATAGTTAAATTATCGTATTGTTACCCACAACAATAGTGTATAGAAAATTTCAACTCAATGAGCGCATTAAAATGTGAGAAAAAAAACCTTTTCAAGTTTTGACACAAGTCGCCAAAAATGATGCCAACATGGCTGTATTTGTAATATTTTGAATAATTAGTTTTAATAAATTAATTTTTATTAGTTATAATTAAATTACTATGTCATCCAAAGTAATCGTGTATATAAAATTTCAGCTCAATTGGTTGCTTTAAAATGTATTTTGTTAACGCGATTGAAAATTTGAACAAGATAAATATATAAAGAGTGTGAACTAATAGTAGGAAAAGAATAAAAAAAATGAGGGGAATATGTGCTGGAACAAAAATAGAATAATATATAAATAAAAATTCAATGTAAAATCTATCGACATTATGATAAATGAAGTTTCATCTTGATGGTGTTGTAAAATGTTTAGTTCTCTTTAAATTTCTTTCTTTTATATTTTGAACTATAAGTTTAATTGATTATTTAAATTATACAATAGTTATAGCTATTGTTTCGATTGAAAATTTTCTTCCATATTATTATCGTCTGCTTTGATTCAATAATTTATGAAGCTGTGCTTTGATTACTTTATTTGCTGATACATAATCGTTTGTTGTTCAAGTTATATTGCTTACGTTGACATCTTTTGTAATTATTCTAAATATGTTTTTTCAATCGAAGAAAATAATTGTAATGCGTAATCGACGCTGGTTGAACATAATATGTATTTAATTTTTGTATATTTTCGAGATATCATGCGTCTGGAGATATTCGTGTTCATTTGAAAGATTATAAAAATATAAGGCCACCTTAGAATACATAAAATTTGGCTACTATTAATCACAAAAATGTTTATTCGTGAAGATAGAGATTTTACTCATTTGTACAAGAAAAATTTCAGCTACATATGTATGTGTGGGAGAGAGAGACAGGTAAATGAAAGCCATTTATACCTCTCTATATTATTGATTATTATGTACCAAATTTTAATTTTAAATTAGAACAATTTTGGAATGCATATTAATAATGATAAATATTTGGGATGATTAAATTGTGACGGGGGTACGAAATGTATGCATTATTTCATTCTTCATATGTTTAAAAATAAGTAAATTCTAATAAAATTAGAGTAGACAAATTAAAAAAATCATTATATTTATATTTTATCTATTTGAATTTTTGACTCGTAATTTTAAGAAGCTAATAAGAATATCGAAAATTTAAAAATTAGTTCGAGGAGGGTAATGTTATTTCTTCTTATAGTAATTAATTTGTTGTGCATGTTTTTTTTTTTTTTTTTTTTTTTTTTTTTTTTTGGTTTAAGGTCCTTGAAAAAAATGATTTCTACATTAAGCACTATATTATTTTGCTAAACATTTATTTAAGAAAGATGTGTTAATCGTTTTTATATAATATTTTTTGTAAACATAAAAACTGAAAATGTTTCCAAAATTTTCGAGCATCGAAGAATTTATATCTTTTTTTTAAATTACTTTCTAAATCAAATTTCATTCCTTAAACACTCTCTATATGGTGTCAACAAACGAAAAATAGAAATGACATCAACTAGGTGCAATTCGAATATAAACATGTTATCGTAGAGAATTCTATCAAAAGAATGACGAGATATTATACGTTTCAATCGGATAAAAGTCACTTTACGTTCTCCATAAAAAAAAGTTCCGTAAATAATTCTACTGCGTATTAACATTGCGAAAAAATGTCGGAAATGCATTTACCTTTTATGACTTCTAACTGCAGTCGAAATTGTTCTGACTATGATCTTATGTACACTATTATCTTATTATGATATTTATATACTTAGAGAAAAAATTCTGAAAATAAAACAATCTACTTATTTACGTTTTTTAAGATAGATTTTCTACTTTTTGACTATTTATATTCAATTGTATTCTGTTTTACGTATATGTATTATGAACTAATTTGTTCTTTTACTCCTATATCTTTATAGTACTATTAGCGAATTCTTATTAAAAAAAATTTTATAACATTTTTTTTCTTTACTATTTGTATTAAGAAAATAATGCACTGCGTAAAAGATACTCTGAAATTCGAAAATATCGTTTGATCTATAAACCGATATAATTTTAATATAACACGTATCTTTTCTCTCTCTTTCTGTATTATTACCTATTTCTGAAATATATAAAAACATATATTTGAGAAATCTTTTTTTTTTTTTGTACTATGTACATGAAAGAAGAATAAATATAAAAATTAATTATATAAATTAAATTGCTTTTTCTGTATTAATTCCAGACTTTTTTGTTTTATGTTTTTTGTTTAAATAATACTGTAAACCTGTCGTTTCTTCCAACCACTCATACAATGTATTAAAGAAATTATCGCACCACATAGAGATTTTATGTGAATTATTTTTCCTTTCAATAGCTACCAAGGGGTATACATTTTCTTACAACATTTTTTCATTTCAGTATCATTATAGCATTTTTAAAAACCAAAACTCAGGTAAATTTTTCTTATACATCTGGGTGGATCTAACTATCATTCTATGTATATGAGTATGTCGTTAACTTTCCTCATGCTAATGACTCATGCATCTTGTTGAAGTGGAATGATTCATAAATTTTTCTGTACATAATACTCAACTGCATTTAATGCTACTTTTTGTCCGCTCGTTCTCTGAAGTACGAGAAGTTTTAATTTTTATTTTCCTTGTAATAAATGTGCAGTTTACTATTCTTTTGGATTCATCTTATTATAAATTCTTTGATTTCCCTTCTGACTGAAACAGTAATGATTATCCCTTCCAGTAAATGAACCACACATGCCAAATATCACTATCCGTTATAAAAGGAAAAGTGAATTTGATCTGAAAAATTTTATCAGTACTTTCTAATTCTCTTTAAGAAGTTAAAAATTTCCCGTTTTAATTAAATATTATATCACTTCAAATTCATACGAAAAAAAACAATTTAAGCTTCACTATATTGAAAAACCAGTCATTATTCTGTTTCTTTACAAATTCAATCTCATTTATTTGAGTATCACATTTTCCTCCTACACCTATTTAACTTTTGGAAATGCTGACAAGTTTTTTTTTATAAGCATGCAATCGCTTTTATTTTAAATGAATAAAGAAAAAAAATTCTCAAATATTATAAGCAAGATAAACATTTCAGAATCACACTTTTTCCCTCTTGAATAAGTAATCAGTACTGTTATCGTAGTTTTTACGAAGGAGTTAGCTTTCCAATTTCAAATAAAGCGTGACATTATTATCAACATGTATTTTATCTTTTGTTATCGATGATTTTACAAAAAGAATTTTAAAAAACTCTAAGCTGAAGCTAGAGATGATTTAGATTTACGTTTTCGAATATACGCAGCATAGAAAATTCCATAAATCATTCGGTACTTTTTAAAACCAATTGTGTTTGTAGATATGAAAAATATCATGCGATCAAAAATGTTATTTATCACTAATATTATAAATGTGAGTAAATGAAAATTTTAGAAATTTATTTGGTGAAAGTAAGTTTTTTTTTAAAAAAATATATTAATATATATTTGAAAAAGTTGTAGTTTTATAACCTTAATAAAGACTATTTTTTTAAAGAATAAAATGTTCTTATCACAATAAAAAACAATTTTATTTACCTATTGCACTAAATAAATGTACACGTATCTATATATGTTCTATTTGAAAAGTCTTGTATTTGTATTAGTGTTGGTAAAAGAAATAAAGGAATGTTACATAATAAAAAATAATAAAAAAAAAAAAACATAAGCATAACTCTTAAGTTGCTTAAGGTATCCGACTACGTTCGGAACCATGATTTTAAAAAAGCGCATAAATGTATAATTTTCATGATATTTAGTGTCACTTAGATTAGAATACATGTATAAAATAGTTTTAAGGATATTTTGGCAAAAAAAATTATTTAAATACAATATTTCGGCAAAAAATTAACATATAATAATTTTTTTCCAAATGTTCTCCGTTTGTAAAAAATGCTTCTATTGTGTTAATATTTTGCCTGTATATAGTTCAGACCTTTGTACAGAGGCTCAACTAGAATTTTTGAAACGCATAACTTGGAAGTCGGTTTATCCATGTTTTATGAAAACAGAAGGGAGAAATTTTAAGAAAATACGCCGATAATTATTTCAAATGGTTGTAACTCTGAAAATAATGTGAATTTTTCAAAAATCATAATTGAGCCTCTGTACGGAGGTCTGAGCTATAAATAGGCAAAATATTAATACAATAGAAGCATTTTTACAAAAGGAGAACATTTGGAAAAAAGGTTATTCTAGGTTAATTTTTTGCCAAAATATTGTATTTAAATAATTTTTTTTGTTGTCATAATGTCCTTAAAACAATTTTATACATGTATTTTAATTTAAGTGACACTAAATATTATCAAAATTATACATTTATGTGCTTTTTTAAAATCATGGTTCCGAACGTAGTCGGATACCTTAAGTGCTACTGATTCCCGCAGAATTACTGAAGAAAGTAGTTATTCTTTTCATATCGTAGGTATCGTTTATCGTACTAATACTGATAGTAAATGATATTGAAACGCATACTAATTTCCAATGTTCATTCTCCATTTTTGAATAAAAAGCATTCAAATTTACGATTTTTTGACAATATCATACAGAATTGTAATGAGAAAATTAAAGAAAGTATGCAGCATTTTCTGTTGAATTTACTTGAGTATCATGATTAGTATTTTTCAACATCCTCGTTTCACTTTAATGTCATGTCATTAGGTTCAGATATTCTTTTCCATTCAAATTTCCGTTGTTAATTCTTAGAAAAACAATACGTGACTTTGGGGTTGCGATGGCTTTGTGAACACACTTTTTCTCGCTAATTGTTAATGTCGTTTTTTTATTTGTCTGAATTTGAAATGATAAGCTCCTGCGAGCGGAAATGGTAAGAGTCAAGTACAAAATTGAAACTGGAAGTATTTCGGAACTTAATAATATAAAAAGGAACCAAAGCAAATCGGATATAGAAGTCAAGAAGAGTCAAAATAAGAATAAGAATAATTGGCAGAGAAAAAAAATTGAATTCTCGAAACTACAATGGGCTATCTGTTTTCTTTGAAAAAAAAATTTATTTTTGTGATGAAATAAATTTTTTTGCAATGAAATACCGAAAAATAATTTAAATTGAATTAAAAAGGAGCATTTTTGACATTAGAGTTTAAATTTCTTATTTCTTCGTCATTTTCCAACATTTATATAAAAAAAGATGTGTTTATATATAATATATAGTATGTATTGAAAATGTTTGAATATAAGGGATTATTTATGTTTCTATCGTTTTTGATAGAACAGCGAATTAAAAACTAATATATAAGGAATTCGCGCGCGCGCGCGCGAATTTCAATTCAGACATATGCTATTCCCTCTCTGCAGTTATACGTCTGTATATAACAAAGCAATTTCTGTTCGAAAGTAATTCCTCGCAAGAGGGGAAAAAATCAATAGATATGAACAGCAAAATATTTATCACATGTTATTGATTTCATGCTTTTATATATTTTTATTTTCCTGTTCGGAAAAGAACCATAAAAATCTCCATAGCTCGCCTTAAATCGAAAAAACTTAATAATTTTGAAGAATGTTATTAAACAGTAAAAAGAATTTTCTTTTCTTATTTTTTTTGGTGGGGGGGAAGCAAAGTGTGATTGACTATGTAATAAGAAAAGTACATAATACATATACTTTTAAATATGAAATATATTCTAAAGCATTACAACCATTAATTATACACGCGCGATATACTTAAAATATTATACTCTATAATACAAAAGGCAACAAAAAGGAGTAATCCAAATAGAAGGAAATTGCTTATGCATATAATAGATATTATGATAGAATATGGAAATGAGTAACTTTTGGCTGTCAATGACTGACTAGCTGGAGCTCCTGCGCATTGCAACGGAGCATCCGGATGTTGTATAAAGCAAAGTATATCCCAATCACTGACGTAGCTAGTTCTGAATGGGCTCCATATCAAAACTCCTTCGGGATGGTCCTTTTTATAAAAATGAAAGCCTTGCTAGTGGTACTGTAGTTACACTTGTTGGGGCCCCGTATCATTGATACGGCGGTAGTTACGCTCTTGATCTCAGTGCTAATGAACACTTTTCATGTGAATGTATATTTGTCGATTCACGTGGACTGTATCGATGCCTCGCAGACAGATTCATGAATAGTATAAGCAGATGAGATACTGATAGGGTATACAACTGCTATACCCTCTCATTGACTTAATGTGGAATTTGAGAGAAGGGTCGTCAGTATCGTCCTCATCACTTGACCCATGATTCAAAATTGCAAGGTCCGTCGACTATAACCTTCGTGCGAAACAAATTAAAATCAAATCAAGCAACCACTGTACCAAGACAAACGTAAAAAGGGTCGGAAAAGCTGTTTCTGTATTTCTTGCACAGCGGTTGTATCACAGCCGAGGTAAATAAGGAGAAAAATTGTGACACAAATATATATCATCGAGTTTTTTAGGTGAAAGACTTGATAAAACGGACGTTAAAATTTGCACTCAAATTTTATCTCTGTTTTTTCTCCCTCCCCCCTCTAGCCCTGTTCATCTACTGAGAACATTCTGAGCTCGCACATCGTCCGCTCCTTTCAGCTTCATTATTCAATCTACATGTGGTTTTCCTCTTGTCTAATAGTGTTTACATCCTTATGCATCATTTTAGAATAACCAATTCACAATATCACACTTTCTTTGTTCCTAGCAAAGTATTCATGCTCCAAATTTTTTTTTAAATTTTCTACATTTATTTAGTAATCATTTTATCTGAAAATATATTCCAATCACAAGAAAAATTGAACTCAAACAAAACGTTGAGAGACGTAAAAACAATGCTTCCCTGTGCACGATGAGAGTTAAATAAATTTTATTGTTGAATCTATTAAAATATTTATAAATCGTGACATACAATATTTGTGAATTATTAGATGAATCATTACAATATTTATTGACCTTTTTATAAATCCATACAAATTTGTTAGCAATTTTGCTTTTTGAAGGAATATTACCGAAATTTAAATTTTGAATAATTTATTAATAAAAATTAAGAATCGTTTTTGCTCTACGACAGAAATTGAACCATATATCAGGTTGTTATTAAGCTAAAATAATTCGCTCACGTGAAATTAGTTGGTTTTATTTTTCAGTATTACTTTTTATTTGCACAACAAATATCGATAAAATAAATAACTTGATTGTATTTGGACGTACATCTTGCGAAATTATGTGAACTTTAGTTTTATTATGGTTGTGAAGTTCTTGGCTACCAGAACCTCAAAGTTCAAAGTTAGTTTGTTTCCGAAAGTGTTTTGTCATTAAATTGTAGTTCACTCTAATCTCGAAACTGTTTTTATTTAATTCTTTAATGTACAAAATGTACTAAAATTTAATTTTTTTTTATTTATATTAATTAAGTTAAACTGAATAAAATAAAAATTTCAGTTAACTCCATTCAATTTAATTTTAATTTTCCATTTTCTCAAAGCATTCTGGGAAATTCTTATTCCTTTTCTGTTATCTAATGGATCTTTACAGCTGCTATGAAACAGTTAAGGTATTGCAAGAAAACTAAACTAAACTGAAAATTAATTTTAAAATTGTACTTATAATTAAAGTATTATTGCGAAAAATATGCATAGGTAAGTAATTTGGAGATCCTTATTTGGGAGAAAAGTGAGAAAATTTTCCAAGAAGAAAAAATAAATTATATAATTCATAATGATTTTTTCAAAAAACTCATTGTAGAAAAATAATTGAATGTATTGATCTAACGCCTGTACGTAGTAACAATTTTTAGCGTGGCTTGTATAATATACATTTCAAATAAATTAGTTCATCGTCGATCTGCGGAACCAACCTTGAGTACGTCCTTATGAGTGTCACGGAAGGTTAAAAAAAGAATCTGCCGCATGTGCTTGCTTAATGAAGATAAAAGAGAAAAAAATGATTGTAATCTCTTAAGCGGAACAAAGGATTTATTTTATGAAATATTGCAACTTAAATAATGTAAAACAAAAGTATTGTTTTCGCGCTTGATTGATTATAACCATGGCTCCGATTTTGATGACATATCTGTTAATTAATGAATCGCAGAGAACTTGATAGCAATTAAACTTGTTCATAGCCTCATGGGCAGTAAATAGAGATGCATATTGAGAAATCCATCTAGATAGTGAGCTCAAATTTACAGCAGGTAAGCAAAGCACTGAAATATGAATTATTATTTTTAGCATCATGGGGTTCAGTAGCGTTGCAGAGAATATTAGGGCCTCCGTGCAAAGTCAGGTTCAGTACGTTACACCAATGATGGTGTCTTGAGTTTATCTACAGTAACAATTCAGATTGGGATGGACGTATATATATGTCGCAGGGAAACGATGGAATTACGGCTTTCGTCAAATCCCTGAAGGAGATAATCAGTTCACGCAAGATTTTAAAATAACGTATCTTTGATGTCTTTTCCCTGTTGTAAGTAAGTGAATTAGTTAAATCTCCGAACTGCTTTAGTGAAATGATACAATGAAAAAAATATGCCACTTTTTTGGTGCTAGGGGACTGATATTTGGGGGATCGAGATAACTTTTGTTATGGTTAGGATCTACTAGGACGCATCCCCCTGCAGCTTTTTGGCCAATATCTCGACAACCAAGCCTCACAGTCCATTCGGACCTGGCTCATTCGATCCCTCTCTAACTTTTCTTCCAGTTATTATAATTTCATGCTCATAGGGCTATTTCTTATATAGTTTTTAATTGTTTTAAACATTTAAAATTTAATTAAATCCACAATATCTTGGCTCCCGTTTGAGTCTCGGACTTGAGATTTGAACCAACTGCTCCACTCGTCGAGACCTATCCAGTCATATACTTGACTCCCATTGTGAATGCAGGGGGAGGGCTTAAGTACTAAAAGAAAATATCATGCTCCCATGTTAATCCTATGGGGACTGAAAAATTTTCATCCCCCCTAAGGAATTGAGCTTGGGACTTGATTTTTGGAGGGCCGCCATATTTTCGTGTATGCGCGAACTTTACGTGGAATTGGCCCTCCCGGTGCTCCCCCCACTTCAGGGCTTCCCCATTAATAACTCGAATCCTATGCTACCTTGGTCGACCGTACCGGCTGGATTCGATTGTTCTAACTATGAGCTCTTCAAATATGTAATTTTATCCAATTAACCCCATTCCTTATCATCTCCTTTAAGGATTTGATGAAAGCCCTAATTTCATCGTCTCCCTGTGACATATAGATCCCACACTTAAGGTAACATCAATTAATACAGTTTTTCCCGCTTGGCCACGTACATATGACAGGTATTTCACGCGGGCCGCAACATATGGATAATAGGGAGAAAAAAGCAAAAAAACATTGGACTTACCAAAATTGACAAATATATGAACTCTCATTTTCGTCTTATATTTTAATATTATCAAACATACACACAAAAAAAAAATTTATATTTTTTTGCATCTTTTATTGAGTTATGAGGCACTTTCGATTTTCTTTCCATCGTGACCAAGCCTTTCTTGTTCACATTCTACTATTAAAAAAAAAGGATGCTGATAGCAAAATTTATAGATTTGATTGATTGATTTCATAGAATTTCCCACTAAATTTTTAGCACAGTGTTCTTAAATAACTAAATTTCTAAGAGCAATGAGACATGATCGGGCCACATGCGGCTCACGGGCCGCAGAATGAGTATCATCAAGTTAAACTGTCAACAACTTCAAAATTATGTTCTTGAGATTTCGTAACAAGAGTTATTTTTTTACGGAGTAGCATTATTAGCCGTACGCCCAACCCCCGAACATAGAGGACCAGACCCCTAATATAATCCCCAGGTACAGGGTAGCCAGCTATACCCTCGGACACCGGATACTCATTTTAGCCACCTTCTAAGACACGCATGAGCTACTTTGGAACTATTCTCATGTCACAACATTACTTACATTAAATTTGCAGTTTCCTGTGTAGAAAGTTTTTAATTCTTCAAAAATTCTAAGCATTTGAAGAGAAATTTTGCTTATGGAGCCAATGGTTTTTCTCATTCACGAAAAATATATCACATGAAGTGTTTTAAAATACTTATTTACTTCTCCATGAGAGAAAACTTCAAAAAAGTTGAAATTGAATTTTTTAAAGAAATTTCAAATAACTCCAGTTTTTTTTTCAAAAGGAAATTTAGAGTTTGACTTTGATCCTTTATATAACTAATGGAATATAATCACCATAACACAATAAATGCATTAGTAAATTTTGCAAATAGTAAATTGATGAAATAAATATTTTCAACGGCAATAAAAGTGTTTAAATTTAAAAGTTTGCTAAAAGTGCAAAAAATTACTTGTAAAATAACAAAATAGTTTTAAGCGAACTCACATTAAATGCAACAATATTGGAATTTAACTTGATTCTAAAGACTAAAAAAAGAGTTCTTTATGGTATGAAAACAGTTTTCACAAAATCAAAGTTCAATGCAAAATATCTGATGAAAATAGCTTTTATTGAACGGCGCATGCCATAATCAAGTGACTCGTGATTGATTCTGATAAGAAAAGATTTCAAATTCGGCCATTTTGGTCGATACAATTAGAACATGATACATCTGGAAACATTCATTACAACGGACACGGTTATTTAATTTATGTAAATTATGTAAATATATTCCATTACCATTATTTAAAAAAAATGTAAGGTATTTCAGTTTATTATATTTACTTAGAGATATTTTATAATGAATATATATATAAAAATTTGAGAGAGAATAAAGCCCAATTATAAGCTTAACGAACAAGAAGGAAGTGTTTTGAGGTGTACTACTTTTTGAAAAACCCAGAGTTGGATAGATTACATGTTCTTACATAATTTTGCTTTTTAATACATCTTTTAGTTTTGATGTTTTGTGGCTGAACGTCTTGTCTTCCTTTATGGCAAAAAAATGTATATATATATATATATATATATATATATATATATAT
>BMAV01022165.1:81392-96853 GCA_019973955.1 Trichonephila inaurata madagascariensis | reverse complement strand
ATATATATATATATATATATACAGTGGGCCACAAAAGTGTTCGTACACTTGCAATTTCTTATAAAATTTAATGTTTTCTACTAATAAAAACTAATATATTGTAATTGTAATTTTTTTTATGATATCTGCAACTTGTTTTTAATAGAATGACATAATTAATTTTTTAAATATAGTATAACTATTTTTTTTTAAAAAATTAATAATCAAAAAGCTACTAAAAAATTACGCCACAAAAGTCTTCGTACACTTAACAAAAATCTCGATCGTAAATCTCTATGGTCGATTTACACCCACACGAAAGAACACTTCCACCTCCATGTTTTATTGATCCAACTAGATTCTTGGGATTACGTTTCAGAAAATTCAAAATTGACAGAAAATTGATTGAGATGGCAGATAATTCAACATTTTTGGTTCCAATGGGCCTTTAATAGCTTGAAATGAAAAAATAAGGAGTTTAAAATCCCTTGAATTTATGTGGTGCAAGAACTCCTCCACCTCCATGCTTAAGCATGGAAGTGAAGGTGCTCTGGCGTGGGGGTGTAAATTGGCCTCAAAATTAGGTAATTTGGTATTTTTTATGGTATTTTGAATCATACGCTCAATTTAAATATTTTAAAGAGAAATTTTAAATTATCCGCCCGAAATTTGGATACTGGAAACAATTTCATTTTTTAACAGGATAATGACGCCAAGCGCACTGTACAACACTGGTGTCTCTATAACTGTCCCCAAATTATGAAAACACCTCTTCAATCACTTTATTTAGCCCAGTAGAACATATTTGAGGAGATTTTGATGTAAAAAAAAAGAAAACATCACAAATAAACACAAAATGTGAAGTAAAAACATTATACACAGAAAAATGGAGGAAAATCGATGCAGAAATTACAAAAAACTGATTAAATCTATACCAAGACGCTTAAAAGTTGTTCCGGACACTAAAAGATATTAGTAAAGTACTAAATTAAGAAAGAAACACAGTATTTAAAGCTTTGAGATTTTTGTTAAGTGTATGAAGACTTTTGTGGCGTAATTTTTTAGTAGCTTTTTGATTATTAATTTTTTAAAAAAATAGTTATGCTATTTTTAAAAAAATTAATTACATCATTCTATTAAGAATAAGTTGCAGATATCATAAAAAATTTACAATTACAATATATTAATTTTTATTAGTCACAAAAATTAAATTTTTTGAGAAATTGCAAGTGTACGAACACTTTTGTGGCCTACTGTATTTGATTGCTTGATTAATAATCTATGACTAAATTTTTAATGCATTATTCTTAAATAATTGAATTTGTTAGTGCAACGGACGACGATCAGGTTACTCTGAAAGGTCTGGCGGGCCGCTGGTTGACTATCGCTGCTGCAGACCATCTTCAATTCTGCTAGTGATAAAAGGAAATCGTCATCACTTATCAGCCAAAAATTCAATAAAGTACGATCTAGTGTGACTAAAGGTATAAAAACGACTGTTTCATTTCAATGCCATGGTTATTCAACCAGTTTATGATCCATTTTTCCTTATGAAAGACTGGTAGCCAGCAAGGAAGGCCTACACTTGCAGATGAATATCATTCTGAAACGCGTTCAAATAGGTTTGGCTACTACGTAATCCTTCCGAATGTGACTATTGGTCTTAAAGAATAGAAAACATAGATCTACCCCTCCCCTAAATATCCGTCTTCAGAACTTTGAAATTGGAACCAAGCAATCAGGTTAAAATGCTTTTTGAGAAACGTCTTCAAATAGAAGTACAAACTCTTCTTGTTACAGGCAACTGAAGAGAGAGGTAATCCCCCCCCCCCGTCATACCAAATAGTCTCTTTCCAGTCATCAAGATTTCATTTTTGACGTTTTCTGTACTTCTACATGCATTTTTGACATTGATGTCAGTAATGAGAGGTTTGCGTTTTGCAACACACAACCGTAGAAATTAAATCTTTGAAATACCCGATGAATTGTTTTTACTTGAAACCAGATCTTTCCGATTGGTATTTCAATTTGCTGTTATTTCCCAACTGCGGATTTTTATTTTTTCTAAATATTTCGTGTCATTGCTTAATAATCTTTGTCTGACAATTTTCTTTTTCGTCCTCTGTTTCCACTTTTAGAAGTAACACATTGTTCTTTTTGGTGCCTGATCATAATTGTAGATATACAATTCTTCTTGCCAAGTCTTCAATTTAATCTGTTTTAGGCAATGAAGACCCTTACTGGGAGAATACCCATAATCATATCTTTCTGCAAGTTACTGGCATCTGACATTTTAAAATAATTTTACACAACAGGTGTGTCTTATCTGTTATTATACCACTTATAGTAGACAGTTGTAACATCTAATTCTATTAATATATTCAACAAACAGAGATGTCTGCAATTTAAAAAAAATACAGATGAGCCTTTTATGAAGTTTTTTCTTCCGTATATGTATAGATTCATTATTTTACCTACTTCTATTTATAGATCATTCACAAGAAAAGTATTCTTTCTAACTGTTCTTCTAGCAGCTTCAAGATTTTTTCATTATTATAATAATTTATTAGACTATATATGTATTTCAATGGCTTACTCTGAAGAGTTTATGGATTTGCAATTTTTAAAATAAATAAGCTATTGTTTTTATTTAAAATAAGTAGATATATCACCATATGTTCGCGCTTTTGCTATCAATTCCCCGACCAACCAAAATTGTTGTTCCTATTTGGATTGTTATGAAATCGAAATTTTAGATTATTTTTCTCTACATAAAACATTTAAAATATTTTAGCTGGTAGTACTAATTAAATTTGTTGCATGGCCCCATTGGCCAGTAGTGCTAGGCCACGTCCATGACTTCGTACACTCTCAAAATATCCAACACCAGCAAGGGATAGTCAGCTAAATCCTGCTTGGTAAGTCCTAGGCATTCGAGGATGTGAGCAGGCGAGGGCGGCTCAGAAGATCAGTTGGAACACATTTCAAAGCTCTTGAATCTATAGGAAAATTTCATTGTTTTAAGGTGATCACTTCGAAATCAGGCCAGAAGAGTTTGTTCCTATCTATTAAAACCGTGAGCCAGAGAGCCTCCAGGACGCAAACACTGATACCATTGGTACTCTGGGGGCAATTTAAGCGGTATTTTATCGATCACGCCAAAACAATCGTCATCGCGTGATGTTTGGCACTAGTTTATATAGATATCACACCGTCACATACCCCCATGCCAATGATTCGGCGAATAGACGAGCAAACGATACTATATTCGTGGCGAGCATGCAAGCAGTTGCTTCACTTTGGGGGTTACGTCATTCATGTGGGATGGCTTGAGAATTGCGTCATTTGTGTGAGACGGCCCAATTGCGTCATTTGCGTCTGATGGCTTAGTGTAACGTCTTAATTGCGTCATTTGTGACTGACGGCTTAGTGTTACGGCTTAATTGCATCAATTGTGTCTGACGGCTTAGTTTCTATAAAAATAAACATCTTTTATTTTTTGCATTAACAAAACGATAGTCAACAAATTCGTGGAACACTGAAAACTCATTTAATGCGCGCAGCTTGCGCGTTTGATCGTAGTTAACTGCTCCGTATTTCCGGGGCGGAGTTATTTTAATAGCTTTGCGAATAAAGTCATTTTGATGAAAGCAGGATCGCCATAGTCTTATTTTGGTGTTTAGTTCTTGAGGAAATCTCCAAAAAGGGGTGAGGGGTGCTGACGGCTCTGGGACTTCGCAAGCGCCAGCCTTGGCCAAAATGTCCACAATCTCATTTCCCTCTAGATCTACGTGAGAGGGAATCCACTGCAAATGAATCAGATGCGATGTGGAAAGTCATTTTAACTTGCTGAGTATTGACACTCCAACATTATCTCTCATACTTTGCCAATTGGACAAGTGATGTATTGAACTTCTACTATCAGACAGTATCTAAATCTCTTTTCCATTTGGAAGAGATGCAAGAGAAACAAGGGCCTCATCAATGGCTATTAGCTCACTGCGAAAAACTGAGCAACCGTCTGGATTTCTCCTCTGGATTCTTAAGTTATGGTTTTGTGATTTGATGTAAATTCCGCTGCCAAATCGATAATAATCGTCTCTACTGCCATCCGTATAAACCTGAATGGCGTCAATTGGTATATCTCCAATTCTCTCTAGAGCTAGTTGCTTTAGATAGGCAGGAAGATATGTTTGCTTACACACGTGTACAGTTTTATGTGGAAAAATGCACCGTAAAGATCGTGTGGTTCCACAACACAAACAATAAGATTGAAAGAGGCCATTTGGCTGAAGGGACTGTTTCTCCTGAGTCTCTGATTATTACACCAGTCTTTGAAGTAAGCAGAAGTACGATTTCGAGAATCCAGACTTCTGAGTTTGTAGTAGTATTTTATTAGACATGCGCGTCTCCTTAAGTTAAGAGGCTGTAGGTGTCCTCCTCGAAAAGTACTATATCTCTGGGACAAGTATTTCTTAGACCAGTGATGATCCGAGCAGCGCTGAGTTGGACCTTTTCAAGTTTCTGAAGATTTGTATCAGAGGCGCTACAGTATGATGATTGTTGATTTTTTGGCGCAAGAGCCAAGCCTGGGGATACTGCTCCACAGATTCGTTAGTATATTAAAATTTCAAATATACTGGGATACAGTAGCGCACACAGGAATTTTTCAAGGGGGGGGGGGCCCGGGGTTGAATGTTCACCATTCTTGTATCATGATATTTTTGATTTTGTCGATTTTCAGGAACAAAACACAGTAAAAAACTAATTATTGAATAAATAATTAGCATTAATTAGTAAAATTAATCATTAATAACAAATATTTAATTAAATTTTACGTATTATATACTTAGAATTATAACCAATTGGAAAAAAATCTACGGCTTTGGGGGGATATGGATCCCCAGGACCCCCCTTGTGTGCGCCACTGCAGGGATACCATACTCCAAGATGGGTCTGATTAGTGAGATATACGAACGAACAACATTACAACATACGAGAACAATATTAATTAAATTTAAATTTCAAATATTCATAAAATAAAAAATATTTTTCCCTTTATTTTTAAATACGATTTTAATTAAATCCGTCTCTTTTAAATTTATTCTCTACATATCTGTAGTACTAACAGAATATAGCATTTAAAAATGCTGCATCACTGTTTAATGCTCATATTTAGGTAATGTACCTTGCTATATTCTTATGAAAAATTCATGGCTGAAATTTTTATCCATTGTGACGGTATTCAATTCACGGTTTATAGCAAACTTATATATTGTGCTTTATGATTTATTTTTGATTATTAAATTGCTAATTTTGTTTGCTTGAAAAATTTAACATTTAAAAAAAAATCATTATTTTACCTTGTCTTTTATTTAAAGAGCATAGCTATGTTTATTTTATTTGAGCAGAAGAAAAAGGAATTTTTCTTTAACTGTTACAAATCTCTGGTACTAAAGAAGTCTTAGCACTGGAAAAATGTTTACAACATTTTTCATGTCTCTGGAACTGAAATACACGTGAACAATAACTTCGACTACTTATACGCCATAAAATTATTATTTTTATTTCAACGGTATTTCATTATAATGTCATGTAGCAAATAATTTTTTTTAAAAACAAAAAAACCTGTTTTCGTCTTATGTACTGAATGAAAGTATTCAATGGATAGTAAACTTGTGAAAACACGTGCTTTTATTTTATTTCTTTTTACATTCTCCCTCCTCCCCTTTATTTCTCTCGTATTTCTTTAAAATCATATATTTTTTTGTTTCTTTTTACCGCTTCAAGTTTAAATTATGATAGTTTTTTAGTCAAGATGAGAATGAAACTGCGCGCTCCACATTGATCTTTAATATCTAACTATAACATATCCATACAGTTTTCTTAAGATATTGTAAGTATATATTTTTCTTTGAGAAATAAATCATATATTTTCTTAATAAAATGTATGTGTTTCTGTTTCTGCAAAAGTATGTGTTTTTTTGTCTTATATTCTTCATTGAAATATAGATAATTCGTGTTCTAGAAGTTTTAATCTAATAACATGTCGAGAAAAGTAAGTGAAGTACGTAAAATATTAAGATATATACAAAAAGGAATATTCAATGAATATCCATCTTAAAGCTTTTTATTTGTAATATTATATTTTCTTGTGTGACATAAAAATATAGTTATGAGACAAAATTTTGATCGAGTAGAAATATATTGCTGTAATTCTATATTTTAATTTACCTTTTTTTAAAAAAACTTATTTTGCTGTTATCACTTGTAAAGCAATTTATAGAATTTAATCAATCACACAAAGAAATGATCACAATGGTTTGCGTACTCAAATTTTATTGGATGGCCCAACATAATTTTTTAAAGAAGAAAGAGAACAATACTATAAGGTGTGTCAAACAATAATATATACTACGACATGTTTATAACTTCAAGCCATCGCCTAATTTCAACTTTTTGGAACAAAGAACTCTAAAAGACATACAATATTCCAAACCCCGAAAGAAATTCTTTTGTTGCCATTCTACCAAAACAAATAAAAAAGTAATTTAGCATTATTTATTTTTCTAAAAAATATCGCTTATATCAAACACAGATAATGAAGGATATGAAAATCATTTTCAATAAAAAACGTTTGCATATTACATTAAAAATAATTTTTTAAGAAGTTAGTTATTCTCAACGCAAATAAAAATTAGTTCAAAATGTGGGTTTTGTAAATTAATATTATTGGATTTAACATTCAAATTTTAAAAAAGTATATGTTCCTATAAACAGTTCGTAAGAAAGTGTGGAAGTAAGAATAAAAATACGTTCGTAAAACTTTTAAGTGTGTATGTGTGAGTGTGTGTTCCATAGCTCTCAAAACTCTGAATTTTACGATTTATACCTTTTACATAAATAAATATAACCATTGTTAACAAAATTTAAGATATAAAGACAAATATTTATAGCCTATTTCAAAATTTCATGTTCTTACAATTTATTGGTTTGAATTTAATAATGATGGATCAAGAGGCTAAATTTCACACCCACATTAAGAAAAGTTGGGTTTATGTATTACATTTCCTAAATAAATTTGGAACTTTAAGTAATAAAATATTATACTTGTTTTTTTTTTATGTCTAAGTATAATAAAAAAATCCTCCTTAAATAACGTATTATTGTTTTTGAAATGAAATCTTGTAAAATTAATGTTTATGTCCAATGCTTATCTGTGACCTGAATCTGCCATTGTTGATTTCGCAACTTTTTTTACTACCTGATTGCTTTGGTATCAAAACATTTCACAGCCGTAAATATTTCGCAGAATTAGTGGGTGTAGAATGAAAAACTTCCGTCGGATTTCAAAATGCAAATTAGTTGATGCGAGATTCCATTATTCCCGTCGCTCGTTTACGACATGACAATCGCACAAAGAAATTTAATGTGTTTCGCAATGCTCTTCCAAAAGTTTCTAAACTATAAAGATAGAAAAAAAATCTTTTTTCCCCCCTTCTTTTTAAACAGTATCAGTTTCCTAGAACCTATTAATATTCCATTAATGCTAAAGTTTCTGTTTTGTCGTGAAAGCACGATTTTAAAATTTAAGGAAATAGTATTTAATTAACAAAAATACTTGTAACCCTTTATCTACCGCATAATGATTTACTGCAGTTTTTTTCATGCTACATTTTTTTCGGATCACTACATTGAAAATTAACGAATATACATAAACAAAACATATAACTTTGGGAAATTTAATCCGTTAGAGCTAATTAATTAATTACAGATATTCAACTGTAAAATTAATTATATGTACTGCTCACTTAAAATAAAGAGTCAAATCGTTTTCTAAGGTCTTCATTAACATACAAAAAAAATAATAATAAAATAAAATAAATAAATAAGACACTTAAATTTTGACATTAACTATTGATATGAATGATAAAAAAAGGATAATCTTCGCAATCCGCTGAAAACGCAATTTCTGTTATAAAACTATTCGCCTTCCCCGCCAAAATACTCATCATAGAATCCGTTCTGCCATATATCTTGGAAGAGTGAATTTCAAAGAATATTCCTGCTAAGTATTGTCAGAATATTCATAAAATTTTGGTTATTCTATGTTATTTTAAAGTGAGTGGTACTTATAAGTACCGCGTCGATAGATAAAGGAGTAAGTTACGAAATTAAATAACTAAGCAGATTTCTCACAAGAGTTATTTGTTTCAAAGATTTAATAATGTTATTGTTACTATCTTGAAATGTATTGAATGCGTATTCTTCAGGCAACCAAAGTAGCCTAATGGGTATGATTACGAAGATTGCGTGTCACGAGTTCGAGTTCTGATGCCGCTGAAGACCCGTCGTGCAGAGGGGGTTGATTCATTTTTAAATCTGTTCAGCTCAATGTCGTACAGTGGGCGTGGTTTGGAGAGGGGGCGCTGAAGCTCAAATGTAGTCCTTGATACATGATCGGCTTAAAACAACGCCAGTTCATCATTCGCCAATAGACTTCGTGTTGCTTTATTGAGAGACGTTGATATAATTACTCTTTCCCGTATCTTACACAATTACACAAAATAGTATTAGCTATATGTACGAAAAACTTTATGTTGAATAGATAATAATAAATAAACTATATAAATAAAACAGGAATCGTTTTTTTAAAAAGAATAGAATGCCGAACATGCGTACTTTGGTAAGTTTAATTACGTCTAAAGAGAATTACTGGAGACAACACTCACACACAAGATAGTACTATTTTCAGAAATAATCAAAATAGTATTCTCTCTTAACCCTCCACTAGACGTGCTTCAAAAAGTCCCATCCATAGGCGCGTGGCATCTCTCAGATGCATCACCTCATACTTACGTTTGAAGATGATTTGATATGTTTATATTTTGGACATTTAACATTAACATATATTTGACATAAAATATAATTAAAGCAGAATCAAGAATTGAGATATTTATACGAAAAAACATCAAAAAGATAATGGATAGTTATCATCATGTCATCACTGTTTATATTTTAAGATGCCTTTTTGCAGTCTTCACAAATCCCCTTACAATATACAAAGGCCTCACAAGTAGGATTATTTCCCCTCAGGGGGCTCACCTTCTTTAGGTGGGTACGGGTGTCACAATTCTGAGGTACCCTAGTGATCTTTTCCTTTTCACAAGGGGTTTACTATCTTTGGTAAACACGGGTGTCACGACCCCGGGGTACCCCAGTGATCCTTCTCTATTTTCGACCCTCCATCTTGTCATCCAATTTCTTTTTTTCTTCTTTTCCCGTCCAGACCACAGACCTATGAATGTTTGGCGCAGTATAGCCAAAACTGGCTCTTGCGCCATAAAACACCAAATTCAACTCAACTCACAAGTAGGATTAGTACCTTCTTTTCCAAGTTCCTGGTGATGTTTCTCTTGGTTTTTCGTCTTGAATAGGGCGTTGAATATCAGATATTTCTTCAATCCTGAGTTAAAATGAACGATGCATGTGAATGTTACAATCAGACCGTCTAAGCAAGTGCTCTTTCAAAAGTTCGTGGCCTAGTTTTCCGAAATGTGTGCGTGAGGTTTAATTCCCATATAGATATTTTGGGTGTTTATTCCAACTATATTGAAGATTGAATAAAATACAGTCACTGGCTAGGGGCCCCTCAAATGTATCTCAACTCCCAGCAAAAAAAAAAAAAACCATATCAAACAGAAGTTACAAAATACTTGTTTCGATGAATTTTCGTATAAAACTGAAAACTATACTATTTTCCAAGAAAAAAAAATCCAAATTAACGAAGTAGTTCAAAGTCATAAGAACTGACGATGTTGGACGCGCTGCATTTATCAGATTAAATGGCCCCTGCTACCCGAAATATGAAGAAATTGCCTTCGTCCTTGACACTGAAAACTAGTGTGAGTGACAAAAGAAAGATAGAAGAAGGAGGTGCGTGTTCCAACCCACCGTATGGACGCAGCACCTAAACTATTTTTATTATGCATCTGAGATATTCACTCAAAAAACAAGGAATTATCTCTTTGTAAACCAAGTGACGAAAAATGAAGGTCTCCCAAATATCTTAAAATAACGGGTTTTTTTTAATATCCCTATTTCTGGTGATGTTTTGAAATCTTGGATAAAAATTTTACATGATTTGTTAGTCTGACTCAAGAGACGCATTTCGCGCCAAACAACATTCGTTATTTTTCTATTAAGTTATCCGACTACGTTCGGAACTATGATTTTAAAAAGCCCATAAATGTATAATTTTCATGACATTCAGTGTCACTTAGATTAGAATACATGTATAAAATTGTTTTAAGGACATTATGACAAAAAAAAAAATTATTTAAATACAATATTTTGGAAAAAAATTAACTTAGAATAAACTTTATTCCAAATGTTCTCCTTTTGTAAAAAATGCTTCTATTGTATTAATATTTAGCCTGTATATAGCTCAGACCTCTGTACAGAGGCTCAACTATGATACCATCCTCCCGGTCCAGACCCGGGGGGGGGGGATTTCCAACCTCTTTTGTTTGCCTAAGCCTCAATCCTCCTCAAGCCTCTGTTCCAGAAACCGCAAATCTCTACTTCTACTCACAATTTGAAGCACGGTGTAATACTAAGTCTTACATTGCAAAGGGGACAGATAATATCGGCTTTTTTGGATTATTTTTCCATTTTCATTTCTTCTCAAGCAACAAATCGCACATTGCATTGTTAATCTCTGTTACGTATCGAATATTTTGAAGAATCTAAATTCCTGCCTTCAGTGAAAAATTCTCACTTTCACCACAAAGAAAGTCCTCAATGAGAAGTATTTCAGAATCATGGACAAACTGCATCTCTTAAGAACACCAGCACTGATAATCTCACTATAAGATCTAAAACTATGATAGAAAGAAGAGAGAAAATATCAGAGCCCGTACAGTGTACGGGCAAACTGGTTTTGGCCAGCTTTCGGTAACCCGTGTGGAGTACAGGCAAACCAGCTAAGGGTTTAACCCAAGTCACTTTTGTTAAAGTTAATTCATAAAATAACCTTCTCATATAACATTTATCAATATCATTTTTATTTATAATTTTCAGAACATTGAAGAGAAATTTGTAATTTTTCTATAATGCAATAAAAATCGCTATTTCACTTGGAGGTTCTTGGACAGATTTTTGGTAAAAAAAGACCTCCGTGGGTACAATAAATTAGAGAGTAACCAATGCAGATAGTTGAAACAAATGTATATCTACGGCTTAGATTGAAAGTGGAGGAAGTAAGACGAAAAGAGAAGTAATAATTAACAAGAAATATAGAGTCGAAAATGGAAAATAGCACTTGGTTATCTCCGGACAGTCACGTACTTATCAAAGACGGTAACTCCACGTGTGAGAAATGACATCATTTGGAGGAGAATACGTCAATAGATAAAATACTTAATTTCTGATACAAATTTTATTTTAGTCCATCAAAACTTCAAGAGAAATTTTATTTGCAAAGTAAAAAAAAAAATTTACGTGACCAACATTTATATCATGACCTTATATATATAAATCGCGCAACACACTTTTCTACAAAATGTGTGACTAGTCTTTCTCTTAGCTTATTAAATGTCAAAATAATCGAATTAACAAGTAATGTAAAAAACAGTTTATAAAGTCAGTTCCTACTTAAGTCAACAAAGAAATTTTTTATTTTAGTTACTTTTTATTAAATAAAATTACAATTAATCTAAATATGTATGCACACATGACAGAATCCCAATATTAAGTGGCAAAATAGAAAGCGATTTTCATTGCAATTTTCCATTTTCCTTTCTATTTATGGTGTTGGACTATTTTTTGTTTGTTTCTTTGTTACTATTTATTCATCAATTAAATTTAATGATTCTTATAAAATAGTATATAGCAAAAAAGAAGTCGCCTTCTCAGAAATTACGCCATGTCAGGTGGGATTCGAACCCATGACCTTTGGATTTGAAGTCCATCACGCTATCCAATGCCTAATGGAACACAACGAGCAAATTTCATTTTATATATGTTGTTGGACTATTACTTTTGTTACTATTAACTTAACTCAGTGGCACGACAGCCCATGAAGGCCAAGGCCTACTGTGCAGTATACTACTCAGTATACGTAACCTTGGTCTCTGAGATGCATGATCAGATGCTACGGTCAGGTGGTCAGCCTGACGCGATTGTTACAATTATTCATTAATTAAAAAATAATGAGTTAATATTCGAAAAAACTGTATTAACATCATGTACAAGTATAAATAAATAAATGTATTTGAATAAAAAAATTTTTAGTAACGATTGAAATTTTGAACAAGATATATATATATAGAGAGAGAGAGAGAGAGAAAGAGAGAGAGAGAGAGAGAAAGGGAGAGTGTGAACTAATAGTAGGAATTTTGAAAAAGGAAAAACATAACAATCTGAAAGTAACGTACTTCGAATTTTAAAAATAATAATAATTGTAACATCAAAATAAGCCATCTGTTAATACTAAACCAAATTATTAAAAAAAGCAGCTAAAAAGTAAGATGTCCTACATAAATAGTTGAGCTACAATGTGACTTTTATTTATTCTTGGAGAAAATAATCAACACAACTTTGTTAATAAAGCCAAAATAAACATTACGGAACACAAAGGAGTCACTCAAAAAACCTGAAATGTTCAGGTTGGGTGATTTAAGAAAATAGCGATGAATGAATGAATCAGTGAGTGAGTCTGTAAATGGATTTCGCGCTTTCTTTTTAGTATTACTCATTCATTTTGTTACTCAACCTAAAAGTAGTACTTGCACCCCTTCAATTAGATATTCAGTCTGTTAAACTCACTGCACACGTGTTTTATGTTATTACTGAAGTGTTTAACCTGTATAAAAAACGAATTCATGTTTTTTTTTACATTTTTAACTTGTTAAGCATCTTATGTATATTGTTATATCGCTGAAAATTGATTTCGAGAAAGTATAAGCTAAGAATATCATTGATCTGATTCACAATCAAGGGGTGAGATATACACTTTTCAGCTGTTTCCTTGTAGCGGGCAATCTCGAGAGGTTTAGTCTCTGAGTTAAGTTTCATTTAAAGAGCACTGAGTACAACGAATTCAGTTGGAAGATCTTTCGTAGAATCACTATTCAAACGCCAAAAAATCTTAAAAACAAACCTTTTGTGACATTTTATTATAATTAAAATGAGTTTGTACGGATGAGAGCTGTTACGTGTAGATTAGTAAAACCGGAAATTAAAGTTAGATTCAAATCGAGCTCAAAAAGCAAAGAGATCATCAAGCCAATTGAATCGCAAATCACAGTGCTATTAATTTATCGGTCGCGTTTAATGTTAAGTCCAATGTAATATCCTTATGAACCGGGGACTCATGAATTCTAATTTTAGCAAATGGCTGTTATATCGGATAATGGGGAACTAATACAAGATAAATATGTCGTGACCTGTAAAAATCCCAAAATTAGCATAGTGTAAAAATAGGAAGTGAGATACCGTTTACTGTGGCGACATCGTCATCTATTCGAGACTTCTTGTTATGTTAAGTGGAGGAGATCGAATTTTGTAGAAACAGTCAATTGAAAGGATAAATGAATACGTTTGCGACTCATTCGATATAGTTTCTGTCTTAGAAAAGTGAATCTAAAGCATGAAAACATTTTTTATTGAGATAAAATTGAGGTATAAATTTTTCATAAATATTTTTAAATTTCGCAAGGAAAAGTAGTGATTTATAACACAGTTTAATTCCTTATAAGGTCGTGGAATGTATATTTCCCATTAACTTCATTTACGTGTCGATACGGAGCTATTTTTCCACCTATGATAGTGCATTTCGTGTAGCATAACAAATGATTTCTGGATTTTTAAGTCGTAAGCGCAAAGAATGACATGTAAGTTTATTGAGCAGAAAGAAAATTATTCCAGGTGATGTACGATTGGCTTAAGTTGGTGACCATATGCTTACATTACAAAAAATACATATACGTGTTGTTTTTGCTATTATAAAGCACATGAGAAGAGAACAAGCTACATTTATGTAGCTTGCAATGTCTTACAACGTTTTGGTCTTTGTTCCAGAAATTTCATCAGGTGTCGTCCTCGTCACTTGACCATGGTTCAAAATTACGAGTTCCGTTTCCAATAGGCCCAAGTGTAACCTTTATAAGTGCAACTTAAATATCACTCTCTCTCTCCGTGTGTCTTTAGAAATTACATGGAAAGTTATATGTATAAATTCTTAAATTTTTTAATACAAATTACAGTTGGACCTCTATTTAACGATGTCGCCAAATCCCGAAAAAAGTTCATTATGTGGAAAATTCAATAAATGGAGATTCATCTTCTAATATACTTTAGAGACCACACATAAAACAAATTTTAAATTCATAAGCACTATATATTTTTTAAAAAGAGTATTTATTATTCCCACCTCTTTTTGGAAAATTCATATCTATTCATTTTATATATTTTACCCCTCAAAAAGAAATTTGCTATTAAAACAGGAAAAAAGAAAAAAATTGCTCAGAAATACACTGCATTTTCCATCTTATAAAAATAATTTTATATCAAAATTAATGGATTTTTTATGACGATACTTTCTTATAAACGTACATTATTTTATGATCAATAATTTTAAGCATACACTGTGTCACATACATCCTTAAATTTAGCTACTGAGTATACCTGTTAACTTTGTTTGAGTTTATTGTTTGAAAAATTATGGCAATTTCATTACTCTAGGTGAGTTAGGCACTTGGTAAAACCAGTTAAAAGTCATTGATAACCATAAAATGTACTAAAAGGGAGAATAATTTGAAAAACATCTTCAAGTATTTTTTAAAAAAGCGAGAAAAATCTAATCGCAAGCGAAAAAGTTCATTAAATAAAAAATGCACTTTGCTATTTGGAGGTTATTTTACGAAGAAAGCAGTAAAATGTTCTTGTGTGGTTCCAGGAAAAAGTTCGTAAAATAGAGGTTCGTTATATGTAGGTTTCACTGTGTATCTAATGTATAATTCTTTTGTGGATTTTAGTATTTGCACAAATTATGTTTTATAAATATTATGTTAGGTGATGTAAAAAAAATCTTAACATTATGTTAAACATAAGGAAACATAAAGAAATTCAGGACTTAAGATGTCTTACCTTTGAATAGCACCCAGTGGGAGGTGGGTGGGTTAGTGAGTGAATATTAACGTCGCACTATTCAACTACAAGAGGGCTTTTGGCGACCGGCTTCATAATTTTGTGGATAGTGGAAAATATGCTTCTTGCCAAAAAGAAATAAGTCTTAAGAAATAAAATTAATTTTAGATTATAAACTAAATGAATTTATTTTTATAAATCAATCTCAACCGTAAAAGTATTTTAACATAACTATACTGAAAAAAAATGTCCCTGTAAATAAGGTTACCAACCGTCCTCCCTTAGGGAGGACAGTCCTCCTTTTATAGGTTCTGTTCTTCCTCGAAAAGTGT
>BMAV01022165.1:42708-60150 GCA_019973955.1 Trichonephila inaurata madagascariensis | reverse complement strand
TGTCGATAAAATTAGAGCTACATATGAAACAGTTGAGGTTTACCTCTCGAAATTTTGAATTAATATTAGTTTAGCGGATGGCATCAGCTATGCTAACTTTACAAATCTTTATTTGTTGGGACTCTGAATCTCAGTTTATTTTGGTTTTGAATAACTTTTCTTTAGGGCAGCAGCCTTTAAGCTTAATCGACTCATGGACCCTTAGAAATATAAGGTTATTTCTGGGAACCGCATCTCTTCGAAGAATATGTATTAAAATAATACGGGAAGTAGATTAACCTGTTAGAGGTATTTTACGTAAAAATAGTTAAATAGCAGTAACGTATTTCTTATTAAAATTTTTAACATAAATTACTCATTAATTGCATTAATTTGTGCTCCAGGTGTCACCTAACTTTAGATTATATTTAATATGTGATTGTTTTTTTTCTCTTTTTACACAAAATGTTGAAATCTAAATGTATTACGTTATCTGCAGTCGCATTTCATATTCTACGTTTAATTTATTTCCCTGCTTTGTTTTCGTGCCAAATACGTTGAGAAACAATTTTCACTTAAAAATGTTGTTCTGAATGGCATTGAAATGTTCATAACTGTGTTAGAATCTTCTCTACAAACTTGCAATAAAAAATTTAGGAGTTTCTCCAACTTAATTTAAATTTTAAGGTCGAACCTGTTGATAAATTGTTCTCTCTCCTTCATTGGCAAGTCTTCTGATTTATCGTAGAACTCGAACTGATTTTCCATCTATTCATGCTTACATTTTTCTTCTTGGAAGTAGTTTCTTATACTTTTTAATACTGAAGAAATGGTATAATCCATTATTTTTTTAATATACTGTTGCCTAAATTCAATTCTTTTTCATTTGAACTCATTCATTAGAAAACTGTTTAGTTTTGAAAAACAATGCTTGCCATTCCCTTCGACATTAGATGACCGTAAATTTTTCCTTTAATTTTTATAATATGGTTCATTTCTCATTTCCTTTAATTTTTATAATAGTTCGGTCCTTGAAGGGATACATTTATTTCATTTAGAATGACAAACATGTTTGCTAGATAGGGTAAACATGCCAACCCTATTTCATCACATAATTGTGAAGCCTAGTCATGACTTCGTTCGATTAAAAAGTAATCTGACTTGCGAGTGTAAAAGCAGAATTCTATGGTTGCTGGATTATTCATCGCACTGTAAAACAAATAACTTCGAATTTTATTTTCGTGATTTTATAAAATTTATCATTTTTACAGCATCGGTTAAAACGTCCTTCAATGCATTCTTTAGTAATTTTAATGCTGTAATTCACTATTCCAACTAAGTAGTCCTTATTAAATTCCATTATTTTCTTTCTCCCTGCTCTTATATATTCGTATATATTCAGAGTCAAAAATGAGTAAGTTCAACTGTTCTGCGAACAGCAAATGATTCCAATGAGAAATTTTAGCTCATTTATCATTTTCAAATTTTCACGAATCAAACTTTCAATTTTTTATTTCTTGGACTCATGCAGGATTACTTCTCGTGTAGAATGACCTTGTAAACCAGCTGATCTGAGTACTTGTCAAATACTTTCAAGTGAATTTAAAGAGGAAAACTATTGATTGGATTTTGTAAAAATTTTAACAACCCTCAAACATAAATTGTTCACATCTTTTTTTTTTACAATAAATATTTTCTCTTTTTTTCTCTAGATATCATTTCCATTTCCTTCTATTGTGCACTTTATCAAACAGTAAGTAGTCAAAATGGATAAAATTAGTAATTAATAAAAACATTAAGTTTTCGAAATTCCTTTCTTGTTTCCTTACTTTATCAAACAGAATATTTTTGTCAAATGAACAAGAAACATTTTCCCTAAAGGTACTGTTAACATCGCCGGAAACAGAGAAAAAGTTGTTAAATGTACCAATATTGGATGAATTTATTTAAAAATGGGAGGATCAAAACTTGAAAATTCAGTGTTCGGTGACCTTTAAGAGCCTCGTTTCCTCTTTTTTTTTAACATTTTATTTATTTATTTATTTTTTTTTTTTAAATATGAACTTCAGAAGTATCTTATAGTATTTAGCGTTTATATTTAAATGCGGTTTAGAAAAAAAAAAGTTTTTATTCATTCCTTTCGATAAAATTTAAAAATTCGGTACAGGGCTTTCAGTACAAACTTCTGAAACATCCGATCAATCCTAGAAAGTTATTGGATGTATCAAAAAATTTTAATTTTTGATGTGCTTCTGAATACTTCGTTCAAAATGCTTTTTTTTTTGTTTTTTTTGTTAAAGGAAATATTGTTGACTAAGTTTTAAGTTATTCAAAAAAATTATGTAATAAAAAATAATACATTTTTTATAATCAAGAATAATTACTTATTCTTGAATAAAATATGTTTATCAGTACATTTGAATTTAATACAACAAACACGTGATCTACAGAACTACAATTGCTGAAAAACATATCAGTAAGCTTTGGGTGTAAGAAATCCGGGAGATGTCTTAGATAAAAATGTTGACAAGTATTTCAAACAAGTAAATAAAATTCTAAAGATACAAGTATCTGATACAGAAGTACCAGTTTTCAAAAGATTGTTTAGAATAACAAAGTTTTCCTAATATTGATAAAGTTCTAATACTTCATTTGATAAAGAAATGTAATAAAATTTATTTGTTGCTAAGCTGTTACAAATAAGAAAATTTCATGTTTTAATATAATTTTGGGCATTCCTTTTAAATTTAGTAACTTTTTCTATCGTTATGTGAAGTTTCTCCAAATTTTATTCGAAAATCCGGAACAATTCTACTTTAGAATTTAAATTTAACTATTATAGAAAAAAATGTGAGCAATACATTTGTTTTTAAAAATTTAGAAGTGTTTGTTTATTAAACGAGGTGGTGATGATATATAATAAACGCAAAAATACTTTGTTTCAACGAATATCATTTTAGTGGACTTATATCCGTTTGTGCTGCCATCTATGATATCAAAGAGAGACTAATTATAGTTTAAAATTTGGTTTTATTTCGATTTAATCATTTACTTTAATTTTTCACCTAAGCTAGAAATATGCTCCTTATATACTTCATTTTAAAAAAAATTTCTACAGACAATTAAATAATTTTTAAGTAGACATTTTATGTGGTTGGAAGTACTATTTATTTTATTTCCATTAATCACATATTTTTAAAATGTTAATTAAAAACATAACATTTTGTTATTAATATGGAATTACCGAAAAAGTTGGCATTCATGAAGTTAAAAACTAATCTTTAACAATGTAACAGAGTTATGTTTTAATAAAAATGAAAAACACGTTTGGATTCGACTAACTTTGAAATAATTAAAATAACTTCTTTTACAGACAAGTCAAAAAATTTAGCTTAGGAATTTTCATGGCGCCATCTATATGTAGAAATACACATAAATTCTAAGATATTAACAAAATGATTTTTACTAATCACAGTCTTTTCGTGGCGCCATCTATTGGTTACTTTTTAATCTATTGCTTTTAAAATTAGTTTCACATGATAAAAAAATATCTTGTAATAATTCAAATTTAAGCTATTGTAGATTTTCCCCGATAGAAATTATATGTGAAAGTTTCTTTACTTTTATTTTTTTCGCATTGCGATATATTTGAAAATATTTATTAATTTGAATTATGTAAATATCTTCAGTAATATTATGTTTTATATATAAAAATACTTTTACATTTTAAAATGCTAAAAATTAATTTTAAAAATATTTACAGTATTAGCTAGTAATCTTCTCATGATTTTTTCGAGGTGAAGCTCCTTAAATATTTATTTTCTAAATTTTCTAATATTCAGTAATAATTCATTAAAATCATTTTCTTAAATGAATTAGAAAAATTAATATAACATCCAGTTCACGAATATTTTTCTCTGAGAGATATATATACAGCTTCTCTTTTTCATAGATTTAAACATAGTATAATTTTTTTCCTTAAATAGATTGATTTGCGAAACTACTAAATTTTTTTTAATCAGCTGTAAGACATTTTTTATTTGTAAGCATATAAATAACTGAGATGAAATCAGAAGAATAAAGGAAAAAAAAAAACTCATGAGACAAGTCGGATGATGAAGCTGACATTTGCTTTACGAATTTAAACAACAAAAAATTTAATTTCCTTGCAGAATTTTTCATACAGTGATTTTGTTATCAAAAGGCAGAAAAGTGCTATTGTTTTTAAAATTGCTTACTATCAAATAAAACCTTAAGTACAAAATTTTCACTTGCATATTAAACTTTTAAAATTAGTTTCATTATTATTGTACCAATTAATAGGTGCCTGCTCAGCTGTCGTCCTCGTCACTTCACCATGGTTCAAAATTACGAGGTCCGTCGCCTAAGGCCCTCGTGTAGCTGAACAGTGCGACGTTAATATTTACTCACTCACTCACTCCAAATAAAAATGTTCTACAATATATAGTAGAATTCCGAAAACTCGGCAGTCCCATATAACTCGCCCACATTCCTGCAGGTCGAAAAATCCCTAAAAATTGACATAAAGCATTTCTTTTAAAAAGATTGCTGGTTTTTGCAAAGTCGGCTTCTTAATTTTCATTGTTAAATAACTGTATACTATGTATTTATTAATTTTTATTTTCACACAGCAAATGCTCTATGCCTTCATAAAGTGCGTACTTTTCCTTTGTTTAAGGTTGTCTTTTCGGTTAATGTTAAAGAATAGGATCAGAATTTGGAACATTTTTCAGATATAAAGGAAATGAAACATTAATATGATGTTCTGGCTTCACTATCCTTTAGAGAGCAGAATTTTTTTATCATACTTCCCGTTTTAACCGAGTTTATTCATTTTTTCTGGTAAAAAATGTGTTTCGCGTTTTTTCTCCTATACCTCAATGTTAAATGGGCTATGACTTCACGTATTAAAACAAAAAAGAAAGTAATCATGGAATATTTTTGCATTTTTAAAAACACTATATTGTTAACAAAGATATGAGTTATAATACTGCAAATTTCCATAGAAATTGAGGCATTTTTTTCTGTCTGAAAATGTGCTTCGCTTTTAGTTCAAGCTCTTCTACTTTTCCCGAAGACAGCCTTAAGGGTGCCGCCCAACCAATCTGGTGGTTATGACACTCCGCTTGTGATCGAGCGAGTTCGAGTACGAATCCCGAGTAAGGCATAGATGTATCTTCGGGAAAAGAAGTCAGACTTTCGCCTGAAATGGATCTCCGTAAAGAAAGGAAAGCAGCGTACCTCTTCTGTTCTTTGCTGGGATCATCGTTTGTAATAAAATCAGTATTCTTCTGTAATTGTATTATATGTTTCTCTGTTCATCTATCTCATTTCTTTCGTATGTATCCTAGTAACATACACACGACAACAACAACAGCCTTAAGGTATCCGACTACGTTCGGAACCGTTATTTTGCAAAAGCATGTAAATGGATAATATTTAGGATATTTAGTGTCACTTAGATTAGAAAATGTATATAAAATTGTTTTAAGAATAGTATTACAATAAAAAATTATTTAAGTACAATATTTTGACAAAAAATAAACAGAATGGCCCATTTTCAAAATATACTCCTTTTGTGAAAAATGCTTCTATTATAATAATATTTTGCCTGTATATAGCTCAGACCTCTGTACTGAGGCTCAACTAGAATTTTTGAAATTCGTAGCTTAGAAGTGGGTTTATCCATGCTTTACGACAACAGAGGGGCGAATTTTTAAGAAAAAAAGCGCCAATAATTATTTTAATGCATTGTAACTCTGAAAACAATGTGAATTTTTTAAAAATTATAGTTTAGCCTCTGTACAGAGGTCTGAGCTATAAACGGGCAAAATATCATTATAATAGAAGCATTTTTCACAAAAGGAGAACATTTTGAAAAAAAGGTTATTCTAAGTTAATTTTTTGCCGAAATATTGTGTTTAGATATTTTTTTTTGTCAAAATGTCCTTAAAACAATTTTATGCATGTATTCTAATCTAAGTGACACTAAATATCATGAAAATTATCCATTTATGCGCTCTTTTAAAATCACGGTTCCGAACGTAGTCGGATACCTTAAGGGTATTTGGGCAGTTTATTTTCTGTTGTATTCTCAAGCACATACATACACAAGTGCAGTACAATATTTTCTGAAAAAACTCTCGCACTTATTCGTTTCAAATCTCATTCTCGATAATCCGATATTTTCACAAACCATCCTCCGTTCCGCATTAGCCGAATTTTCGGGACTCCACAGTATCAGACTAATAAAAAGCTTTAATGATTAGAAATGTAATAATTCCAAATATTTTCTGCGGGTCAAATAATAAAGATTTTCTTTGTTTTGTGTACCTTAATCCTACTTAATGATATGCCATAGATACATAAATACGCTAAATTCATGTGATATCATAGTCCCATGATAAATGCAATTACATGTTTCCTGCCAATCAACTCATACGACTCACTGTTGCCAACTTTTGCTTTTTGCAAAAACTTTCTTTTAAAATGTGTATTTTCAATTTCTACTATTAACTCTCACACTCTCTATTTATTTATTTATCTTGGTGGAATTTTCAATCGTTAATAAAATATATTTTAAAGCACTCAATTGAGCTGAAATTTTATGTACATGATTATTTTGGATGACAATACAATATAATTTAATTATAATTAATAAAAATTAATTGAATAAAACCAATTATTTAAAGAATTACAAATACACACACACAGCCGCGTTGACATCATATTTGGTGGCTTGTGTCAAAACTTGAAAAGATTTTTTTTCTCACGTTTTAAAGCATTCAGTTGAACTGGAATTTCATATACACGATTGTTTTGGATGACAATTCGATACTTTAATGATAATTAATAAAAATTAATTACCACTTAATGTTGTGATTCTATCATATGTATATACATATTTATATTAATTGTAACTATTTAATAAAAAGTAGCTAAAATAAAATTCTTCTTTGCTGATCTAAGTAGGAATTGACTTATAATTTTTTTTTATATTACTTGTTGTCACACACAACAATAATGATGCAAAAAAGTAAACAAAATGAATGTTTAAGAATACCAGTATAATATAAGAATTCTTTCAAGTTTAATTTTACTAAATACTTGAACATCTTTAAATCTGAAATTATGTCTTTAGTTTACAAGAACAACAACATGTACAAATCTAATGTCAGCTTCAAAAATTCAATGGAAATCACGTGATTACATTTACCATGTGACTGTCAGGGATTTAGTCCACTGGTAATGGACTAAATTTGTGTGGCGTTACCCCAGTCACATGATAACTGCAATAACAGGATTTTAGTCAACCAGTGCTTAAACTCATGTGAACATAATCGCAGGATAAATGCAAACACGTGTTTCTAATCACAATCAGTTTATGCGCTTCACTTTTGCCATTTGTAGAAACTTTCTTTTAAAATATATATATTTATCAACAATAATTACGCGCACAGGTTAAGAGGAAATGCGTTTTATTTAAAAATACCATTTAATAGAGAAATACTTATTAAAAGACTTAATCTATTACCTTTAAATGTTCGAGGTATTATTCCAAGTTTAAAAAAAAAAAAAAAACCGTGTACTTTTAGAACTATAATCCTTTAAGTTCATATGAAGAATGTCATTTCTTTTAAATAAACAGCATTTAAATATATACAGGAGTCTGATTTTTTTCTATGGTGATCCTTTTTTATTTTTAAAATTCTAATTTTTATACCCGTCTTATAAATCGTACTCGTAAATTTCGATCTTATTATGTGTGTCAAAAGTGCGCGTTATGCGCCGGATTTTACGGGTAAAAGTTTGTGAAATTGTATTTAAATTTAAGGGTAGAATAAGTACAAATATAATGTTAGTTTTGAATTCAATGAAGAACACGTGATTTCATGTCACGTGACCGTCATAAATTTAGCTCAGTATCTTTTCCCTTCACTGTCACGAGACATTTAGATTAAATGTAAAATGATGTATTATTTTCTTGAAATTTCCACTATACAATACGGGTATATGAAACAAAGACTTTTATCTATGGCGTGTTTAAGTTTCATTTAGATCTCTTTTTGCCTTAAAAATTTTTCTAAAATGTTATAAAAATTCATGAGGTTATAAATGATTTTTTTTATACATACATTACGCACGTCCGTATTGTCTTTAAAAATTACGTTTTTAATCATTAGTTCGAGAAATAATTTCATTATATTTCGTTCCGAAAGTTATTAAATTAATTACTTTTCTTTAATTAACCTATGAAGAAAATTAGAGCTACGCATGGATACAATACGTCACTAGAAAATGCCTCATTAAATTTTAATGGAATTAATTTTCTTTATTAACTTCAAAGGACTAATACAAACATTTAAGCTAGAGATAAAAGTATTAAAACTAAAATATTTGTTCTAAAATGGAAGGTTTCCAAAAAGTAAAATGGCGTCACGCCAAATTATGTAATGGAGAAGTTTTCACTACAAAAAATTGCTTTACTCACCTAACATTAATTAATTAAAGGTCTATTCTTATCTTTATTAAAATAGATATCTTGTTCGTAATTTAGTCAAGTAGAAAGCGGGTAACTTCTTCGATGAGAAAAAAATCTTTTTTCTTTCGAATTTTAATCTATTGTGAAAAAAAGTGGTGTCTTATTTTCTATAAAAATAAAAATAAAATAAAAAAGGATAAAATTTAATATTAGGTTTCAGAACAGTAGCAACGAACAATAAATTTTCGCATTTAAAAAATTTATCTTTTTTTCCACTGTTGACTTTTGCTTCGTATAGTTAATTAATTATGTACTGAAAACTGGTATTCAGTTCTTTATTAAATTAAGTTTGATAAATAGACTAATGAATAGTTAATTAAGAAGTTATAATTAGATACATCCCTATATCTTTCATCACATCTTCAAGTTATTAATACATTTTCTCTTTGAAAAAAGGGGAGAACTATTATTTTTTATTATTTATTTTAGTTACAGTAAATTTTTCCCAAATGTATTATGCTTTACACTAAAAAATAAATTTTCTAGCCAAAAGAATGAAATTATTGAATAAGAATTATGTCACTGCTTTTTTAACCTCTTATTTCAACATTAGTTACTCATGAGTAAGTAATGTTCTAGATCAGGGGTGAACGGAATTTTCCAGTGCACGGGCTACTTCGAAAGTTTTTAAGGTATTACGGTTCACCTAGTGCCGTAGGTGTGACCATTCTGTATTAAAGTTCTGTGTTTTCTTTTCGATATTGTACCCTTTTTTAAAAATATGACACATACTCTTTTCCTACAAAAACACAAGTAACGCAAAACTATCAAGTTAAATACTTGAACAATTATGAGTGACAGATAGACCGTGGACGTATTCAATGCAGCAAGCATACGTGAACTGATGACTCCAAAACCGACTTATGAACTTAATTTGTACGCTACCGAGTCCCGCTCCATCGCAAGACATAACATCAGCACGAGAACCCAAATTCCTTGGAAACGCGGGGTGTGGGATGATATCTCAATAGCCAATCCTATGCTGTCGCGGGAAGAACTGATCATCAAAATTTATTCTCCTCTTCAATCGGCCTGTGGGAAAAAATTCATTTACGCGGCTGGCATCGCAGAGATCACTTTTTTCTCCTACTGTGGCAGTAAACGTGTTGAGCGTCATTGAATGCTTCCAATAAAGAAACATATGTCCCCTACACATTTATTGAATCATTTGCTTAAAGTGACTGCCTGCCTGCGGACCCATTTGTTTTATAAAAACAAATTTTTGAAACAAATTGAGTGTTTTTAGAAGAAAAATTAAAAAAAAAATATGTAAATACATAAAAAGTCTTAAATAAATATTGTACTTTTAGAAAAATTGGTTGTTTTCAAGGAAATTTTACCAAATTTTTACTAAAACGCATAACACCGTATAAAAATTTCTAGTACAATTATCATAATTTTCTTTATACACAACATACATATTACGGTTCTCTTCAAAATGAGCCAAAATCTAAGAGAAATATTAAAACACAAAAAAAAAAACTACAGACAATTATACATATTGATATGAAAATTTTGATATTTTTCAAGTTTTTTCTTTATAAAAACTACCCTAAATGAAAAAATATTTAACCTACAACAAAACTAATGGTCCACTTTATGAAAAATGGTATAATAAACATTCCCTCAAAATTTCGAAACGTTGTCTGTGGTTTGGTTCTTAAGATATCATGTATCTGTGTGGAAAGGAGTTTTTTTTCGAAAACATAATTTTGTGAGAAAAGAGCATTTAAAGTCTTATCTTACCACCCTTTTGCATAGAGTGATGTTTTTAAAATCACTATAACTTTATTTCTAATTCACGTAAAGGAAAAAGAAAAACTGTTTTGAAAAGAAAAAGGTTCAAACTATAAGATTTTGAAATAAAAAAAATGCCTTATGTAGACGAAAAACGACATTTTCAAGGTAGGAAGTCACCTGTAAACACAGTCACGTCGATCAGTGTAACTGCCCTCGGTGTTCCATAAATTACGTTTCTTTAAGCATGCACATCTTAAGTGTTAGTAAAGGCGATCACCTCAAAATGTCTTGGTGGTCCACCGCTCATTTGAGATTGACTTAATACCCAACCCTGTTCTAGAAGTAAGGACTAAGGGCATGTCTTATATTTTGTCTGTAACGTTAGTTGTTTGAATGCAATTCAGGGAAGCTCCAGCCGCTTTTGGTTTTTCTGCTGGTAAGAGACAAAATGTATTATTGTTTAACGAAATCAATTTTCTTACAAATTATTTCATAAAACAAAAATTTTGATGTGTGATTGACAATCGTATGCTTGAATGTTTCTACAATATGTCAGAAAAGCAAAAACATGCTCCGTATTAATCAGTATTTCATCGGCCTAATTATCAGACTGCGTAACTCAACAAATGAAATAAATTTGATATGGGAGTGCTACGCGCCAAGCGCTGTTTGGCGCTATTCCTTAATCGTGCCAAACAGCGCTCGGCGAAAAAATTTCGAATTAAAATCGAATTTCGAATCCGAATTAATCGAAAATTCGCATTAAAGAATTCGAATTAAAATCGTCTGAAATGAATAGGGCTGCTGAAGAAAAAACAGCAATAAGAATAATATACGTTATCCCCATGGCAATCACATTACCACACGATAAAAATATCAAGGTAACCTTATTGTAATATTATCGCCCCTTTTGAAGAATAGAAACAAGAATTTGGCGCGTAGCACTCCTATATCCAATTAGCACTCCAGAAAGAGTTAAGCATTCTGATAATTAGTTCAACGATTTGCTATTAACAATTCTAAGCTAATTAGAATTATTGTTTGCAAGCTTTCTCTAAGTAATTCTGAACTTCAATGCGATAAAGGTAATAAAAATGTTTTCTTTCTATTGCACGAGTAAAAAGAATTGATGTGTGTTTATTTGTTTTTTATCTCTCTCTACATACAAAATGTTATTCACGTGACGCTGTAATAAATTTATTTATACATACTGAAGAGGAACGCTGCGAGTGATTCGCCTATACTCCCCCCACATTCCTGCACTTTCTCGAAAAATCCACTTTCGTCACAGAAAGTGATACTATAGATTTCTCCAGTAATTTCCAGAAGCATCCATATGGTTACCAAAAACAATCTCCAAAATGGTCGCAAAATCGCCAAAAAGGGTCACTAATATGGCCACGAAATCGTCAAAAATGGTCACAAATAGGGTCGCCAAGTCACCAAATTTGGTGGCTGAAATTTATTTTTTTCCAGCTGAAAGCGACTTCCCCCTGAAGTCACTCCCTCACCGTCCTGCCCACCTATGGGTGTAGGAGGAAACGAGGCATGACTAAAAACATCCATAATAACTATTATTTACTAATATTCAAGCACACTAATCAACAACAGTTTAACTTTTAAGTGAATGTCGTAGGAGTGATAGGGAGAAAGCAATAAACATTAAGCTAACAAGTGTAAGTAAACAGTTCAACTTAACCTAATCAATCTTAGACTATAAGTTCCCAATCCACTAAATTAGTATAGTGGCCAACTCCGTTCTTAACTCACCTTAGTAACGCTGCAACAGATTCTCCTCTCCTTCTCCCTTACAATTACCAAACTCTGACTTTATATACTCTAACTAATCTGCATATCAGGGTTTCTTCTTGAGAGGGATGGCTGGGAATTAAACGCGAATGCTAGCCCAAAGATTCCCCCAAGAGGATTAGTGAGAAGGTCGCATAAAAACTCGTCACACAGCTTACAATTTTTTTGAAAAAACAAAAAAAAACAGAGCTATATAATATATGTAAAATACAGTTTTACAATTTGATTTGAGCAATTAGTAAGAACAGCAATGGGGGGTGGTCAATTGTTAGGTAGACAGGGGTTCCTCCCCCTAGTTAGAATAATTTAGGTATTGTTCTTTTTTCACACATATTTATGACCTTTTTGAATAAAATGAAAAGTATTAATTTTAATGTTTAATTAATCTGAATTTCTTAAAAATTTAATCGTTACCTCGTGTTGCATCAGAGAGCGACGTAAATCAAGTGGAAACAATGGAAGGTCCATTGACGTCAAAACTTAAAATTTTGAACCTCAGTCAAGTAACAAGGGCGAAATCTGCACTCTAAGAGCTTTGTTACAAGAAATTGCAACTAAGTTATCTTTTTTTCTTATTTGTAAGTATATTTTATTTTTCAGCGGATTAAATAAAAGTAAAGTGCGGTAAGTAAAACTAAGCTATTTTATTATTTTCTGCGTAATTTTTAAAATCGGTCGACAAGCTATCTTTAGGGTTACAAAAAAAAAACCTAACACTGATCAGGTTATTAAAAAGTTGGAATCATTATGGAACTCCAAAAAAGACGCAGAATTTTCCGCCCGCCCAACATTTTAATTATTTTTACTGGATTTTGTACCCGCAAGCAATAATAAAAAGGAAAAGGTTAATTTATTTGTTGTTCAGTCCCTACTATTAGCTCGCACTGTCTATATATTTATTTATTTATATATTTGTATATTTATTCATTTATCTTGGTGGAATTTTCAATCATTAATAAAATACATTTTAAACCGCTGAATTGAGCTGAAATTTTATATATAGGATCATTTTGCATGACAATACAATAATTTAACAATAATTAATAAAAATTAATTGATTAAAACTAATTATTTAAAGAATTATAAATACAGCCACGTTGGCGACTTGTGTCAAAACTTGAAAAGGTTTTTTTTTCTCACGTGTTAAAGCATTCAGTTGGACTGAAATTAAAAGGACAATACGATACTTTAATGATAATTAAAAAAAACTAATTACCACTTAATGTTGTGATTCTGTCCTATGTATATACATATTTATATTAATTGTAACTATTTAATAAAAAGTAGCTAAAATAAAATTTTTCGTTGTTGATCTAAGTAGGAATTGACTTAAAAACTATTTTTTTATATTACTTGTTTTTCCTGGATTTTGTACCCGCAAGCAATAATAACAAGTAAAAGGTTTATTTATTTGTTGTTCTAGATACATCCATCTTTCTGTTCACTTAGAATCACTTAACTGCATGCTTGAGCAATCACTGCCCAGATATTGTTAAGATACATTATCTGAAAATGGAAGCAGACGGAGTTGTTATGTATATTCAGAGATTCTTAGTATAATATATCTCATAAATCATGCGAATTCATCTGCAGTTATGCAATAACCATTCGGAAAGCACTGAGAGAGATTGGCGAGATCAATTAGTTATTACATTTGCAAGGGATATCTTTTCATTTCATCCAGGATTCTATTATGTAGTTTCCACTTCCGAGCTATTTTCGTGAGGAATCGTTATCTGCTTAAATGGAGAATGATTGTTTTAATGTTCTCCTTTTCTTAAATTGCTATCAATAAAATTTAAATAATTATTTAAATTTGTTTATATAAATATTAAAATTATTTAATGTATAATATTTTTTTTAAAAATAAAACCCCGTAGTAACTCCGAAGATTGTTTCTATCACGTTTATCTTCTTTTTTTGAAATTTGCGGTTCCGAATTACACCCATACACCCATGCTACAGACACCTAAGCCACCTATAAACGCGCTATCAACGTGGTTGTAGATGTCGTAGCAGTAGCGCATACAAGAATTTTTCAAGGGGGGGGGGGGGTGAGGGTTGAAAGTGCGCCATTCTTGTACCATGCTCTTTTGATTTAGTCGATTTTCGGGAACAAAACACAGTAAAAAACTAATTATTGAATAAATAATTAGCATTAATTAATAAAATTAATCATTAATAACAAATAAATTAAATTTTAAGTACTACATACTTAGAATTATAATTAATCAGAGAAAAAATATCAAGGGCTTTGGGAGGGGTCCGGACCCCCAGCCCCCCCTTGTGTGCGCCACTGTGTCGTAGCCTTTATAAAATTCAAATGAATTTAAATTTATTAATTTCCCTGATTAATTCAGTAGCTTAAGTTAAGGTGAAAAGACTTTTCCACGCGATTTTAAGCTAAAAAGATTATAATTTATTTCTCTCAGGAATAAACAAAAAGGCAGGCTAACTGGATCTTGAATAATCCACCAATGCACTCTAAATTTTTAACGAAGTTATCTGCAAGAATCCTTCTAATGGGATTCAAAACACTAACTTAACAATAAACTAGTAATAAACTCATTGATTGTTGACGAACTCTGTCACAATCTTTCCACTATTTTCCATCAATGCTAAAGTTACTTTATACACTAGATCCTATTAACATATTACAATTTTTTTAATAAGAAGGTGGTAATTAAGACACTATAACATCAAAGAAAAACTTAGGTTAGATTAAAGCACAAGATACCTCACGAAATAGCCTTTTACAATCTTGGGTAGCAATGACCAAAGCACCCATATAGTGATTGAACAAGTTTTTTTTTGAGAGCATATCAAGATTGTTACATACTGATGCTTCTTCTTTATGCCATTTATAATGTTAAAACAAAATTTAGCTTGAGTGCTCTCGGCAAATTAAATTCCTAAAAGCCGTATCACACGTAATATTTCGAGCAATATTTCGTCCAATTCGTGCAATTTTTACTCAGTTACCATAGCACGGCTTTCGAACAACTTTTTGCTAGTGAGCTCAAAAAGTTGTTCCAAATAAAAGTTACTTGAAATTCCAGCCAATGGGGTTCTTCGGCGCCTTTCGTCATAAACAAGATGGCGGCGTCGATTTCATCAAACGCATCAGACATAGCGTATAATATTTTAAAGAAGTATAATATTTCAACTGCGTGTAATATTTCAAATAGAATGCTGCCCCATTTCTGTTTACGCCCATCAACAAAAGCGCGAGCGAAATAAAAGAAATAATTTTGCATGTTCGTTTGCCGAAGCAGAAAAATCGGCGAGTATTTTTTTTAATGTGGAGATAGAGCGCGGCTGACGTCAGAGCATGTCGTTTTGTTAACGGCAACCCTTCACCCTCAGATAGGACAAAAATTGGTCCAAAAAGTTGCACCAAAAATGTACGTGTCATACGGTCTTACATCAAAAGACCTCAGGTTCCTCCTTTTGGGAAGGAAACTTGAAGTCAAAAATACTGATGGCGATTGGTATTTCACCTACATGATGCTGCACTAAAAAGAGATACCAGCTTCCGGGAAATGTACTAAGTCTGCAATCGTAAAACACCAATCAACGGTCCCATTAGAAATGAAAAAAAAAAGTTAATACAAAATTGAAGAAAGAACAAAATAACAATACGAATAACATGAATAACCACTAGAATAAACAAGCTATAAATTAAAATAATGCCGAACTTAAATGTTCATTTGTATAAACCTGCAGGTTCGAAACAAGGCATGCACGAATTAACTTGAGATTTGATTTCTTGGTTTACATCACGCTGGAAAGCAACAAGAGGGCTTTTGGAACGAATCTAGTAGTTTTGAACCAGAATCAAGGGATTATAGGACGACATCTTAGCTGACAGCTCATCTCCAACGAGAGGACTTTGAACCACGACAGATTTAATATGCATCAGCCCACCTACACGGCTGACTTTCAGAGGGGAAAGGGCTCGATATCATGACACGCTCACCATGAGTCCGTGACCGTGACCACTAAGCTACCGCCGCTACATTTTATCATTAATAGGGAAAGAGACAGGAATCTAGTCACCTATTTGAGTCATTTCGTTCCAAAGTCATTATGGAAATGGTAAGTGGGCCATCTGAATTCAAGAAACCATTTATTTATATATGCAACAATCGATGGCAAATTAGAGTGCCAAAATTCTAGCTGCTAATGGAAATTTGGAGTAGTGGAAGAGAGCAACCTTTGTTGTCTTGGCATTCTGTGTTAATAAAATATTCTATATTGAAAAGATAATTGGATCGCTTATACATGTTATCAGAATCATTAGGGATCACCCAATTGATACCAATAACAAAAAAATTAAATTTCTTCTACTCAGAGGGCCATCGAGGCCCTTCTATTGGTCCGAAGAAAAAAAAAATATTTGGACAACAGACACTTCAGATGATGCGCTCAAGGTCTCTGAAATAAAAAAATAATAGTTTAAAAATTGTCAATAGATGGCGCTGTGGGTCAGCGCATTCCAGCAAAATATGTTAATATCACGCACAATAAAAAGAAGATGTTGTTCTTGCCACAATCAGATAAGCATTGCAGAATGCCGACGTAGCCTGAAAGTGCACTTCTTGTGAAGCTATACTACAGCAACGGTGAGAATGCAGTGACAGCTGTCAGAGAGTTCCGCCGTCTCAAGGAACAACGACGTGGACCAATGTCGGAGCGTGCTCTTAAAGAAATGATGGCAACATTAAAGAAAACATGATAGCTAGGCGTTTTTTCTGGAAGGGTACGGAAAAGAATCAACACTGCCGGCGTAGAGGGCATTGCTACAGCGGTTGTGGAAGCAAGCAGTGAATTACTTTACGGAACTGTCAGCGTACCAACAATTTCGCGTACCCTTGATAAGCCCTACTTCCCTGTCTGACTTATCATGCGTAAAATGTTGAATTTCTACCCGTATAAGATTCAAGTGTGTGATATAGCCCCCGTTGGTGGCCATATCTTTGATTGTCAGCGTGATCTAGAGGTGTAGGGTTTTCAAAAGTAACAGTCATTTTACATTCTTAATATGACTTTATAAAGAATAGAACTTAAATGTCTAACTATTTAGATAAATTTAAATAGCGAGAATCTAGAATGAACAAACACAGTTATAGTTAAACCGAATCGCGTAACTTGGACCACTTTCTCTAAATAATTATTCAATCCGCCTACTCTCACTTCTAATAATATTATAAGTCCTAATATCAAATAATCAGTCCTACCTTAATCCAACTAAGATTTGATTTCTATATGGAGACGTCTGGGCGCGCGTGCAATGGTATGCACCTTGTATTAGTGGTTTACTTTCCAGGTAACTTTTCGAGTGGCTGTCA
>BMAV01022165.1:26996-41190 GCA_019973955.1 Trichonephila inaurata madagascariensis | reverse complement strand
TTCATTTGAAGTGTCTGTAGCCCAAATGTTTTCCCCTTCGGACTAATAGAACGGCCTCTAGGGCTCTCTGAGTAGAGGAAGTTTAATTTCGTTAACCCTCTGTATCCGATTTCCGTATTTCATGTCAAGGCGTCTTAACAGTGGCGTAACGGAGATAATTAGGGCGGCCCCCCTGCAAAGTCAGGTTTTGGGTCCCAAGCCGGATCTTACAAAGGATATTACTTGACGTCAGTTAGGATTTGAGCCCTCAAGAATCTGCCCTGCTCAACGTGGGGGTTGCGAGGGTGTACGTTACGCCACTGCGTCGTAATAGATATTACTGTAATACTATTATTCAAAATAAGATTAAGTAATATCGACGTGATCAATAAACAGTCTAATACTGGCAATTTATCCATGCCACCGCTAAGGATCTATGTTATTTTTCAACAATTAGTTCGGCTTGCTTGCTATTGCGTTTTGATAGACATCTACTTTTTATGAAGTTGATTTTGGTAAAAGAAGGAGGGATTGCTTCTTTTTAAAAATTGAATAGATAAAATGAGCATAAAAATGAAGAGTGGTATTACAATCCTTAAAATGATTACTCTTCTCATTAATTTAATGAGAATCAATCGTGGCATTTTTTTGAGAAGAGATCTCAACGACGAAACATTATGATAAGTTGCCTTATCCACTTATTGCCAATGGTTTACGTAGCATTCACTTTCTGAGCAAAGGTGATATTTGATGTTGAGAAAGTAAAAAAGACAAAAAATAATAATTTTAGGGCTTCTTTGGTCAAGTATTTTATTTTTTTATTTTTTGCTTAGGGATGACAGAGTTCTCCTAGTACAAGCTTGGAGCTATAAAGCCTGTCAAGAGTGAGAATAACTATTTACCTAGCACCCAGTCAGCCTGACTTAAGAATTTAAAGGTTTAAATTAAATCGATTGATATTTAAAAACCGCATGGTGTTCAGAAAGCTATCAAAAGGAGAAGGAACTGCTCTTGGTTGATTTTTAAACCAACTAACCAGTAGGAGATGATTTTTTTCGGTTGACATATCGAGTGTCTTTCCGGTAAAGGTTACACAAGATATACTGTTACGTTGATCGGGGTTCGAGGATTTTATGCAAATTAGTCGCAAAGAACAAGACAGTTCTTTAAGAATGATGAGAATTTATTGTCGACAATCCAATCTTGGAAATACAGCATTCAGCAGCAATATTCGCAGAATAAATCTCGGAAGGTCTTCACATCTTGAGCAGCATTCAGGCACAATTATCAGTGTCTAAAATACACGTATGTAAAAGATCATTCATAAGCATCACTCGTCCTATTCAACAGCCGAGCTAACCGGTAATCATAGTCAAGGCAAGTCTACTAATCGATAGTCAAAACAATACTGACCCAGTTTCAGTGTGCGTCTCCCTATTTATAGCCCTCACGGATCCTTCGAGAAAGATCTGCTTGCATCATAGATCATGAAGTTAGTGAATTTCTTCACTAATTTCTAGAAGAATCCATAGGGTCCCGAACTCACCAAAAATGGTCGCTAAATATGATGTCAACTTGGCTCTATCACCAAAATTTCGCCAAGTTCCCATTGAATCGCCATTGTAATGTAAAGAACGGCGTTGTTTGCGAATATTACAATTTTAACATAAAATAAATATAACTAACATAGAGTAATATAAATACATTGTGCCCTTCCAAATACAGACATTTCACACTATTTTACACAAACTTCTTAGCTATACTATCTGGAGCATATTTACTACTTTCCATAAAACTTTCTTGGTGAGCTTATTGGAATATTAATGCATATATTGTTCACAATTACAATCCTGGAATAACTTACAAAAAACACATTTAAAATGTAGACGAAGAAAAACTACGGCTTCGTTGAAAACACCTCAAAAATATTCTGCGATGTATATTTATTTAAAAAACAGCGGCTCTTTCAACAGCCGATCGAAAACAAGCCATTAGAAGCTGCTTTTCACGTGAAACATCTGTGTCGAAAACTTCACGCCTTAAGCAGCAGCCATAACCTGCCACGGATATGATTTATGAATGTTAAGTAATCCTTCCATGTCTAGCTCGTAAAACAACTCTTCAAATAATCCGTTAAGTACTTACAAAATCCTCCACGCCCCAAATGGCTTCTGAGCACAGCGGGCAGTGACCAACTTAAAAAAACTTTTTTCTTCTTCTCTTTTCTTGTTTGATTAAAGAAATAAAAGAGAAAAAGAAGAAGAATAAAAGAGAAAAGAACCTCAGCCGGTTTACGTGTTTCCTTTTGATGGATATTGTTGATCATTCCGCCGCCGACTAGTGAAGTTTTCGAACGAGTTTTCCGGAATGTCACATCTTTCTCGTTTTTCAAGAGTTTTGTTTGGAGTAAGTGGCATGTGTTGAGATGAATTGCTTTTGAGTAAGTGCTTTTTCCCACGGAAAATTGGCAGCGACCGAGGTGGATTGTTATGTCGTTATTAACATGAGGAATTCGTTTTGAACGATTTTTTACTTATTCTTTTTGCAGGGAAAATATGGAATGGGAGGGACTGAGAAATGATAGAAAAACAGAGAGAAATTTATGTTCGTGGAAGGATTGTTTGGACAGTCAGCCTTTAAAAAAAAGAGCAAGTCTTTGTCTATAAATATTTAAAGACAGTAACTTGTTGTTAGAGAAGTTTATTTTCATGTAGATGATTTTAGTCTGTGTTTTATTGATGCTATTTCTTTAAACTAGTTCACGTCAGTTGTTTATGTAAACATTCTGAAGAGAAATGCAAGTCATAGTTATACACGTAATGCAGCTCTTTAATGCAGTTAACGGGATAAACTCACATATATCACACATTGCGTATACCAATAATGGAAATACCTTAGATCAGCGATACTTAACCTATGGCCCGCGGGCCGCATGGGCCCCACCGAGTTATTTGAGTGGCTCGGTCATGGCCCATTGCTCTGAGAAATCCACTTATTTAAGAACATTGTATAAAATTTTGGAGGGAAATTCTTTGCCAAGAAATCAAATACATCAATTTTGTTTTTGCTGTCGGTGTCAAACGGGTGCAAATTGCTATTCTTTTTCTGTTTGGAACGGTTACGGTTAAGGATAACAAATAACAGTGGAGTAGCGACAATTTATTGGGTGGAATTAATTTTTAAATATCTTTCATATCTCGCAAGCAAAAAAGTATTCGAAGAAAATATACTGTTTCAAGACAATTGGGAGGTTGACTATTTTATAGTGAAAAACTAACATATAGATCAGTAATTGTTTGATTTGTCACAAAAGTTGTGACGTCTCTCGCGTCCTTCTTCTAACATAACTCCTAAGTTCTTTGACGGCCACGATTAATGGAAAAACCTTTCCAACCCAATACCAAGAAGACAAACGGATCGAATATGTAAATGAGATATACTTTAAAAGGATAGAAGCTTTGATGAGAGTAAGCGGCAAGTCTAGAGATAACTTAGTGTGGAATCATTCGGATCAAGTGTTAGTCATCCTATAGCTCTGGAAGAAGGATACGTTCATATAAATTAAATTATAAGGAAGTCTGAATCTTCTCATCTAAAATTAAGTTATAGGTATTTCCTCAATCGATGAAAGAAGGTGACTCTGCAAAAAGGTAATATTTTGTATAGGAAGTTAGATTAGTCAGTTAATTTATTATAATTAAGATAAGAGATCTAGTTGCGCGATCTGACTTGAATATAAGGTTTAATTGGGTGTTAACTCTCACTTTAAGAAAGTTGTCAATTAGAATTAAGTAATATAAGTTATTCTTAATAAAAGTTGTGTTAAGAATCCAATATGTCTCATCATTTAGATAATCCCACACCTCTAGCTTACGCGGATCCTAATAGACATAGTCATCACAGGATGAATATGTCTCAAAGTGCTGTATTTAAAAAAACCCCAGGAATTATTCATTAACACTTTTCCTCGAAGATTTCTTTCAGGAGGTGATAAATAGGCTTTCTTGAATAATTTTTGCAACAGCAACAAAGTTTTTTGTCAGTGGTAATATCACAGCGGTGACAAAGACTTTCTTTAAAGTTTGTTATATTATTGGTAATCATAGGAAACCATTTACTGAGTCAGAAATTGTGAAGGAGTGTTTCTTAATTGCTTCCAATTTAGTGTTAGTGACAAAAATATAAAAAAATAATAATTAAAAAAAAGTAGCAAAGCAGGAGTTATAATATTTTGATCAATTTTCCACGTTTTAAATTTCCAATGTTATCTTGGTCTTAAAGCATTCCTTCCCCGTTTATCCTTATGTTGCAGCCCTTGTGAATTAACTAACATAGGTACGCTGCCCGCGTGAAATAACTAACATATGTATGTGGCCAAGCAGAAAAAAAGGTTGAGTACCCCTGCCTTAGATTTATAAAACATTATTTATTAGTGTGGTGTAGGACCACCCTCGGTATTTAATACAGCTTGGTTTTGCCATGAAATCAATTCATATGTGTTGAATAGTATTTAGAGGAATATTGTACCATTCTTCATGGAGAGATTGTGAAAGTTCTGGGAGAGTGCCGGTGGGGGATATCGATTACATATCGAAGGCTCTAAAATAGATTATAATGATTCAATTATATTGAGGTCGGACCAAGATAGATGTTTTTCATTCTCTTGTTCATCAAACCATGATTGAACAAATCCCGCTGCTTGGATAGTTGCATTATAATCTTGCAGGAAGCAAAGTTTGAATCATAGAATGGACCTGGTCAGCTGAAATTTCAACATAATTCTCCCCAGTTATCCTTCCTTTCAGGGTTAATCCAGCAAAAAACCACAACACACTCATATCAAGGCAGATACACCTCCACTCTTGACAGTTAGAAGACCATCACGATCATGCGTTTTTGCAGGTTTTCTAGAAACGTACACCCGTCCTATTGCTGAGAAAAGCGTGAAAGAGGATTCGTCAGACCATATTACTTTCTTCCACTTATCTATCGACCAGGTTTTGTGACTGTGACCTCACTGTAGACGACGTTTGGCACAAACATCTGGGACAAGTGGCTTGGGAATTGTTGCTGTGCTGTAAGTGTTCTGTTTATGAAAGTGCCTTCTAACTGTAATCATTGACAGAGAAGAATAAAGTTGCTGATTGAGCTCTGTGGTCACTTTTGCTGCAGTTATTCGCTTTTTAGACATTACAATCTGCCTCAAGACCCGTCGGTCTCTTTCAGAGAGCTTCTGTTTCCGTTCACTATTTTGCTTAGTCTAGCGTTTCTTGCAGCGATGTGTGCATTCTGTCGTGACTTTAAACATCGTACCTCTAAAAATGCCTAAAGGTTGGGATGTTTCATTCACACTTGGTCAAGTTAGACGGGCTCCTACAATTTGGCTTCTTTGAAACTCTTAGAGTTCCGACAATTTAAGCTTCTGGAAAAAAAAAACCCAAAATTTGCAGAACTTAAATAAAGTAAAATATGTGCAGATATATATATATATATACATACTACCACAATATATACATTTATATTTATATGAAAAAAAAACCCTGTTAGCTATTATTATATTTTAACGCTTACGAAGCGTTTAGTGTCACTGATACACAGGTGTTTCGATTGTTTTGATAACCACCTGTATATATCAATGTTGATATGGATTATTTTTCGGCTATCTCGAATTATATTCTCCTAGTGAAATGCAGAATATCGTTTGCTAGCATGATAAAATATGCATGTGCAAATATTCCATGTGCACGAAGCAAATGCATTCTAGTGTTACAATTGTACTAGAGCAGGGGGAGGGGACCAATAGCGGCCTGCGTGCCACATGCGGTCTGCCAAGACAGTCAGAAAACCAAATATAGAGGAAATGTTCTCTACATTTGGGTCGACCTATATTTTGTGATACCCCCCGGACTGGGGGAATCATCTCTTCATCCATGTGACCTAGATTTGTAGGGATAAAAGATTGATCACTCAAACCTTCTATAAGGAATCTAGTTTATTATTATCTCAATTTACATTAAGCAATGCAACACAAGACTTGGAGGAAAACGATCAGGAGTGATATGATGCAATTAACAATACTTAGCAAATAGTGCATTTAACTCTACTCACTATCTTTATAATAAATTAACCTCCGAATCTTTATCTATAGCCAATTCCTTAACTAACTAGAGTCTGCTCTATAATTAAAGTTTAATAATCCATCGCTTACCGATATCCCACGGTGAACAGCTACCAGGTTGTATATCTTCTATATATCTTATTCTCCGACTTGATCCGGCTACTATGCAACTTTTTGGCTTCTAACAGACTTCTATATGGCTCCTATAACACTCTCTGGCACCCAGCCGACTTCTCTAAGACCTCTCTCGTGAACGCTAAAGCTCCAATATATATAATCATTCCTAATCTGCATATCGCGTTTACTTCTTGAGTTGGTTGGAATGAAATGCTATTCTGGCCCCAAAGATTCTCCAAGAGGATTTAGTGAAAGGCGTGATAAAGCCCCGTCACAATTTGAAAGCAAAGTTTTCTTTGCATGAAGATTAGAAAGAGTAAATATAGGTGCAAATTGATTGACAATAGCTTGTAGGCTGTGATTAGAATTTTGACAAGCAAGCTCCCCCCTGATCTCATAAAAATTGCAGAAAAATGTGATAGGGTACATTTGTTAATGTATTGTAATGACTCCCGCCACACATCTGTGAACAGGCTTCTTTGTGGACATGAACAACACATTCAAAGAACACCTACAGACTTAAATTATTGCGCGATCTTGTCTTGGATCGCCCCGGAAACTTTTGACACTACAAGGTACACCCTCCTATTCCGCCCACGAACCGGATGCAATTCGAGGATAAAAGGGACCGTCCGTGGTCCTCCCCGAGACCCTAGTGAGGGCAGAGAGAGAACAGGAGATGGTCTGTGAAAACTTCGTTAAGAGCGGACCCCAAGAAACTCCTCCCTCAGAAACAGAACTTGGACTCTAATAATCTAATGAATAACTTCATTGTATAATCTGTAAATAATAGCTGTTACTTAAATATATAACCTAAATATTTAAATTAATCAATATCCGCTACCCTCATTTATCTCAGACGTCACAATATGTTAACATGTTTACAACAATTTATTGCAAATTATAGTTAATTATATTAATTCCTAAGATATTTGTTTGAAAGGAACATAAATTTAAGAATTACATAACATTCAACAATATTAAATGATTATTCATGTTCTTTCATTTAATTTTATGCAGATAAAAAAAAAATTATTTCATATCCGAATTGAACGCTAATTACTATAACAAATGCATTGAAAATAATTTGGACGCAAGGAAAAAAAAAAGATTGTGTTGATTATTTTTTTATTGTTAAAAAAGTCGACTCATTACAAGCGCATTCTAGCACACATATGTAACATTCTAACTTAAATATTTCTAACATTAAAACACAAAGTGCAAAACCTCTGTATAACGAGTCGGACCTCTAAATAACGAAGTTGCTAAATCCCGAAAAAAAGTTTGTTAAATGGAAAATTCGTTATATAGAGTTTCTCTTCTTTCAATTTTCTTTATAAACAATATAAAACAAATTTTGAACTCATAAACATTATATATTAAAAGAAATAATTATTCACACCTTTTTGTAAATTAATATATATTTATTTTATATATCTTACTTATATTAAAAAAAGAAAAAAGAAAAAAAGAAAGAAAGGAAAACTACAAGGAATATTTCCTGACGCCTTTATCCAATTCCTGAAGAATTAATTTTTTTTTCTTTCATGCTTAAGCATTTGTGTTTTGACGTTTTCGAGCCACAAAAAACCAAGTTACCAGTGCGACTGATCAATACTACAAAGGAATACTATTCCGGGAAACAGGACATGAGACCAACTCCACTGAGGCTGCAAGGGGATATCGAAGATGTTTGTAGTGAACTGCACAATGGAGGTTAAAGGTTGCACTTTTTGGATGAAATGACCAGAATTCTACTTCTTTCGTGGAGAGTTAGGCACCTAATAAAACCCGTTGAATATTTATGACTACCATAAAATGTGTTAAAAAAGAGAATAACTTGAAATGTCGAGAAATACTTCAAAAAATAGAGAGAGAAAAAAAATTGAATCACAAGAGAAAAAGTTCGCTATATAGAAAATGCACTTCGCTATAGAGAGGTTATTTTACGAAGAAAGTCGTGAAATGTTCTTGGTTCCAGGAAAAAGTTCGCTTTATAGAAAAATTCGCAATACCGAGGTTCGTAATACGGAGGTTCGACTGTATTTACAAGAAAAAGAAAGAACATGTTATGTGTGTTTAATTTATCGAATAAGTAAATCAAATGTAACTTCAAGCGTAAATAATATTTTAATGCGTTTCGCACAATATGTTATAAATTATTGTTCTTAATTAAAAAAAAAACAATTTCTAGCAATCGAACAAAATAATCTAGGACAAGTGCAAAAGAAGGAATATATTTGTTTGAATATTTAAATGAAATATAATTTAATTGCTAAAAATGATCCTAACATTTTTTTATGGCAAAAAATATGGTTAAATTATTGTAAAATAAATTGCTCATTCTAAAAATACTTTGAGATAAGTAAATATTTCGTTGTATTAAAGAATTTGTAACAGATGTATATTACTGGAGTATTAGAATGCATAATTGCATCTATACTAATATTTTTCATATAAGTGTATCAGTTTTAATTCTTTTAATTTAAAAATAAATACAAATTATTTTTTTTTAAGAAGAAAAAAATTAGTTATTGGAAATTAGTTTTCATGCAAATAATTATTCGTATACTCATAGAGGATGCTTAAACTTAGGAACATACGATTTAAAATAAAGTTGTGGAAGTTGAATTCTTTATAATAATAATAAAAAAAAAGTATAATATAAAAAATGGTCCAATTCCTACTTAGGTAAAAAACGAATAATTTTATATTAGTTATTTCTTATTAAATAATTACAATTAATATAAATATGTATATATATATATGACAGAATCACAATATTAAATGGCAAAGTAGAAAGCGATTTTCCTTTTGCAATTTTCCATTTTCCTTTCTATATAGGGTGTTGGACTGTTATTTTTGTTTGTTACTTTTTATTCATTAATTAAATTTAATTATTCCAATAAAATAGTATGGTAAAAAGAAATACCATTCTCACATATCGGACCACTCAAGTCAGATTCGAATCCAGAACCTTTGAATTAGAAGTCCAACAAGCTATCCATTGCGCTACAGGGACACAAAGAGCGGTTTTCCTCTCTGTATATGGTGCTGGACTATTATTTTTGTTTGTTTCTTTTTATTTAATGATTTAATTTAATTAATAAATTAATATTTGAAAAAACTGTATTAAAATCAAGTGTCATCCACTACAGGTTTAAAAAAATGTATTTGAACTTAGGTGGATGAATAAAATGTATTTTATTAACGATTGTAAATTTGTAAGATATATATATATATATATATATATATATAGTCTTATTCTCTACAAACAAGAGATAAAAATCCAACAATCACATTCGAAAAACACAGACAGTAGGAAAATCAAACAATTATAAAATGAATGCTGCAGTATTATAAACATTGATGACTTAGGACATCTAATATATAAAATAATTTATATAAAAGTGGGGTTGAACATGTTTTTTGGCCAGCCAACCTTCCCCTTTTTATTTTTATGTAAATAACACTGAGCAAAAACCTATTGAAAGTAATGGATAGGATTATCAAAATTCACTGCAAGATAGAGGTAACTTACCTAAAAATTGCACTTAAAAATGCAGACCCCGCGCTAAATCTGAGTGCAATAAATAAATTATTGCCAGATTCTGGACCCTAATGCAGATTCAAAGCATGTAAATAACTAAAAGGCAGCACTTAACGAAAGTATAAAAAGAATAGGAATAAAAATTAATAAGAGTTACAAATTACCATAACTTTAGTGACACTAGAGTACATATGAATTAAATAATAATAAGTAATTTTATCTAATATTAGAATATGGAGGTAACTGTAACTATGAAATACGTAAATTTATAGTAATAAACTATTATTATATAATCTAAGAATTTTTAATATTTACTATTTTGAATCCCTTTATTCATATAACTACTAATAAAATTAATTGGGTATTTCTGATTTAAGCAATATTTAGTAAAATGTTTATAGTTATTTATTATTTCTGATTTTTTGACCCCAGAAATTTATTGCTTTGTATATAATTCATAACAAAATTTATGAATGTAGAAACATGTCTCTCTCAATGCGGAACTTTTATAAAATTGAAATTAAATTCTTCTCTTTTATCATTAATATTAAAAACTATTACATTATTTTTTAATTTGATGTGTATGTCAAGAAAATTTGCTTCATTGTTGTTACTATTTGTCTGTATTAAATTAAGATATTGTGGATAAAAATTAGAGTTAGGTATAAAATTGACTTGCTAGTTAAAAATGATTATGTCATCTATATAACGATAAATATAATATTTAGAATTATTAATGTAACTACTTTCAAAATAATGTAAATATAAATTGGCAAGGCAGTTGCTCGCAAGGCCACCTTGTGGTAAACCTTTAATCTGCAGATAAGAGTTACCCTTATGATATATATATATATTTCTCTTTAAATAGAAACCTAAGTAGTGAACTAAATCTATCATAATTAGCATTATTAAATAAATTATCTTTATGTAAATTTACAAGTATATTAATCATATCATCAATATTAATAGTTAAAAAGATCTTCAAAATCTAAACTATAGATTGAATAAATCTTTTTATCTTTCATTTGTTCAATAAGTGATTTGCTATTTTTAAGTATGGCTGTGGATTTAAGATTATTTATTGTATCATGTAATATTTCATGGGGAATTTTGCCTGTTTTGCTGATATATGTACTAAAGCCATTTGTAACTGTCCTAAATTTGACTGACATATGTATATATATATATGTATTATATATAAAAATATATATGGGGGTGGGTTATATATATATATATATATATATATATATACATAAAACCCCCATCATGTTATATTTTTTTATTGAATATGCTAATTCAAAGAAACTTTTTGAGTAAATATTTTACTGGTTCACATAAATGCATTTCAAATTCTTTACTGTTTGCCAAACAATTCAGCTTAAAAGTTTTTAAAAAATTTATTTTCAGTTTTTCCAATGTTTGTAAACGGATTAAGTAGGTTGCGCGAAAAAAGCTGTCTAGAATGATTACATAACCTAGAAAGCGAAAACAAGTTTCACAAAATATTGATTTCCTTAATTCCAGTAGAAAATTTCTGAAAAAACATTAAGAATTTTAAAAATTAAAAGATTCTTCTAATATGTGAGGCATAACTTATTGCTTATTTTCCCCCAAATACATTTATAGAAATAAATATGTTCCAAAATGTTTCATAAATATCAACTTTATTAGCATTAATATTTAAAGTCAACAGCAAGACTCGGGACTACGAAATTAATAATAACTGTGTTAAAAATATGTTGATTTAAAAAGAAATTGCATCGCATGAATATTATACATTAGTTTAAAAAAAAAAAAAAACTAAAAGTGCGAAAAATGCTTCTAATATAATACATTATTTTAAAGCATATAGTTATTTATCACATAACTCTGACATTTAAATTCCTTTTTAATAGATATTATGTTTCTTTCATCCCTTAGAATTTCTAAGAACTTTGAAAGAGTCTGATTGTGAAAAAGTAAATATGTACAAGTTTAATTTAAAAATTCATTTTATGAAGTTACTTTAAACGTCAGAGTTCATTTATTATTTCAAAATTTCCTAATAACTTTCCTTTACGTTTTCTTTACTGCGAAATAATAATATTGTGAATGTTTAATATTTTGAATATTTATATAGTTAGTTAATATTTATATAGTTAGCTCAGTTTCTTTAGAATATAATATTTAGATTTATTACACGATATCTTAATTTGAATTTCCATTTGAGATTTGATTTTTCTTTTTTTAAATTAATATGTTTTAGTTTCAAATTTATTTTTGCAATATGAATTAATAGAAACCAATGAGATCTACACACATATTTTCGTGAATTAAAAACAAATACTTTTATAAAATAATTTTTTATACTTTATTTATTTTCAGTGTTACTTTGATGGAATAATTTATTTTCAAAAACTGTTATGTAGTTACAAAACTTTCATTCAACTATTTTATTTTTTTTTGAAATTATTTTTAATTTATTTCCCAAAAGTACAAAAAGAGAGACAGAGTGAAAGAGAGATTTATTGAAATATATTTTTTTCGTTTTTTAAAAATATATGTTTTTTTTTCTTATTATTTTTTCAAAGAAACGTTTTTCAAAAATTTACACGTAATTTTAAGTTATTTTTTTAATTTTTGTCAAAATATTTTTTCTTATCATGGTATTACAAAAATGTATGCGGTTGATCAAAAAGGACTGAGTGTTTTTACTCATGCAAAATAATTAACTGTCCAAATGCATTACTGATGCAATATGTACTATATGTTTGTTAAATAATTTAGTTAGATATTCGGGGAACGCTTTTTTTTTTTCAGTTATCTGATTTTCTTTTCGTTTGACACAGTTGTCATTACATTATCATTACTATCTACATTAGCATTTTTTTTTATAAAGTCTTTTATTTTTAGGAATCATTGATCAGTTTTTTCATTATCTTTTCTGTACCTAATAAACATTCAGAAAGTATTTTGTTTGAAGCAAAATAAATCTCATTCTGTATTATTATTAATTTTTTGTTCTTATGATAATCGCATTATAAAGCTATTCGAGGGCTATTGGCCAAGGGTCTCACCATTTTGAACCATGGTAGTGAAGAGGAAGAGGACGATATCTGATATGGCACCCCTTGATAATCACTTCCCAAAAGCCACACTGCTTACGCTAAACTTCTGCTATTTAAAAGGTTCTTAATTTGCATAATTACGCTTCGCTTCTGGATTTGGTTGGAAAGAATTTGCCTTTTTCGGCCCCAAAGAACCCAAGAGGACAATTAATGGAAAGCGTGATGAGCCCGTCACACACTGAGTATGAGTTTGTGAATGGATTTAAAGTAAACAACAATGCTTGAGTAAACGTTCTAGGATGAAAAAAAATGCAGTTTATAAAATGAAGATTCTATTTATATTGAATGATGAACTGATTGATAGTTAAAGTACTTACTATTTGTATATGTGTGTTATGCAGTTTGTAAACTCATTATTTTTTCATCCACATAAAGTTTTACTGCATCTTTTGAAATACCTACAAATGTATCTAATCTTTCCTATTGTTACATTAGATAAGATGATGGGGATTTTCATCGTGAGTTTAACTGAGAATGTTATCGATCATGAAATTATTCGCTCTCAAAATATATCGGAGGAGCAGAAATTTTAAAGCAACATCAACAAAATAAAATGATCTTATGAACTGTCTTTGTTTTGAAAAAGGAGATTTTCGAGCAATGTAGTTTAAAGTTGTGTCTATGATATATATATATATATATATATGACCGAAATGAACCGAACAAGTAATGTAAGAAAAAGATTTTTAAGTCAATTCCTACTTAAGTCAACAAAAATGTTTTTTATTGTAGTTACTTTTTATTACATAATTACAATTAATATAAATATGTATATATATGACAAAATCACAATATTGAGTGACAAAACAGTAAGTGAATTTCCTTTTTTCATGGTGTTGGACTATTATTTTTGTTTGTTACTATTTATTCAATCATAAATCACAGGGCACAATCACATGGTTTCTCTGCGACAGTTGTATGAAGAGCAAGACCTGGTGTGTGACACTATTATGCGGAAAGGTCAAATGGACTTGGTGTAGGCTTTCCTGCTCCAAGGGAATAGGAAACAACAACCACATTCTCAGAAATTAAGCCATCCCAGGTAGGATTCGAACCCACGGTCTTCGGATTAGAAGACCAACACGCTATCCATTGCACTACAGGGACACAACGAGCAGTTTTCATTTTTATATATGGTGTTGGACTATAATTTTTGTTACAATTAATTAATTGATTAAGATTTGAAAAACTGTATTAACATCAAGTGTCATCCACTACAAGTTTAAAAAAGTGCATTTGAACATGAAGGGATGAATAGAAAGTATTTTATTAACGAAAGAAAATTTGTGAACAAGATATATAAATAAATAAATAAGTAAATTA
>BMAV01022165.1:0-26560 GCA_019973955.1 Trichonephila inaurata madagascariensis | reverse complement strand
GGGAAACATAACCAGTTGATACACTCACGAAGTAAGTGTTACTATCTAACTTTTGAATCGAATTTAAATCTATACTGTGGATACTAGTAGGCTATAATTTTATCGCTATATTTTATTAGTATAGTGATTTTATTTGTAATATTTAAATTTCTTTTAATATTATTCTATCCTTTCCTCTTGGCACTTTGTATAGACAAACCACAGGTGAAGGTTGGCTAGCCCTAAAACTTGTTTAAACCTGCAATCTTGGTTCCTGGGGCCAGGAGTTTGTTATTGTACTACTGTGTCTAATATTTCCTATCTTGAATAGTTATACTTAGGTTCTATAGCTATCTGTATATATATATATATATATATATATATATATATATATATATATAGGGAGAGAGTCAACTAATAGTAGGAATTGAAAAAGATGACGAATCTCGATGTCACATGATACGTACTCTTCAGAAGCAGAATACCACTGCTAATAATAAGAAAAAGAGAAAAAATAATTACAAAACAAAACACAAAAACTTGGATTTCTACTGATGGAAACAAGATCTTAGATTTCCTTCCTTGAAATAATGAGGAAGTTAGAATTGAAAAAAGAAAAAAAAAATTACATTTTTTTAGTGTTCGCTTTGATTTCAGTCTCTGAAGTTGAGATTTTAAATTAGATTTCGCAAATGGCGTTTAAGAACTTTATTTGGATCATCGTACATTAGCATTGTATCGTAGCAATGTTTTCAATTTCTTTAATGGAACTCGTTGTAATATTGTTCATTTATTTCCGAGTAATAATTTGAATTCGTTAGAGTTTTCTTTGCATTTTACTTACAAGTTACTTGTTTTCATTGCTTGTTTTTATCATAACTAAGTGGATCTTTTTCTGATAAACTATTTGTGATCATCACTGCTCGAACTTGTCTTCAAAAGGAAGTAAGAATAAAGCTCTTTTGAAATTTCTTGTAGTGGGATTAATACATTTATGTATATATGTGAAGTAAATGTGATTTGTAAAAAGAATCTTTAATACTTAAATTAAAAATTAAAAAAAAAAAATTGATTCTTTTTTTTTGTTTCTGTGAATCTTTTTAAGGGTATAAATTTGCTTACAAGGTAAGTAAAGCTCATTATAAAGTTAATATTGCTTTAGGATAAGTTTAAATTTTAATAACTTTTTAGCTCTTTAAATGAGAAGTGTAATAATTTAAACGCGTACAGCATGGATTAATTTATTAATTACGAATTAGAGAGAAAAATAACTAATTCTTTCATTTTTACATTCTTTAGCTCTTTGAAAAGCTTTTTGTCACAGTTTATAGAACTAACATCTTTTCTTCATCATTGTTATTCTAGTTTTTTTATACAGGACATCTAGGAGAAGCATATGTGCAGTTACCCCTTCTCTCGCTAGATGTAAAAAACAAAGGCCATGAATTAAAGTGCTTAACGACTGGTTCAAATAGGGATTTCTTTTCTCCCAGTAGTCTAATGCGTGAACTTCGGACTCGTAGATGTGCAGTTCAAATCAACACCTCTACGCACAAGTAGCAGCTCAACGTCAGCAAGGAGGAACTACCCATCAACAGCCTCCACCGAAGTGGTGACCAATTGAATTGATGGCAGCGCAGCCTAGCCATAATGGTTGATTTCTCATTTCCATGAAAAATCTAATAAATTTCTCATAAAGCACGACTAGTGATTCAAATGACATTGGCGTCCAACTCACCATCTCAACAAGAGACTGCCTACAAAATCAACGAAAGAACATTCTGATGACACTAAAAATATCTACTGAGAATGTACATCAATTGCAAAATAATGGCTGAAAAACAGCCTTCTCTATGTAGTACTCAGAAAGTTCACCAGCAGCATAAAAAACAGCTTTATTCTCTAGAAAGATGGTATGCAATTACCTCTTCTCTCCTAAATCACAAACAACAATGGGCAGAAATAAAAGCGATTGAGCCAAATCCTTTTCGTCGCAGTTGTTCAACACGTGCATGCGAACCGAAAGGTGGAAAGTTCGAATCACCCTGCTACCCACCATTACAAGGTCACCAGGGACGGTTCGACCTCTTCTAACAGCTTTCACCGAAACTCCAGCATTTAGCTGGTTATATTTCATATAACGCAATTTTGCTTACATTATTTATTTAAATGAAGCCCAGTGGCAGTGTATCGCGCTTCCACGCCACAGATCCGGAGTTCAAACCACGGGATGGGCTAGATCCACTCAGCCTTTCATCTCTTCAGTGGGTCGATAAATGAATACCAAGCTTGCTTGGGAACTCCACACTGTGGGTTCGCGTCAGACTGACCACTTGACTCTTACCACTTGAGACTGAGCACCCAAGCGCCTAAGGTCACGTAAACTGAAATAGACACAGTAGGCCTTGGCCCTCATGGGCTGTTGTGCCACTGAGTTCAGTTCAGTTATTTATTTAAATAGTTTTTAACTAAAAAAGGATATCTCTCATAATACTGTGCTGTGGGCTATAGTCCATAAAGTCTATTCTTAAATTCCTTCACGCGTGTAATTCTAAAACAGTGTTAATTTGTCCAATCAACTAAATACTCCAAAATGCATTTTTATGCTTATCCCCACCGCCGTTGTTATCACATCCATGACTAAAATTTCTTAAAAACCTCTAAATCTTACAAACCGCCACATTCGGTTACACGATATTGACTAAATCACCCAAGGATCAGTTCGAAGACCCAGAAAAACCATTAATTATTAAGGATCTCATTCATCTTCGCAAATAGACCGCTAATAACTCGGATTTCTTAACACAGAAAACCCGTGAAACCACCATTGTCAAGATACAATGATCAGTTTAAAAGCACTGCGAGAATGTCTTAAGGTGAGATCTTTTAAGATAAATGACTCAAATTTAAATTCGATCTGGCACAGAATATCAATGAGATGTTGGACACGAAAGTTTCAAAATAGAAGAAAAGAGGAACGAGAGAAGAATAGGAAAGAAGAGAAGAGAGATAATTTTACTTTAGGATAAAGAAATTTCGAGAGATGTTTTCATTGATTCAATAAAATAATATCGCTTTTTGCCGGTTATTAATGCTTATTATGTCATTCTATGGCATATATTAGTCGTTACTATTCCGCTTCGCTAGATATTTCATAACGTTGTATGACTGTATCATATTTTTATGTTATTGTTATAAAAGTTCCAACATTAAACTTTCGATTATACTGAAAAACATTCTTAAAGCTCTCCCCTATTTATTTATTTTTTTTTAAAAAAAAGGTAGGACTTAAATTTTTAAAAAAAGAAGTTTATTTATCTTTTGCACCCCAATCCACCTCCTCGAAGCTGATTTCCACAAAACCCATTTTTAACGGATATCTATTCAACAATAAAAAAACATGATTGTCAAACCTTAAGTCTGAAGCTCCAATGGCTGAAAAAGGTAGATTTTTGTTTATACCGTTCCCTTAACCCCTCCTTGGAGATCAATTTTCGGAAAACCCGTTCTAGCGGATCTTTACTCAACGAAAGAAATTTACCTGCCTAATTTCTTTTCTGCTGGACTAATAGTTCGAAAACGTTTTCTTTTTAAACCTATAACACTCCCAAAGCATTATGGAGTAGAATTCCGTAAAAACTTCTTTTAAAAGAACTCTGCTCATTAAAAGAAACATGTTAGTCTATTTTCAGGTCTGTAGATCAAAAAGAAGAATTTTTGCCTATGATGCCCTCGTAATCCCATAATGGAGTCAATTTTAGGCAAAACCCTTTCTTAGAGGATCTCTACTCAACAAAAATAACATATCTGTCAAATTTTATGGCTGCAGGTCTTACAGTTTCGGTGAATTAATGCTGAGTGAGTCAGTCGCTTCTCTCTTTTTTTTTTTCTCTGTATAAATGCAAAAAATTTTGATAATTTGGATTTAGTTTAGTTTGCTTTACAGTGATACGTGTAATTAAAACTTGACATCTCTTTCATGTTTTTAGGCAGTAACAGGCAACAATTTTTGGCTGGGGGCCAAACAGAAGTAGAAAAGAATTCAATTAGCCTATAGACCAGGGATGGCGAACCAACGGCACGCGTGCCATTGATGGCACGTGACACAATGTTTTGGGCACGCCACCGATCAAAACGATTTCCATTTTAATTCAAAGTAATAAAGTTCAATATGAAGTATTATGAACAACCTCGAGTGATTGGTCACAGTTTTTAGCGAGATTTTCTTAGTTCAAAAAATGGTCGGAAACGCGCTAAAGTTTTTTTATATATCCTAATGTGACTTCATTTAATAAACTGAATTTGTCCCAATTCGATTGGTTGTAGATTGAAAATTTTGAAACTCAACTGATTGATTTCCAATCTATTTCAATATGGTTTCAAAAATTTGTGGAAAAATAGAGAAAGTTGGAATTGATTGAAACAGAAAGATTTATCAAACAATATAAGTACAAATTCTGGTAACTAAATTTTTGAAACATGGAATTCGATTCCAGATACATTTAGCTGTTTGAAGAAACTGCCTCAAGCTATTTTATATAACCATATTTTCATCTACCTATGCCTGCGAGTCATTATTTTAAAAGATGAATAACATTAAAGACTCAATTAGAAACGGTTTGGCAGATGACTCCAATTCAGCTTGCATTCTGCTATAAGTAACACCTTATAATCCTAATACAAGTTATTTATCATCTAAACTGACAAAACAGAATTCACAATAATGTTACTTTAATTTCAATTACACATATAAGTAAAGCATTTACTACCCAACAGTGCAAAATGTAATTTTTCGTTGCTAATAAAGAATTTTGAGTTATCAGAATTTAGTTTTATTATTTTCTCAATAACCAGAAGTCAAAATTATTTAAAGGCATGTCTAGACCTCATTAAACCTTTCTTAAGGTATCCGACTACGTTCGTAACCGTGATTTTAAAAAAGCGCATAAATGGATAATTTTCATGATATATAGTGTCACTTAGATTAGAATACATGTATAAAATATTGTTTTAAGGATATTTTGACAGTAAAAAATTATTTAAATAAATACAATATTTCGGCAGAAAATTAACTTAGAATAACCTTTTTTCAAAATGTTCTCCTTTTGTGAAAAATGCTTCTATTATAATAATATTTTGCCAGTATATAACTATTGTACAGAGGCTCAACTATGAATTTTGAAAAATTCACATTATTTTCAGTTACAAACCATTAAAACTACTCTATCGGCGTTTTTTTCTTAAAATTTCTCCCCTCTGTTGTAGTAAAATATGGTAAATCCACTTCTAAGTTATATATTTCAAAAATTCTAGTTGAGCCTCTGTATAGAGGTTTGAGCTATATACATGCAAAATATTATTATAATAGAAGCATTTTTCACAAAAGGAGAATATTTTGAAAATGGGTCCTTCTATGTTCATTTTTTGTCAAAATATTGTACTTAAATAATTTTTTATTGTAATACTATTCTTAAAACAATTTTATATACGTTTTCTAATCTAAGTGACACTAAATATCATAAATATTATCCATTTATACGCTTTTGTGCAAAATCACGGTTCCGAACGTAGTCGGATACCTTAAAGAAAAAATGGCACGTTGATCCAAACAGGTTCGCCACCCCTGCTATAGACAATTTAGAAAACTCTTTAACACCAATGCGATAAGGAAGATTTTAATTCTCTGTATTCCTTGCTATTTTTTAAATTTTTAAAATAAAAATATAAAAGCCTAAAAGCATACTTTAAAAATTGTACACAGTTTTATCACCTTTAAAACTAAGAGGCTTTAAATGGTGCAATTAGAGATTGTGAAGAAATATGTTGCTTTTGGGAATCAATGTATATACCATTTTTTTTTCTTTTTCAGATGAAAAAAAGTTTAATCTCAATGTACAGATGGGTTTTGATATTACTGGCACGTTATCCGGCAGAAACCATTCACATTCTTGATGAGGTAATATGGTGGGGATCTGTGATGATATGATGCGTTTTTACTGCTAAAGATACAACACCACAGTTGCTTATTTCAAAGTAAAAAGTAATTCAGTAGACTATCAAGATATCCTAGAAAAAAATGGTCTTCGGTGCTTCTAATAACACATAGAGAGTACATATTCCAGCAACACAGTGCGATCAAGTTCTACGAAATTCTAATTTTCAGGTAATAATATTCAACTTCTTGAGTTGTCTTGAACCCATAGCAAAATTTATGGGGTAATGTGTTGAGTGAAATTTATGTGAAAATAGTAAAACTTACACCACCAAATATTAGTTTAAAGTGATTATCGAAAATAATTAGCAAAATATCTCAAAATACTGATTCTGTGACCCCAAGACTGATTAAATTAATAGATTAGATGGGGAAATTTTTATAGATTATTAGAACTTTTGTAAATAAATTCTTGTAGTGCTTTAAAATTTTCCCCAGATTTCTGCTCGTATAAAAGTAAAAATAAATTTTCGAATAAAAATAATTTTAATTTTCATAATGTTTTTAAAGGTGTACATAAAACTATTATTTCTTGCACTGTGTTTAAATTTACACAAATTTCAAACATTTAATTCTAAAGTTATTGAAAAAATTTTCCCTAGGCTTTATCATTTATTCCAGCACTATAATTACAAAAAAAACAAACACTTCATCTATTTTGTTTTATTAGTTAATTGTGTTATATTCCCAGAAATGATGTCTATAAACATTTGTATAGCTGAAATTTAAAAAAAATGCGGGCCATTCATTTTATTAAATCATAAAAATTAAATATTTATAATTCAAAATAAACTCTCTAAAAGAATAAAAAAAATATTGAAAAAAAATTCTAAAAGTAATTTTTTTAAAAAAATTGTGTTGAATTTCTTAAAAATTGAAAGTTTTTTAACAGGAATATTTTGACTTTTCAAATGAAATGACATTGTTATCGTTTTACTGAACCGAGAAGAGGCCACATCATTAAAATACTTTTGTAAAGGCTAAGTTATGGTTATTTTTATGTCAAGAAGTCATTTGATTTTAATTGCAATGTAATTGTAATTACTTACTTAATCTCTCAGTGAGAAAAGTATTATTTTTCTTACTGACTCATTTATTCCCTTATGAATTGTATATTCACGAGCATAATTTATCTCTTTATTACTCTTTATGCTATGTTCAATACGTGTTTTTTCCCAGTGCCAACTAACAAAAACACAGAAAGATGAATTACTTGAGTCTCGTATTATTTATTAATTTCTTCTTTTATGCGTAATAATGAGAAATATTTTAAGAGAAAAACTTTATATAGATTTCATTAAGCACACACATATATAGAGATTTTTCACTTCAGCAGGAGACTAATTGTTGACTTATTATTTCAATCGTTATAGTAATAAGAAACCTAATTGATTAATAATAATTAGGAATTCTTAGATTGTTCTCCTATGCATGAAAAATGTTTTTTTACAAATAATAAGAAAACTAATCTCCAAGTAATTATAGCATACACAATATTTTCTTAAAAATTATTTAATTTTCTCGCTTAGGTATATAGATTAATTTTTTTTCATTTTATTAAGCATTATCCAAACTACAGTACTTTTAATATTATTATTCTAATATTATATGTTTATAATAATGATAGAAACTCGATAAAATTTACAGACAAGAGAGCTGATATTGTAAAATTTGTCAAATTACAGAGACTTAAATAGGCTGGTCATCTGGCTAGAATGAATGCTGCAAGAAATTCTTTTTGGCAAAGCCCATGAAAAAAAGGCCTCGGGGTTTAACCCCATTAGGTTGGATTGACTGCTTTGAAAAAGACCTAAAAATTTTAAAAGTCAAAAACTGGAAAAGAGTTGCCTTAAGTAGGGATGCCTGGAGAAGGCCAGGGCCCACCCAGGGCTGTCGAGCCATTAAAGAATAATAATAATAGAACGTTATTATCACACTAATTTTTCTTTCTTACAGTTTAGTGATATAGGCAAATATAGGGGGTGGGTAGCTGATCTTAAAGCAACATTTAACCCAACAATCTTAGTTCCTAAGGCTAAGATTATTGTGGCTATCTATATTTTGGCTTATTCTGTCTTGTTATGCTTCTTATTGCTTTACTTTTTGATTTGTCGCAATTTAGTATTGTAATTAATGGCAAAAAGGTAGACAATAGTGAGTACTCTTTTGGCCGTTTAAACGATCAGTCAGCCTGTCAGCTCGGTGAAGAAAGCAGATGCTTATGTCTGCACGCGCAAACCTCTAGTTATTTCTATAGTATTAACTGTTTTGATACAATTGTAAAGCCGCATTCACACCAAGACAGTTAGCGTCAAGCATTGAGCGTCTAGCCAATCAGAGACTCCGTCTCACCCGAGATGAAGTCTCTGATTGGCTAGACGCTCGACGCTGACTGCTTTGGTGTGAATGCTGCTTAACTGTGCTAAATTCGAATGTGAAAGAGTTTGAATTTAGAAACGATGAATAAAAGTTGAATTGAGCTAACCACGGTAGTAATTCGTTGAGTATAGTTTTACAAGTGGCTCCAGATTGTGAGGCTGAGGATCCATCGAATCATTTTTAAATTACAAAGTTAAATTACGATATTACAAGATTAAAAGGAAGATGGTCTCAAAATCAATTGATTATCGAAAAGCTTGAGAAAATTTGGTTTGGCAGCAAGTAGCGCCCAAATGGTAAAGCTGTTAACTATTGCTAATTAAAATTTTTCTTCATTTCATTACTGTTAAAAATACATCGAAATTTGTAATCAAAGATGAATGAAATTTGGGATGATACCAGGAGTCTGAAAGTGACCGTTACACTAGCTGGTGACATATAGCACCAATGAATGCCAAAAGGTTATAAATGGCGCACAAGCGTTTGTAAGAAGACTGGTTGTTTTTCATCCCTATCAGCTCTGAGAACAGAAGAGTCCGTTTCCAATGGGGCAGAGATCATAGAGATCGAATCATGTATTAACAGGTGACTGTTCTCTTCGCTGATGAGTATTTCTTGAGAACAGGAAAGCTCATTTCCAATGGTGCAGAGATCATGGAGATCGAAGCAGGGATTAATAAGTGACTGTTCTCTTCGCAGATTAATACTTCTTACCGGGAAATGGAGCCCAAAGTAAAATTATCAAGTCAATTTCTGAACACCTAATTCATAACGAATTTTAAAGTAGTTTCTGAAGTGTAGTTGCCGGCTACGAAGAAATTTTGAGATTACTGGAAAATTTGGATTGTATATTTCCTACCGGGAAATTAGCAATTTTGGATTGCATTCGTCTTCAAGGAGCATCAGCTAAGTTTTCATTTATTTTCTTTACTGATACATTTTGACTTTTTATTGAATTTTACTTTGAACTCAGAATACAGCGCTCGCTGTTTTGTAAAATTGGTTTATCTTCAATTATCATCGATATTTTTTACTTTTGTGCTGACTTTTTAATTCATGCATGACGCCAGAGCGTCACTGAGATTCATATTTTCTGTTTTGTATTATAATTACCTTTTGGTAGAAACGTAAAAAAAATCATCATTTCATCTTCGAAGTAGGGGAGAAACTAACTATCAACTACATTCCCGGAAAATCAAACTTGATTGCGGATTTATTGTCTAGACCCAAACCAGTACAAGTGAAAGAAGACTGTAACATATTTGCTATTTTCGTCCATTTTCCCCACACTTTTACCTAAAGAAGTTCGCCAAGAACAATTGAAGGATGAGTTGTTTAACGAAGCTAAGCCACTCCAGTGATGCCTCTGAGAAAAAGGGGGAAACAATTCTGCGGGTTCCTCATCTAAGACGATGCTTAGGAACCAGAGGAGTGTAACGATTGGTAAGAAGATGGACGATAGTGAGCACTCTTTTCGTCGAGTGAATAATTACTTAACCAATCAGTCTGCCAGATAGGTGAAGAAAGCAGATGCAAATAGCAGCCACGCGCGAAAACTTCTCGTTGTCTGGGAAAAGGAGCCTTCGGCGCCGGCGCCCGCGACCTTCAAATTTTAGTTACTTCTCGTTATTGTTTATTATTAACTGTTTGCTATATTGTAACTCTGCTCATTTTGAATATGAATGTTTTTGAATTTAGAAACGATGAATAAAAGCAGAATTGAGATAGCCGCCGTAGTGTTTCTTTGAGTAGAGTTTTACAGTATATGTGGTTATTAATTCTATGTATAATGTGCGGTAATTAAATTCCCGAATTACGCATGTCCTAGCAGTTAGGTTTGGTGTGAAGGAGTGGGAACGGAATATAGTTGATCTTGATCTTCCCGGTGCTTGAGGCACGTTATTCTATCCCTCTATCTAGTTCTGTTTGCTTTTTTATCCTTGTGTGAGAAAATGTTGTTGTGTGGAAATGCCGCGTTCATGATAAATGTAAAAATAGACCTGTGCATAAATTTGAAATTCCTCGTGAAAATAAATAAATAAATATATTAAAATTCTAACTGATTGTTTTACATTGTTAAAGGAGTGTTTGGAGATAAGTGCACGTGACATAGTCACATTTTGGAGTGTTACAAAGGATTTTCGGAAGATCGGGAGGTTTCTGAAGACGATGAACGTTCTTGTCGATCTGTGACATCAAGACCAGGTGATGTTCATCGTTTTTGTTTGATATTTAAGTCATCATTATCGTTGAATCGGTACTTCGAGGTCAAACGCTAAAATAGCAGCACTACATTGAGGTCATGAGAAAGTTTAGAGAAAGAGTGAGGATGAAAAGGCAAAATCTGTAGAGCAACAACACGTGGATTTTACACCAAGACAATACCTCGGTGCTCATTGTGTTTGCTCTCTGTAAAACAGTTATTGGCGGACAAACGCATAACTGTGCTCGAGCATCTACCGTACTCACCAGATATCGCCCCATGTGACTTTCTGCCTGTTTCTTAAAGTGAAAAATGCATTGATGGGTACACATTTTCAGTCTGTAGGAGAGGTGAAGGTAAAAACGACACTGAAGATGGTGACACCGAACGAGCTGCAGCAATGTTTTGAACAGTGGCAAATTCGTATGCAGCTATGTATTGATAGAGAGGGAGAGTATGTTGAAGAATATTAAAAAAATATTTGTACATTGCTTTCAGTAAAGCCAATTTCTTAGACTAGTCTGGTTATTTAATTGTCACAGTAGTATTATCGGGTAAGTGCAAAATTAATTACGGTTATTCTAATTCTTTCTTTGAGGTTTAAATTGAAATGGTCTTATTCAATAATGATTATGTAATGCACCATTTAGAAGAGCGAATTTTACTCCAGTAATTCATATTGATGGTTTTGTTACCAGTGATTTTTTTGTGTATTTTAGGCTGTCCTAGTAATATTGGACCGAAAGAAAATTCGAGTGTTTAAGTTCAAAATGGTGCATAAAGAAGCAGAAACCATTGCAAAAGAAGCAAAGTATTTGACCAAGAGACCATCAGGGAAAGTGCAGCTCGACATTGGCTCCAAAAATTTCGCAATGGAAACGAGAGCTTCCAAGATAGGAAGAAGGGTTCTCTCTACAATTAACGGCATTCAAATGAGAGTCATTGTTGAAATGGACACACACAAAAACTCTAGAAGTTGCAGATCTATGACCTTTCAACAGCTGTTCGACATTTACACCGATTATGAGCATCCACCAGTGGCGCACACAGGAATTTTTCAAGGGGTGGGCAGGGTTGAAAATCCACCATTCTCGTATCATGCTACAATAGGCCGTTTCACATATTCTTTTCATTTTGTCGATTTTCGGGAACAAAAAACTGTAAAAAATTAAACACTGAATAAATTATTATTAAAACTAATATTAATAAAATTAATCATTAGTAACAAATAATTATCTCTTTTTATTTTTGAAGCTTTCCTTTTTGTAACCGGCGTATAACGCGCACCCTTAAATTTTGATCTTATTTTTTGTGTTAAAAGGGCGCATTAAACGTCGGATTTTACAGTAATTAAATTTTATGTAATATATACATAGGATTATAATCAATCAAAAAAAAAAAAATCCAGGGCTATGGTTGGGTCCGAACCTGGGGCCCCCCCCCTCCTTGTGTACGTCACTGACATCCACCTATTTCAAACTTCTTGTGAATTGGCCAAATTGCTATTTGAAGACCAAACTACTCACTAAAAACATTTTTTAACTTGGAAAATTTTAACCATATTATATTGTTACGTAGATCCGGATTCGAGGATTTTATGCAAAACAATCACAAAGAACAGTTCTTTAAGAGCGATGCGAATTTATTACCAAAAATCCAATCCTTTAAATACAGGATTCAGCAGCGATATTCACAGAGTAAATCTCCGAAGGTCTTCATGCCTTCAACAGCAATCAAATACAATCTTCAGTGTTTAAAAATACACGTAAGTAAAAGATTATTCACAAACACAGCCGAGATAATCTCTATCCAAAACAATCCTCACTACTCGCTGGTTTAATCAAGACTGACTCACTGCGCGGCTGGCATTGCTCTATTTACAAACCCGACGGAAACCTCCAGAAAAATTCGCACGCATCATAAAGCGTAAACTTAGAGAGATCCACTACTTTCTATAAGGTTCCAGAAGGTTCCGAACTCGCCAACATGGTTGCCAACACCTCCAAATGGTCACCAAAATCGCCAAATTGGCCGCCAACTGGGTCGCCAAAAATGATGCCAACTTGGCTCTACCACCAAGATTTCGCCAAGTTCTCATTGAATCGCCATTATAACGTAAAGGGTGGCATTGTTTGTGAATAGTACAATTTTAACATGAAATAAATATAACATAGAGTAATATAAATGCATTCAACACCCAAATACAAGTTAATTACACTATTTACACAAAATTCGTAACAATATTTAGCGCAGACTTTAATCACTAAAACGCTTACATTTTGGCATTTTTGACAAAAAAATTTATACTAAAAATCGCTTTCGGTTATATTCTCTAGCTTGAATAGCGTCATTTTTCCACACGTGAAGTTTTATGCTTTTAAACATATTTGATATATTTTCACTAAAAAAAAGGAAAAATATTCATACAATTCGTGGTACTAATGGTAACTGATTCTGATTTGCAGATATTTTGTTTGTTAGGTTATTTATATTTTATTTTGAGGGAGATGTTTGAATAAAATATAACTTTTTAAAAAAATAAACTAAGCTGCGTGAAAGAATAAAGATGCATTAGTATATCATAATATTTTATTGAAACTTTCACATTATTTATATTAAAATTGAATGAAAAAATTAAAAAGACCTTTTGTTAGTTCAAACATTATGATTTATCAGTAAAAATATACAAAATAATGGTTTCGCAGTTTTTAATAAGTTTCGAAATGTAGAAGAAGCATTTCTTCAAATGGAACATTTTATCTCATATTTATTTCACATTTAAACTTTCACAGCAAAGTATATTCCTGTGATTATGAATTTCTTTCGAAACATTTCCAAGTTATAAAGAAGTTTTTTTCTCAGAATTACTAAATTAAATTCAAAGAAACATCATGCTGCAATTTTATATACAAAATATATCTTCAATGTAGTATAAAACGTTAAAAAAATATTTTCAGATTATGTGTTACATTTTCCCATTGTAATTACAGAAATAGAACTCTTTTCATCGTTATTCCTTTATCTACTCCAATACATACATAGATCGTGGCTTGCCTTGTCACGAGTTCGAGCCCAGTACCACTAAAGACCTACCGTGTAGGGCAGCGATGCACGTTAAATCTGTCTAGAGCTGAAACGTCTTCCCGTTGGTGTGGTGTGGTAGTTAAGAGAGGGGGGTGCCAGCTCAGGTGTCGTCCACGTCACTTGACCATGGTTCAAAATTACGTGGTCCGTCGCCAAAAGCCCTCGTGTAGCTGAACACAGCGCGACGTTAATAATCAATCAATCAACCAATACATACATATTTTTTCATTCTATCTTGTTTATTCCAAGAAGCTCTGAATTAAAAAGACAGATTAATCTTCATCGATACAGTCAATTCATCGTTTCCGACTCTTTGGGTTGGATCTCTGTTCAATTCTTTTTAGTCTTATTGTTAGTTTATAAAATGTACACCCCGGGACTAGTCTAATTCTATTTTCGTTTTCTAACACATCAGGAAAATTTTATTTTTTCCACTGATTACTATTAAGACTAGAATAAGTGAAATATAGTGATTACATTTTTTGTTTAAATACCATAGTGTGTGTTTTAAAACATTTTTCTTTAATTTTCTTATGTACTTCAAAACGGTAGATTAAGAGATAAATTTCTTTAAACGAAATTTTTTATTCTCTTGGATTACGAGATAAGTTTCTTTAAAAGAAATTTTATTCTCTTAGATTAAGAGATAAGTTTTTTAAAAGAAATTTTGTTCTCTTAGATTAAGAGATAAGTTTCTTTAAAAGAAATTTTACTGTCTTGGATTAAGAGATAAGTTTCTTTAAAAGAAATTTTGTTCTCTTGGATTAAGAGATAAGTTTCTTTGAAAGAAATTTCATTCTCTTGACTTTTAACATGAAAATTCTAAATGAAAGGACACAGGTGATTGGAAATGAATTTGAGGGAATATACACAGGGTGTTCCCGAATTCTACCGAAAAATTGAGAGGGGTGATTATGGGCAACATGGAGACGACAAATCACCATAGAACATGGGATCGCAAACCCCGTTTAATTGCAGTAATTCGCAAAAACAGTTATGATGGCTGTGATGTCGAGTGGAATGAAAAGGGGCAATAAGAAATAAGAAATACATTTATTAGACGTACAGCATGTCTACAATAAGAACAATGCATGGCTATTCGACGTCAGAAATTTAACAACAAATGATTTTCACAGGAATTGTTCGAAATTGTGACCGCGTTGGTCATAGCGCAGCCGCCACCACCAAACGAAGGATTGTCACATGGGTTCAAACAAATCCGGTGTGCTGGCGATGACAGCTGAAGCGACGATGCTAAGTTAGGGATGGCGATTTGAGATCGATTAATCAAAAAATCGATTTCTTGGTTAAAAAAAAATCAATTTTGTAAATCGATATGTAGCACTGAATCGATTCAGTGAATAGATATTTCCTCCTAGAAAATCGACATTCGATTTTTTTCCGTTTTGGTAAAAACCATAAGAAACGAAGAATTTAAACACTATTTATTACAGGTAGTTGTGCACCTGAAGTATGATCCTATACTTTACTAGCAAGAACAAAAAAACTATTTATTATCACGTTCACTCAATAGCCATGATCTAAATGAGTATCATGGAATCATCTGTTCCTTGTGAGTGCTTTTTTCGATTGCCGGCAACATCGCAAGTGATGAGCGGAACCACTTGGATCTCAGTAGACACTAGAGACTGTTGTTTTTAAAAAGTTTAGATAATAAGCATTGGGAACTATAAGCTATATTATCTATTTTCTAAACTTTTTAATGCAACAAATACATTTAGAACATAAATGTCTTCTTTTATACCTGATACTTTGATATGGTAATAAAAATAATTGCAATTGTCGAATTCCCTAAACTGAAAAATCCCCTGATTTTACTGATAAGAGATCGTTTATTACGGTATTTTTAATGTTTTTCATAAAATGGATTTATATATTTAAATTGTAAATGCAGAGTTGAAAAAAAAATCGATTTTTTAGAAATCGATCTTTTAGACCTCAATTTTTTTGTGAATCGATTCATCAGGTTACGATTCGAATGAATTTAAAAATCGATCTTTTTCGGAAAGAATTGCCATCCCTACGCTACGTGTAGTAATATCCTCCCCTGTAGCCACTGGCATCTCATACACAAGCGATTTCAGGTGACCCTGGAAGAAAAAATTCACGGGATTGAAGTCTGAGGAGTGTGGAGACCAAGTAATAGGTGGTATAGTCTACCACCCGTATATGTAGCATAGAGGAGATTAAACACCGCATTTTTAGTTTTTTTTCAGATTTAAACGAAGAATTCTCTCAAGAGCCAATGTTTCAAAAAGTATTAAAAGTCTGTGAGTGCGTGTGTACATACGTGCACACAATTACTAAAGTTAGTATTAAAATGTTTCACTTCACACAATAAAATTGATGGTAATTGTAATAATAATAATGATACCAATCTTACAGGAGCTTGTGACTTCCAAAACTGATTTAAATCTTAAGAAAGTTATTTTTTTTCTGTCACCGCGTGTGTGTAATAGACACCATGAACAATGTTAAACTTGTGTTTCAAAGTATAAAATAATCTGTTTTAACTGCTAACCCTTTATTTACCGACGGTACTTATAAGTACCACTCCCTTTAAAATTACATAGAATAACCATTTTTACGAATTCTCTGACGATACTTAGCAGGAATATTCTTTTAAATCCACTCTTCCGACACATATGACAACGCAGGTTCTATGATGAGTATTTTAGCGGGGAAGGCGAATAGTTTTAAAGCAGAAATTGCGTTTTCAGCGGATTGCAAAGATTTTCATTTTAGTTCCGAAAAAACAGTTAACGTCAAAATATAAGTGTCTTATTTTTTTGTATGTTAATGAAGACCTTAGAAAACGATTTTACTCTTTATTTTAAGTAAACAGTCTATATAATTAATTTTACAGTTGAATATATATATATATATATTTCTTTCATTAATTAATTAGACGTAACGGATTAAATTTCCCAAAGGTGAGAATTTTGTTTCTGCATATCCTTTAATTTTCAATGCAGTAATTAAAAAAAAAGTATTACATGAACAAAACTGTAGTAAATCATAATGCGGTAGATAAAGGGTTAAATGTAATCTAGTTTCCATAAATAAGGGAAGAATTAGAAAAAATAGGATTGAGAAATTTCTTTCGGTTGGAGTTCAATGAAATTTTACTTTAAACATTAATTAAACTGTGAATTACAGATTAAGCGCAAATATAAAATAGCATACTTTTCATTTTGAAAATACTCAATACAAACGTTTCGAAAATACAGAACTTTGGTTCATGCGTGATCAATTTTATATAATATAAAATATAAATACTTCTTTAATAGTTATAAGGCTCTAAACATATATGAATAGTTATAAGCCTCTAAAAATAATGGTGTTTATGAACTCAGTTGGAAGCACAGCCCATTTCTCGTGAAAAATATTCGAAACTTATAAAGAGTTGCAGTGTGAGGGGTAAGGGCAGCAATAACATCTTATACCCGAGAACATACTGGATAACCCATGTGCACAAAGGTTGTTCTCAGAGGTGATTCTACATCCATCATCTCGTAAGATGATTGATAAAGGAGCCCTCCCCATTGTACCTGCATAGGGATCAGTAATTGGATCAAGAAAGCTATATATGTATAACTGAACATTAAGGGTTCTAAGGTCTCTTAGGGGGACATAGCGAGAAATGGGGCCATGTGAAGAGACATATCCATTCACATAGACTGGGCCAAACAATTCTGTTAGCACTTATACAATTTGTTCTAAAATCCAATTACCTTTTTAAAAAAGTTTCTTACTTAGAATGCTGAAATACACAGGAAGTTTTTTTTTATATTTATCTTTTGCATTCAAGTAACTTTTGAGAAAAGCATCATACGTTTGTTTTTATGGATAATAGATAGATAAAACTTTGTAAATATTTTTTTAAAAAAAAGACATATTTTGCAAACATGTTTTTAAAATGAATGAATTGAGGTTGCAGATTTTTGAAAACATAAACAATTTTACACTTCCTGGAAAATACCCTGTGATATTGGAAAAAAAAAACCCAACCAGAAATGAGTCTTTTGACAATGAGAGTGAGTGAGTGAATATTAACGTCACACTTTTCAGCTACACGAGGGCTTTTGGTGACGGACCTCGTAATTTTGAATCATGGTCAAGTGACGAGGACGACACCTGTGAGCTGGCACCTCCTCTCCTAAATACCACACTAATGGGAGGAGACGTTTGAGCTCTCAACAGATTTAATGTGCATCTCTCCCCTACACGGCGGGTCTTTAGTGGTACTGGGCTCGAACTCGTGACATGCCAGCCACGATCCGATACCTTGACCACTAGGCTACCGTGGCCACTTGACAATGAGAGAAAAGGGCAGCAATATGCAATTTCTTTGTAGAAAATGATCATTCTAATAAATACATTTGATTTTCTGATTTAATTAGGAATAATAATAAAAATTTCAGGAATTTTACTATCACTGTATTCATATTTGATTTTAAGTCTAAAAAAAAAGTCTTAAGCCTTTTTACTTTCCTTGGCCAAAATGACAGAATGTTTTGTAGAGAGATATGCTTTTGTAATAGGAGAATGAGTGGTAAATATCTCAAAGAAATGCGTTGGCTTCAAATACAAAAGAATCTGACAAGAGTGTGCATAAAACAAATCATGCTGAAAGAAAAAAAAACCTGCTGGATTTTGGCGGTTATTTTTCTCAAGTTCAAATAGAAATAAAACATCGAAAGGAAATATCGTATTTCCTTTCTCTTTTCACCGAAATATATGGCTAGAAGCTATGTATTTGGTTGAAAAATATTTGGATTCAAATTTTGAGGTGAAATTTACATTTGCTATAGAATATATATCTTTGGAGACTTTTCTGATGGTTTTTCATTTAAAAATATGTTTTTTAGTATGCTTTATAAGAACAGCTTGTAGTGTTCTTTATGCTCAAATCAAAGAGAAAAAAAGTGGAGTGGAAGGAATTTTAGATTATGTATTTCGAAGGAAGTGTTTTATTTCAATAACATACTGTTAAGTCAGCAATTCTCAAACTTTCAATATTTGAGACCCAATATTCAATCATAATTTTCATCGCGTCTCACTCCATACAATAACAATGTATTCAATTCAATAATACACGATACTTTGATGTTAAAACGACAGCAGGATTTAAACCTCTTAAGTTCCACCCACACATATAAACGTCTCGCTCATCTAAAACGTTATTTTCCCCAGACGTATATATACGTCTGTCCGAAGTACGATCTTTTCTGTGAACTGCTATCCTCAAAATAATCCCGAAGGCTTTGGAATGCAAAAGAAGGACAGTGTTTGCGGAGGATTTGCTTATTTGTTCCTTTTCTCCCTCACAATACATCACATAAGCACGCCTGCGTGGAAAATGGTGGCATTGGGGAGCGAAACGCATAACTTTTAATCGGCAGTTAAGGGATTAATTATAAACCGCACAAAAAATTATCAAGATAAGTATATTAATTTTTGTATATAGTTTTATATATGACACAACCTTGGGATCACTAGTGATTATTAAACTTGTTCTTAACTTGGTATTATTAAATTAAGTATGTGATACGTTGTGCACAGTACTGATACTTTTATAAGTGTATTATATCTGTGTAAATGTGTATTCTATTTTTTATTACGTCAGAATGTATTTTTTGTTTGTTTACTTTGAGTAAATTAGTAATTTTTTTAAAATAATCTTTTGTTTTCGACTTTTCAATATGCTCGAGTGAATGAATGAGTTATTTAGGGTGTCCTTGGATCATTAGGACAAACTTTAAGGAAAGGTAAGGGACATAACAAGGATTCAAATGTGCACAGCAACCCATGTATGGAAACGTCTTCGTTCGGCGCTTGGTGGCGTTGTTCAGAAGAGCATTAGGAAACAGACCTGCATTACCGTAGTCGCTTAAGCTGTCATCGTCTGCAGAGGATTAAGAAAAGTTTTACAAACACCGAGACGGCGGATATGCACCTGATTTACGGATTGGCAGATTTGTTCTATGCATGGATACCGTGCATCAGATATGGATCGTGTCATATGTGGCCCACCGTCACTATTACTTTTGTCTCCTAATGATCTATATTGGCACAAATTGTGATGCCAATTAACAAACATCCAGCGGTCTGGTGCATCTCTCCGTGGGTACCTCTCACTGTTTAATCTTTCTGCTACTCGTGCATTTCCTTTTGTCACTCCGTAAATCAGGTGCATATCTGGCAGCTCGGTGTGTGTGAAATTTTCCGTTCTTCTCTGTGGGTGATGATAGCTCACATAACTGCAGTAATGCAGGTCTGTTTAATTAAATGCTTTTGTGAATAATGTTGCTTAGCGCTGAATGAAGACGTTTCTGATCGTGGGTTGCTGGCAAACCTGAATCCTTGTGATGTCCCCCACCTCCCCTATGTCCCAATGATCTTGAGACATCCTGTATAAGTAATAATACGTCCCTTGAATTTGATTATTTTAGAATAAAGTGAACTTTTCCTTATATTCTCGCAATCATGAAAATGATGAGGTGGTCTTTATAATTTAAACATCCATGTTTTTATTGAAGAAAAAAACGGAAAGAACAGCACAAACACAAATAGGCAAACACGTGCACATTACAGACGGTTGCAAAAGTATCCTTTGTTAAATTCCGAGATTTCGTCTATTTACAGTGATGATCATAAAATCATATGATTTCCAGTAAAGGATTTCTGATTGGTAAAGATACGCGGGTGATGCAAGATTGCATCGTCCTGATTTAAAAACCCTAAACATTTAGTTATTTGAGAGATAAAGCTGTGGTTTGTTCCTGCCAGAAGGGTAAAATCAAAATTAATTTTCACCCAAAGTCTCGGAGGGCTCAAGACCATTATGAATTTAAATCCTTCAAGAGAAAATTTAAAGGAATTATGCATACACATAAATATAGTCAAAATTCTCTACTAATGAGAGATGAATATTCAATAAGCAAAACTGAAAAAAAAATGAATTGCAAGATAAGCAGACATTGAAGGATATATCAGAAATTAAAAATATAATAGAGTTTAAAATATAAAAAATGGATGCTACAGTATTATAAACATTGCTGACTTAGGACAGATCTTATGAAATAATTTACATAAAAGTGGGGTTGTACATGTTTTGGGGCCAGCCAACCTTTCCCCTTTATGTAAATAATACTGAGCAAAACCCTATTGAAAATAATGCATAGAATATCTAAATCCATTACAAGATAAGGGTAACTTACCTAGAAATTGCACAGCCCGCGCTAAATCTGAGTGCAATAAATAAGTTATTGCCAGATTCTGGACCCTAATGCAGATTTAATCCATGTGAATGGCTGAAATGTAGCACTTAGCAAAAGTATGAAAAGAATAGAAATAAAAAAAATTAAAAGAGAGTTTACATAAAAACCATTACTTTAGGGACACTAGGATTATATATATGAATAAAAAAATTATAATAACTAATTTTTTCTATTAGAGTATGGAGGTTACTTAAATAAGAAAAATGATAAATTTATAATAATAAACTATTATTATTCTAAGGAATTTTAATCCTTACTATTTAGAATTTCTTTATTCAAAATAACTATTAATAAAATTAATTGGGTATTTTTGAATTAAGCAATATTTAGAGAAATGTTTATAGTTTTTTAAAATTTTTTTCTGATTTTTTTGAAACTAGAAATTTATTGCGTTGTATATAATTAATAATAATATTTCTAAATACATAGAAACATGTACATTACTCTCCCAATGAAGTACTTTTATAATATTGAGTTTAAATTCTTCTCTTATCATAAATATTAGTAACTATAAGATTATTTTTTAATTTTATTTCTATATGAAGAAAATTTACTTCAGAGTTGTTACTATTTGTCTTTATTAAATTATGATGTTGTGGATAAAAATTAGTGTTAGGTTTAAAATTGTCTTGCTTGCCAAAAATGATAATATTATCTATATAACGAAAAATGTAATATTCAGAATTATTAATGAAACTATTTTCAAAATAATGTAAATATAAATGGGCAAGACAGTTGTGGTAATCTGTTGATAATAGTTACCATTATAATATATATATAGTTCTCTTTTAGCACAAATCTAAGTAGAGAACCAAATATATCCTAACTGACATTTTTAAATAAATTATCTTTTTGTAATTTTACAAGTATATTAATCATATCATCAATATTAATAGAGTTAAAATATCTTCAAAATCTAAACTATAGACTAAAGAAATAGTTTTATCTTTAATTTGTTCAATATGTTCTTTTCTATTTTTAAGTATTGCAGTGGATTTAAGATTATTTATTGTATTTTGTAAGATTTCATGCAGAATTTTGCCTGATTTGCTGATATATGTATTAAAACCATTAGTAACTGTTCTAAACTTGACTGAATCTTTATTTTAATTAATTTTATATGTGGAAATTTAAAAAAAATATTATTATTAATTGTTTATGAAAAGACAAAATGTGATTATTTATTTCTCTATCAGAAACCGATGACTTAATAAAAGCTGTATTATAATCAAAATATTTGTTGATCATTAAACTATAATAGTTTTTACATATGAAGGCAAAATTTCATGGCACTTTATCAACATAAACTATAATAAATTTATTTTGCAATTTTTTAATCAGATTTTTAATATCGTTAAAAAAAGATATTATTATATGTACCAAAGTTATATTTATATTAAGCTGTTGTATAACATTACATTTGAAATCTGTGAATGACTCTAAGGGCATACTATATTTAATAGCTATATATGTATATATATATATTGAAAAATATTTATGCTTATTCATGCTTTATTCATTGAATAAATCTGGAGGAAATTTATTTTTAATTTATGATGAATCTAATTATATAACATCAACTTTTAAAAAAAATTATGGCTATCAAATGTTATTTTCTAAATAGCCGACGAAAAGAATTTCTTTTAGTGAAGAACATAAATAAGTGTATTGTAAAGTCTCCAAATTGTATTTCAGAGTTATAAAGAAAAGCACATACTTGAAGTTTATATGAAACATTTTATTCTTCTTCTAAAGCAAACATCTCCTAAAATCATGGATCATACAAATCATTGAAGCTGGGAATTCTTGACTCGATTTGCAGTCATTCGATAAACAAATTTATTCGGAACATGTTGGTCAGATATAACTCAAAATTTCTCTTTTATTGTTCTTTTCGGTATGAAAACTGAAATATCTAGTCTGTATCCTTCTTCTTGCTTACTAAGCATAAACAAAAATTATACTAAGAAAAGAGATTCCATTCACAATGCATGTTGACAATGTTTTCTTTCTACGTTAGAAGGTTTCTTTGTTTCGACATGGAGCCTTATAGGGTCTTTTCGCGTAGTTTTTGGCTACATTAAACAAAGAACAAGAATTTTTTATATAAAATAATACATAAAACAGATAATTGAGAGAGTAAAATTAAAATATAACATCTATAAAGATGAATATATTGTGTATATAATATCATTTTCTTTTGGTCACAATAAAGAGGCCCTTAAAATTTAACTATTTGCTGCTTTTTTTAGTACACAGTAGGTTATCTATTCTCTAAGACTAAAACAACGATTGTTTAGACTTCTCTATTGATTTTTACTTTTTTGTAAGATAATCAGATAAACTTTTTATAATGACAGACTTTCCAGTGCGAAATTTCTAAGGTACTGTACGTATAACTTTTCATCATAGGTAAATGTATAATTGTATCTTTTAGAAAACACGTAATTAGTTTATATTTGTTTATAATTTGTCTTCATTCACACAAATTGAGGAATCGCATATTTTTCGTGAAATTTGCAAGTGATGAATGTATATTTGATTCGATTCAAACGGTAGTGATTTTTTTAGTTTTCCTTGAGTTTTGTCAGCGGGCATATGAGCTACATTGCAAAACTCAATCCTATATCCCAATAGCTTTGAAGTTGAATGGCGGAAATGTAAAATATTTCATGATAACAAGTAGCTGCATGGTGATTTGTCGAGAGGTAAGAGGACAGTGGGAGTGCCCGTGAGAGTAAAAAAGCAGCCGCAGCTCGTGATTTTGGGGTGAATTGGAGAGCTGATAGCTTTCCGATTGGTTGTTGATTGGTGAGAATACTGCCTATGATTGGCCGTGTAGAAGGTGCTAAACGTTCTTTTTAGTTAAGGTATTCTACTACTTTCGGAACCGTGATTTTAAAAAAGCGCATAAATGGATAATTTTCATGCTATTTAGTGTCACTTATATTAAAATACATGTATAATTGTTTTAAGAACATTTTGACATTTTTTTTTTATTTAAATACAATATTTTGGCAAAAAAAAATTAACTTAGAATAACCTTTTCTCAAAATGTTCTCCTTTTATAAAATATGCTTCTAAAATAATAATATTTTATATATATATATATATATATTTATATATATATACTTATACAAAGTAAAGACTTCTCCAGAGAGTCTGAACTATTTTTTTTGAGAAATTCACATTATTTTCAGAGTTACAACAAATTAAAATAATTATCAGAGCTTTTTTCTTAAAATTTCTTCCCTCTGTTGTCGTAAAACATAGATAAACCCACTTTTAAGTTATATATTTCAAAAATTCTAGTTGAGCTTCTGTACAGAGGTCTGAGCTATATACAGGCAAATATTATAGTAGAAACATTTTTCACGAAAGGAGAATATTTTGAAAATGGGTCATTCTATGTTCTTTTTTTGTCAAAATAATATACTTAAATAATTTTTATTGTAATAATATTCTTAAAACAATTTTAAATACGTTTTTTAATCTAAGTGACATTAAATATCCTAAATATTATCCGTTTATACGCTTTTGCAAAATCACGGTTCTGATCGTAGTCGGATACCTTAAGTGGGTTTAGAATTTTTAAAATTAAGTAGAATTTGTATACAATTTCAAAAAGTTTTGCTCTTGAAGTAAGAACAGTAGATTATGTATACTCTCTTGGGTTTTATATACTATTTTGGTGCATGTGCGCTCTCTCTATTGTCAATCTTTAACACTCGGTAGAAGCTGAATAGCTTTCGGCTACAATGGACGTAGGCAACAATTTAACACTCCAAAACGCACAATCACTTTTGTAGTTTTTAGGTACAACTGACATGGATTATATCTGAGATCTACAGCCACTATATTTGTCTTATAATTAATTGGTTAATTGCAATGTTAAGTTTTATTAAAAATAGTCTAAAAGACTGAATTCATTAATGTTTACGCATCGTGTTCTACTTACGAACATGTTTCATTCAAATGAAAATGAACTTGAGATACAAAAAAATACAAAATTATTGTACTTATATTAAAATTTTTATAGTATAAATTATTGGTCATAATCCTTTATTATGGACTTAGTGAAAACAAACTCCAACTGAGAGCCTACCGTTTACAAAAATATGATTCTGTCAATCAAGCTTTACCAGCCCTAATTTAGTTTGATCTGAACTTACAGCTACACAGTTTTATAGCCTTATACAGTAACATGATGATATTTGGTAACGAATCTTGTTATTTTGATGCATGCCAAAACTGTAAGGAATATGTCTAAATAAACCATTTTTACATTTCTTTTTCACTCGCATCAACTGAGATTGTTCAGACGTAAGTATTCTAACAAGCAGCAGCATTTTTAATTTTGTATAGTAAATTAGTGGTTGTTGTATACCTTTATAGATTTGTCTTGGGGGATATACAGGGTGACTCGCTATGAGACCGACAAACATGAAGAGTGTGTAGGAAGTATAAAGACGACATGGAATCCCATAGGAATGTAAGGTCACGCAAATGCCGTAGTTGCAAGCTATGGTAAAAAGAAACAAAGAAAATGAACAGTAACACATTAATTGGACTAAAATCCTTTTATGGAAAAGTTTTACTAGAACAGGTGCTCGAAATTACGACCAGAAGTCGTATGGCATGCTTGAAAGCGGTGCTGCATGGAATTCCTTACCTTTTCGGAAGATTCCTCCCGGCAATCTTGTGGTAGATGGCGCTAAATGGAAGGTTTCGTGAACACCGAGCCCGCTGAAGAAGTCATTTGCGATCAGTTTCCTGAGGTAGTATGGTGAACTCGTATTCAAACGAAGAACTAATTGACATGCTGATCTTGTTCGAAACCGTAGATTGTAATATGAACGCCAGTTGTACCAGAAATATTACCGGAGCAGGTGTGTTTCACGTCACATGATCTTCATAAGTGTAAACAGGAGGTTACGTGAGATTGTTCTTTAACGAGAGCTGCTATGAGTCGACAGAGAATGACAAGACACCTGATAATGAGGAGGCTGTCTTACGTCTGGTAGAAGACAATTCAAGTACGAGTATTTGAGCGATAACCCAACAAGTGGGTTTATCTCAATAAATTGTCTGGAGGATACTCGCAGCAAACCTAAGGACAGAGGTAAATAGATAGTGATGGCCTAATTCATTGGCCTGCCAGATCACCGGACTTGTCACTCATGGGTTTTTCTTCTGGGTTAACTTGAAACGTATGGTGTATGAGACCATTCCCCTCTTCAGTTGAGGACCTCTTTGCTCGAATATCTGTAGTCACCAGGATAATACGTGACATATCAGGGATCTTCCACAATATAAGGAATTCCATGCAGAACCACTATCAAGACTGACAGACGACTTCTGTTAGTAATTTTGAGCACCTGTTCTAGTAAAAATTTTCCATAAAATGTTTTATGTCCCATTAATGTGTTGCTGTCTCTGTTCTTCTTTGCAGCAGAGCTCACAAATACGGCATTTGCGACTATGCACTCCTCGTCTCTGTACCCTGTACACACATTGTAAGTTTGTCGGTTTGATAGTGAATCCAAATTTTGTATCCAAATTTGGTAACATTTGGTGGCAGAATTCATCATCAAAGTTACTCGGAATCAATAGGCATTA